>VDFB02047230.1:625991745-626104541 GCA_007258455.2 Sequoia sempervirens
TATGAGGCAGATCCCTTTGATGCTATTGGGTCACTAGTGCTTTCTCCACCCACTTTCCAAAATCCAATTACTCCTATGAGGTATCATGTTATGTCTTCATCCATGCCTAATCATGCTCATTATGCCACCTTTGACAATGGATATCCAGTATCTTCTTCATCCCCATATTTTTCATGTCCTTCATCTACATCATCCCCTTACACAACATCTACATCCTCTTATCCTCATCTTCCATCCCAATACTCCTATTACAATTCCCCATCCATGTCCCCCTATCCTAATCCTCTTTTCCAATCTTCCCATACTAATCCTACATCCACACCCTTTTACCTTAATCCTACATCCATGTCTCCTCATCATAATCCATCATCCCAATACCTTTATTATAATCAATCCCCCACATCCTCTTGTCCCACTACACCACCTATATCCTCTTGTCGTAGTCCACAATCCATGTCCCCCTATCTTAATTCACCACTCCAATATCCTTACCTTAACCCTCCATCCAATTCTAATCCCCCATCTACTCATAGTCCTACATTCAATCCCATTCCTCCATCTAACCCTAGTCCACCAATCCATAATCCCTCATCCATTTCTACCACCCTAGCCAAGCCAACCATATGCAAGTCTCTCATTTCAGAAGTTCTCCAAAGACTAATTACAAAGAAGCCATCCCCAACTCCACATCTTGAAGTCATGGAACCATACCATTTAGCGCCATCATCCACAATCACTAGTGATGAGACCCTTCTCCATACCACACCTATCATTGTTGTTACCACCCCTAACACTGATCAAACCATTGAACCCACTAAATCCATCGAACCCACATCTCCCACCATCACACCCTCTAAATCCATTGAACCCACATCTCCTACCATCACACCCTCTGAATCCATCGAGCCCCCATCTCCTACCATCACACCCTCTGAATCCACCAAGCCCCCATCTCCCACCATCACATCCTTTAAATCCGTTGAATCCATTGAACACCCACCCCCTACTCCGAGAGCCATCCAACCTATTGACGATACCCAAATCCAATCCAATCCTCCCACTGAACCTCATGAATCTTCCATCCCTCCATCTTCCCCACTTGAAGAGTCCCAACAAGAGTCCATTACCATGCCTCCCGCACACGATGAGTCATGCCAAGAGTCTAATCCAAAGCATGCCAACATATCCCCTTCTCTAGATCAAGATCCTACCATCCCATCTAGTCCACCTTAAGACCACAGTCCCCCATCCATTCCATCCCATGATCCCCTTGTCATTCAAACTTCCACTACTCCATCTCCATCTCCATCGCATGAGCCTACCACCACAAATCCAGATCCTATCATGGCCCCTACTCCCTCTCCTAATGTTGCTATCTCATCATCTCCTTCTCATGATCCCCCATCATTGCCTAAAAATGCTATCCCCACGCCGCTTGCATATCCCCTTGGTCCTCTCACATTCCTCCATGGTGGTCTCCTCGCAGAAGAAAAACAAAGCATATACACCAACCCTCCTCTTCCACCTAATAATGAACTTGCATCATTCTTCCAGAATAACAAAAATTCTGTCCTAGATCGAATGCTCAAGAGAATGAACTATCAAGGAAAAGGTTTAGGCCTTCATGAGCAAGGTATTATAGAGTCCATCCAAGCTAAAGGACACTTGTATCCGCAAGGTCTTGGATGTACTACTCACGACTCGCAATCCAAAGATGTTGGTACAACCTCTAGACGTCCTCAACGAGCCTTTTCCAAAAGAAATATCGGCTCTTCCCATCATCCCACCAGATCATATGTGGCCATCCCTCGTCCTCTATCGTATCATCTCAAAACAACCGTCCATCTTCCTCCTTCATCTGCTCCATCCATTTTGGGCCCTTACATCCCTCCATTTACCATCTCCAATCCTCCATCTACCATGCCCATGTTTCCTCCAGGTCCTAAGTCTATTTTGGGCCCTTATATCCCAAAATCACCTCCTCCATCTCATCCTATCCATCCTTTCATCCATCCATCACCTATCCATGTCACCCATCATAACTATCCCACTCTCATGTTTCCTAATCAGGATCAACAAAGGCACGTACCTGTACATCATCCATCCACATATCATCCTAAAAATCCTACCTCCATCCCTCCATTCATGTGTCCTCCACATCATCCATCCATTCACACTCATCCCATTGCTACTAAAAGCACTTTGGCTATTAAAGGAAAAATGCATAAATCTAAACATCCACATGAATTTACGGCTCCCCATGTCCCCTCTAAAATACATGGTGAAGAGAAGAAAAATATAAATCTAAATGAAATCTGTAGGCTACAAAGGCCCACCAAAGCAAAGATCAAAACTATGTGGATCCCAAAGAAAAAAGATGCAATGCCATCACATGAAAAATCTGTAAGAACATCCAAAGTTGCTAATCCAAAAGCTAGTCATACACCCCTTTCATCTCCTAAGTCTGTTTTGGGTCCTTATGTTCCAAAGTTCACCACCCCATCTCCTCCATTATCCACACATTCTCCATCCAGTAATCCTCTCATCTTTTCACACCCACCACCACATGTGCCAATGTTGGTCCTAAACACAGCTCCCCATCACATATCCACCCCATCATTCCATCCATACCCTTTGCAGCATCCCATCCATTATCCCATGTATCTCCCCTCTCAAATCCCCCTAATTCATCCTCTTGTATAATCCATTTATTCATAAGGTTGTACCAACATCCAACAGTCACTTCAAACATGGGCTCTTAACACCTTGATCCTTATCACATGTCCTTACCCATCTCCTTCTGCATAACATCCAAAAAGTCAAAAAAAGTCAAAAAAAGTCAAAAAAGTCAAAAAAGTCAAAAAAGTCAAAAAAAAAAGAGAAATAATTCGTCCAATGGTGAAAACTTGGCAAACAAGTGCCTTGGATAAGTACCATGATGAAAACCTGGCAAACAGGTGTCATGCATAAATCCCCATCTGCACTTGGGGGCAACTTCCTGATATGCATTCCCTCCATCCGCTATGCTTCTAGCTATGCACCCGTTTTCCTGTTATCCGTCCTCTTCATAAATCCCCCCATCCCACCTATCTTCTGCATCCTACCATCATATCTCGTTTATCTCCCATTCCCTCCATCCTTCTTGTGATCTTGATCAAAATAGGGGCACCTATCTATGCATGCTTTGGACACCTATTGGTATACATCCCCTTCATCCATGCTCTATCTTATTCCTTAGTCACCCATCCTATTCTCATCCAATTATCTCTTTTATCTTCCCATCCACTTGTCTTTCGTCCCTCATGCCTCATTATATATGACATATCTAGAGTGGGGGCATCTGCTTCCTTTGTGACATAGTCCTTAGAGAAATCATCTATCATAACATCCCTTCATCTTTCTATCCATCTATCATAGCATCCCTTCCATCTCCCCATCTATTCTAGCATCCCTTTCATCTCTCAATCCTTCTGTCCCTATCCATCTATCACAGCGTCCCTTCCATCTCCCGATCTTTCTCTTCATATCCAGCTATCCTAGCATCCTTTTCATCTCTCAATCCTTATCCCTCTATCCAATCCACCCAAACAATCATTTTTCCTCCCCCCCATCCTCTCCCCTCATCCCATCTCCTAATCCCTTGTCATTGGTATCTAGCTATAGGCTTTACCCCATGCAATCCAATGTCATCCATCTTATCGTCATCACTTCTGCTTCTTTTGCACATCTTTTCTATCTCATCGTTCACCATTCATCTATATGGCATGTCATTTGCCCACTTCATCTTTGATGATTTGGATAACTATCCCATCCCTGAGCTTTATATAGTCACTATCGTCCAACATCATTTATCTTATCACTTCATCATTCATCTATCTTGTCCCATCGTGTCGGTCCAATCATTTTATCCCCTTATCTAGGGTCATCTCATCCTCTTTCATCCATCATTTGTTGTCGGTCTTTAGTCGAACTACGTTGCCCCTGCACTTTCACGTAGGCAAGGTCGATCATTTGATCTGCCCCCGGGGTTCCATCATCGATCTATCTTGTCCACTTTTCTCCTATTCTCCATCCTATCTTGGTCATCCATCGAAATCTCCATCATGGTCAATCGTCCGCCTTTTATCGAACTACGAGGGCTCTGCGCTTTTACGTAGGCAAGGCTAATCTTTGATCGGCCCCCGAGCCCCTAGGTCTTTAGGTTTTGTCTATCCCGTCTTTACCATCCATCGAAGTCTCTTATCTTGTCATGTCTCTTGTGTGTCGTGTCGTCAAGCTATGCTCTTAGCTAGCTGGTTCTTAACAAACAAGATTCACTTATATCATGAGATCCAATCGATTTTGAACATCCCGTGTCATAACGATCTTTTAATATCCGTCATCTTTGGTCTCAACAGGATGTATCCTTCCTAACAGACCTCATCAATCCCATCTATCCCCTTGATCCTATGGCAAAGGACATTTGAAAGTGATTGCGATCTTTTGATGTTTTTGGCTTTTGTTTATCATTGGAGCTCCCTATCATCACTTGTCAAGGCCGCCATAATCCATCATATTATGGTGTGTTTTGATTGGTCAACATAGGGGCATATCTTGATCTTTTATGTCTATTTGTGTCTTCTTGGTTGTCCCACATAGTACCCACCAAGATCTCTGAGGTCTTGTGTTATGCTGGGGCATCCTTTTGTGCTTATGGTTATCTCAATACCTGGCCCGACCAAGGTCTTTGTGACTTTGGGGTGTTGGGGTAACCTTCTTGTCTGTTGTGTTTGTTTTGTGCATTAGACACTAATTCGCCTTGGTTCTTCATACCCTGGTGTCTTGTGTCTTATGCTATAGCAAAAATCAGTGCTCC
The DNA here is from genome assembly GCA_007258455.2 of Sequoia sempervirens. Lineage (NCBI taxonomy): Eukaryota > Viridiplantae > Streptophyta > Pinopsida > Cupressales > Cupressaceae > Sequoia > Sequoia sempervirens. Next base: position 625,996,601 of record VDFB02047230.1, read on the forward strand.
AAAGATGGTAAATTGCATTAGGATTGTATTTCATTTTCCATTTCATCCTCTTGCATGTATCCCCCCATCCATTCATCCTTCATCCTTATCTCACATCTCTATCCAACCCCCATCCATTCCACTTAGCCCGAATCATCTAATCATATCCTTGGTCTTGTCCCCAGTCTTGTTACTAGCCTTGACCCCTCATTATCATCATCATCCATTATTATTATTCCCTATCCCTTCGGTGTTGTTTTGGGATGTATCCTTCCCTCATCAACAACACTTTCATCATCATCGGGAGGTATTCTTCCCTATCTTTTAGTGGTGTTTTGGGATGTATCCTTCCCTCATCAATACCACTCAGTGGGATGTATCCTTCCCTATCCTCGTGTTGTTTTGGGATCCTTCAATCCATCATTGACAACACTCCATCCATCCTCAACCCATTTTGGCTTGTACCTTGACTGGGGCAACATCACCTTTTTGAAATCCATTTGTGCTCCATCCATCTCCTATCGCTTCTCTTACTCTCTTCCCCATCACCTTTCATCATCTTCCTCATCTCCCCTTGCATCACATCATCTATTTCAAGAGCACACACGTGTTCTCTTCAACCCATATGTCCTCGAGGGTATCCTTCATCCTAATTTTCATCATCTTCTTTTTTCCTTCCTGAGTCCTCCTTTGGATGGGCATCTTTTCAATCTAGCCATCTTCTTAGGTTCTATATTTTAATATTTTTTGAAATGATACTGCCAGTAACACCATCTCAAAGAGGTGCAAAATGTAGACATCAAATTTGGACATAATTTATCCAAATTTATCATTTTCAAATCTAAACATCCTCTTGTCAGGAGTTAATTAAGTAATATTACTATTATTTAATTAATATCTTTAGTCTGCCTTCATCTGTGGAGTATTTAATTAATTAAATACCTTACTCTCCTAATTCTCTTTTCATCAAATAAATTAAATAAATGTGCATTTATTTAATTCCTCCACATCATTTTCATCTAATCCTAATCCATTTCCTAATCTCTTCATTGGGATGTGCATGCTTAATCATGATTAAGATGTGTCCGCAATCCTCCAACTACAAGTTGGCTTCTAATCCTCATTTATCTTCTAATTCTTGATTAATTAAGCCTAATCATTCCCCAAGGAATTTTTAATTCCTTTTTATTCTTCCTAGATTCCTCTTTTATATGTGAATTTTTAATTCACATTCCATCCTCCAAGGCTTCTAGAACCTTGGACTTGTCACAATCTCCACATGTGACCAAGTCCCCTTTTTGGAGCCCACCTTTTATCCTCTAGATCATCTTATGAATGTGAATTTTAATTCACATTTATCCTAACCACCTTTCCTTTTCCCATGTAGATTTTTGAGGAATTCTAAAATTCCTCAAAGTCCCTTTCACTCCCACTTGGGGACAAGAAATTCTTTTGTGGAAATCCTCTCATCCCCCAAGGTGCATGTCCTTTTCCACCTCATGTACCTTTTTGACAACTCATCTCCACCTCATATCCTCTTGTCCACTTCACCCTCCACATGTCAAGATGTGAGGGCTTGTGGGTTCTCAACCCACCATATCCCTTCATCTTGACCTTGTTGGATCAATATTGACCCTTGAATTCTCTAGAGAATTCAAAATCTCCTATAAATACCCCCTCTACAAGGGCATTTCCAACACTTTCATTTTGAGCACCCTTATGCTGCCCATTTGCCTTCTCAAACAACACTTTGCACTCTCATAACTACATGCTGTCCATTTGAATCCTCAAGCCTTTTCAATCATTTAGCCATTTTTGCTCATCATCTTGCATATTGAATCTTGCATTGAGACATTCAAACAATCATCTAAGGAGCACACAACCAATCCAAGCAAGGGCCAATCAAAGAGGTATCAACAACAAGGGAGGTAAAAAATATTTGTGTTTCATTTTATTTGCATTCCTTTTCGTTGAACCACTCTTTTGGCTAATCTTGAGGTGTCCTTGGTATTTTGTTATTCATGTTTCTTAGTTATTTTGCACATTTAGAGCAGTAGGAATTCCAAGGTATACAAATATAAAATCATATTCCACGATCTTTGCCACTATCGTCTGAACATGCACCAAGAATAGATAGTCATGAAGAGCACTTATGGAAACATTCTTATGTATTGCACTGGATGAGTTGGTGGATCCCTAAGATTTTAGTGGCAGGTACTTCAAATTTGGACAATAGATTAATGAAGCTGATGGTTGCTGCAGCTGAAGGAGGTGATCTTGACAAAAATCTCATTTCTTTCTATTTCATATATCAAGTTAAAAATTATTTTCTGGGTGACAATCTAATCCAAAGTCCAGAATCATGAGGAATGTGATGTTTCAGAAGAAGGTTGCAAAGAAAACAATATAGAATGTATAGGCAGCCAGGGCATGCCATGAATTTCTTTCTTGCTAGTGTAATTCCACAATCAGATACTATATGGAAACAAGGAGATTTGGGACCGACCTAAAGCTTTTGAAGGATCTTATTCAACCAATTCTTGTGGAGTTTCCTCCTAAGTTTGAGTACAGGAGACATGGTGGTTTTGTGATGATGTATATGATCTCCTTCAGGCCCATAATGCTTCACTTTATATACATGATCACAAAGATATCAGATGTGTACATCCACAGGTCTTGATTGCTGACTAGATCTATCTTTGTTTTCATAAGAAAAAATATAAGCATTGTTACCATATGAAGCAACTTCAGTGATAGGCCAGTTGGATTCAGAAGTAGCTTGTAGCTAGTGTTGATGTGTTTGCATATTTTAACAATAACTATTGTGGTTATGCAATTTCAAATGCAATTAAGCTATGAGAACTTGTTGTGGGGAAAAGGTAATGCCTCCATCACTTTTGTAAATTGTACAAGTGGAAAAAGTCTTGTGACTTGAAGTAAAAGAAGAATACAGTCACCCATAAGATGCATTTGGAAGCATTGGAGATCTATTCTACTAAAGTCACAAGAAGAAAAAAATCCTTAATAAGAAAACCAAATTACTTTCAAAGAGGAATTCCCGATACATTACAAGTGAAGGTATAGGCCCAATGAAAGTTTCCTTTTGTAAATGGTAAAGACACAACACATGATTGGTATATATATTTGACAGAGTTATGAGTTGGATTTTTATATTCATGTGTAGTGAAAGGTCAAGGAATACATGAAGAGTTTTCTAAAATTAAAAGAAAAATAAGATAATCCAAGAAACAGTTACTTCCCATAAGATGGAAAAAGGAAATTTTCTTTTCTTTTTAGGAAGTGATTGGGGAAACAGAAGAGTCTGATTGATGGAGGAATATAAATTTCATTTTTCTCATGATTAAAGGGGATATTTTTAGGATGTTCTATGAAATAGGGGAGGAGTAAAAATTACTTTTTCTATTTGTAATTAGTTGTAATTTTCCTAAACTCAGTCTATGTACAAGGAACACCACAAAGACTATGAGCTTTGTTTTATTGAAGAAATGAGAAGTGATTTTAGAACTTTGTTTCTACGAATGTTTTTCTTGATTGCAATTTCCTATGTTAATTTCCAATCTGTCTTCAATAATTTTTTGTTGTATGTGGCTGAATATAAGAGGTGAATATGACTATCTTTATTCAATCTAATATTATATGTGGGTGTGGGTTATGAACTGGGTATCATTTTCCTACATCTGCTTCATTCTAAAATTAATACACCGCATCTGTGTCATGGTTATGCACAGTTGTTAGTTACCTTTCTACCTTTTGGTCAAAGGCATACCCTAGTTTCCATTCATTGCATATCTATTGAAGGTAGATGCGCCTTGTAAAATAAGTAGAGAGCACTTGCTATCGCAAGTGACTCAACTGTTAGTACTCTTTGTTCTTCTTCTTGGGAAATTTGAGTCATTTTCTGTATTTATTTTTGAAGGGGAAATCTATTTACTAATATATTTTTGGTGACTTTGTTGGGGATGGAAATATTGTTGCATTGTTTCAGATATTTAATGGCGCCTTTCTAGAAAAGAAGGTTGGCGACTTTGTTTATCTAAAAATATCAAATAAATGATTTGAGGCTAGGCCAAGAAAGGAAGCCAATTCAAAAAGAAATTTGTATTGACAATTGAAGAGATAATTGCTAAAGATGATGAAATACTTCAAGATTTTTGGAATGCTTTCAAAGAAAGCATATGCAAAGCCGAAAATAAAAGATTGAATCGATTTGAAGATCACAAATCTGCACTGTTGTTAAGAAGTGTATACCAAATATATTTTCATCTCAAGGATCTCGAGCAAGAGACTCATCAATTGTAGACTGCAGTAAAGGGATTAAGATTGGTGGAGGAAGACAAAGAACCAACATCTTATAATTTCTCAACTCTTGGTGAGAAGAATCTTGTGCAATTATCAGTAGAACCACCAATCTCATGGAATCATAATCAGCAACAAAGAAGAAATTTATATCAAGTTGAAAATGAAGAACTTGGATCTTTTTCAACATGCATATAGGTTGAGTTAAAGGAGCAATCATTCAGCTCCCTTGGAGAAGAGACACATCAGATGAATGCAAGAAAGTCTCCATCCCAAATTGGTTCTTGAAGGGCTTGGATGATGACTTTGGATGCGGTATTGTAGATGAGGGTGGTCATATTACTAAGGTTGGGATAGAAGCATTTACTAGCAGCTCCAAAAATATTGAATGAGGTATGAACTCTTCTTTGTCTGAATCTTACAATAAAAAGGTTGAAGAGAAGAAAATACCAGGAGATGAAATGTATGCATGTGAAAATGGTTTAATTGAGATTGCTAAAGATATGGACATTTTTCAAACTGCTTGCATTTCCCATTATGATTTTCTATATGTGAAAGAAGAAGAAGCTCTTCTATTAAGTTTGATCCCATGCTTTTAGAATGCAATACCCAGAGATCACAACTAGCAACATGCATAAGTTTTTTTGATCAGTTGCAGGAGGATTCTTTAATATCTGATGCTTCCTTTGTATGTTCAAATGAAAACATAATTAATGATGTATGTGAGGAAAATATTACAATAGCAACAAAAATTGAAAAACAATCTGAAGAACTTGAAAATAAAATTAGTTGGGGTAAATGTAATGCATTATATGTACCAACTAGATATTGTGAAAATTCAAGGGTGAGAGATAATACTCTTTTTGAGCTATATGATTCTCGGTCTACTGATGAAGATTTATTCTTTTCTCATGACAAAAATGAACCGAAAAAATATATCCTTGAGGATAGTATTGAAAATGATTGTTTTAAAATCATGTTGCAAGAACAAAAAGAGGAGGATTATATAGTTGATGAAGTTGAAGGTTTTGAAATGGTGCTCAAAGAAGATGGGTTAGCTGAATTGGTGGTTGAAAAAGATGATGAAATTCCTTTAGTAAATGATGACTTTGTGTTTAATAATGCTATTGGTAATAGGGACATTTCTAAGTTTTTTCAAATGAAGGTTAATCTAAACCAAGGTATGCAAGTCAACTTTCGTCAAGTGAATGGTTATTTTTTATCTGAAACAAAATATGAAGCTATGGCTGGTCATATTTAGGAGGTATATGATTGAAAAATGGATTTTCAGCTATGAGCTTATACAAAGGAGCTTCTTATAATTGGTGAGTTGTCATTGGACTTGCATGTTATTGTTAAGTTTGCAAGCACTTCATGAGTGTACATCTCTTTTTCGCAGCGGGTCTTATTTCTCCCTACCTGTTAATGGCTTCACATGATTCATATGGGATTTTTCCAGAGGTAAGGAGCTCACACCATTGTGCATATTTGTAAATAAGTCTTGGTGTGTCGGTAGTGTAGTTTTCTTTCCTATTTTGTCTGGTTTTAGTTTGCTTTGGCTTTTGGTGTTCCCCTTCTTTTTCTTTTGCCTCTGTACCCAATGGAATTGGACTGGTCTGCCTCAATGATTCTAGAGTTCTCTACATTTTCTACAAAAATACAGTCCCCAGTCGGAGCCAATATTATCCCCCAAAATTTGAGCTTGATTTTTTTTAGATTTTTAATGCATTCCTATGCATCCCCAAAACCTGCCAAGTCACAAAAATTATTAAGTTTGCAAATCTATGAGATTTGGTACAAATTCCTTTCGTGGGTCTAATTTTAAATCCATTCCACACTATATGCCCAATTTTCACACTCAAATCTTTCATCATTTACAAAATATCAAGCTTCACTTTCTACCACCCGTGATCCATAAAGAAAACAAATTTAGATGTATGAGTTGTTGGAGCTTAAAGGATATATGGGTTTTTCTCAAGAGGATACAATCTTAGTGTTGTCCAAATTTTGTGTAAATCTAAGTTGTTATGTGAAAGATATGGAAATTTTTGTCTTTCTGGCTAAAACAGGGTTTTAGGGGAACTAAATAAAAGGTGTTTCTATCATGTTGATTAGCTTCAGAGAGTAATTCCAAGGTACATATTGTTTACCTTTGATTGGGAATTTAATCATTGATCGGATAATTTTTCATAAGGTCATATACTCATTCATTTGAAGAACTAAGAAATTGTGAATGTTGCATAAAGTCTGAGAAGACTTTATTATTGCCATTATTATAAAGTTTTAAAAAAATTTAAGCAACTTTATGAAATTCATTTTATGGGAAATTTTATACACGAGTATCCCAAGTTTTAAATATTTACTAATATTCTCCAAGTTTTTATGAAGTTTCGAAGACTCTCAAATAACAAATCTCTTATTAGGAGTTTTAAAAGTTTTAGAATTGCAAGCCTACTCGACTTCTAAGTTATGAAGTTGTGTGAATGCGTGACTTCATGACCTCTAACAGCAAGTGTTCTCTCAACCCATGCCGAAATGAGAAATTTGATAGAAGGATATTCACAAAATTGATCTACGGATTTTTTTTTAGATTTTTCCAAACAAATGCAATTAGCCACTATAAATCCAAATTGGCAAAAATCATCACATGGAATCCAATATCTATAGCTTGATCAAATGGTTCATATGTATATGTTCGGTTTGATTGACATGTCATTTACTTCATAAATGATGTGACAAGAGAGTGAAATGTTTATATCTCAGTATGGCTGCAAAGTTGGCCATGATATAGCTCTAGTCATGCCTAGTAGGTTATAGAATAAGAATATTATTTTTCAGAGCATTGCCATTCATGCATTATTATTCATTGGAAAATTTCAAATCACATTGGGCTCATATCACTGCATTTCTACCTGAAGGTCATTTTGTTGATGGGAGACTTAAGGTCTTAACACAAATGAAAGTCGATGCAAGGAACATTGTATATGGAGTAATATAAGGAGCCATGATTGGATACACTCCTAAACGAATGAAGAATAATGATTATGACAATGGATTTTTGAGTAATAAGGACAAGTTGAGTATTGTGGATTGTAGGCATATTCACCATTCATGTTGCATTAAGAGATGGCAGTAGATGAACTCAGATGTGAAGCTGCAACTTCTGATAGGAAGACCATCACAAGATATGAAACCGCAAATAGAGCATATCAACTATTTGACACAATGCTTTGAAGATCTCATGGAATACCGAAAATGTAGTTGGAAAATGTTCACAAAATTAATTTGTTGTAATTGAAAAATATAAAATCATATTCCACGATATTTGCCACTATCATCTGAACACACATCAAGAATAGATAGTCATGAAGAGCAGTTGTGGTGACAACATTCTTATCTATTGCACCAGATGAGTTGGTGGATCCTTGAGATTTCAGTGGTGGGTACTTCAAATTTGGACAATAGATTAATGAAGATGATGGTTGTTGCAATTGAAGGAGGCGATCTTGACAAAAAGCGAGCATTTATTTTTGTTTCTTATATCAAGTTAAAAATTATTTTGTAGGTGACACTCTAATCCAAAGTCCAAAATCATGAGGAATGTGGTGTTTCTGAAGAAGGTTGCAAAGAAAACAATATAGAATGTATAGGCAGCAAGGGCATGTCATGAATTTATTTCTTGCTAGTGTAAGACCATAGTCAGAGACTGTATGGAAACAAGCAAATTTGGGACCCACCTAAAGCTTTTGAAGGATCTTATTCAACCAATCCTTGTGGAATTTCCTCCTAATTTTGAGTACATGGACACGTGGTGGTTCTATGGTGATGTATATGATCTCCTTCGGGCCTATAATGCTTCACTTTATATGCATGATCACGAAGATATCAGATGTGTACGTCCACAGATCTTGATTGCTGACTGAATCTATCTTCATTTTCATAAGAAAAATTATAAGCATTGTTACCATATGAAGTAGCTTGAGTGGCATGCAAGTTGGATTCAGAAGTAGCTTGTAGCTAGTGTTGATGTGTTTTCATATTTTAACAATGACTATTGTGGTTATTTAGTTTCAAATGCAATTAAGCTACGAGAACTTGTTGTGGGGAAAAGGTAATGCCACCATCACTTTTGTAAATTGTACAAATGGAAGAAGTCTTATGACTTGAAGTAAAAGAAGAACACAATCACCCATAAGATGCATTTGGAAGCATTGGAGATCTGTTCTACTAAAGTCACAAGAAGAACAAAATCCTTAATAAGAAAACCAAATAATTTTCAAAGAGGAATGCTTGATACATTACAAGTGAAGGTATAGGCCCAATGAAAGTTTCATTTTGTAAATGGTAAAGACACAACACATGATTTGTATATATATTTGACAGAGTTGTGAGTTGGCTTTTTATATTCATGTGTACCAAAAGGTCAGGGAATACATGAATATTTTTCTAAAATTAAAAGAAAAATAAGATAATTCTAAGAAATAGTTACTTCTTGGAAGATGGAAAAAGGAAATTTTCTTTTCTTTTTAGGAAGCGATTGGGGAAACAGAAGAGTTTGATTGATGGAGGAATATAAATTTCATTTTTCTCATGATTGAAGGGGATCTTTTCCGGCTATTCTGTGAAACAGGGGAGGAGTAAAAATTACTTTTTCTATTTGTAATTAGTTGTAATTTTCCTGAACTCAGTCTATGTACAAGGAACACCATAGAGACTGTGAGCTTTGTTTTATTGAAGAAATGAGAAGTGTTTTAAAAACTTTTTTTTTGCGAATGTTTTTCTTGATTGCAATTTTCCTATGTTATTTTCTAGTCTTTCTTCAATATGTTTTTGTTGTATGTGGCTAAATCTAAGAGGGGAATATGACTATCTTTATTCAATCTGATATTATCTATGGGTGTGGGATATGAACTATGTATCATTTTCCTACATCTGCTTTATTCTAAAATTAATACACTGCATTTGTGCCATGGTTATGCACAATTGTTAGTCACCTTTCTGCCTTCTGGTCAAAGGCATACCCCAGTTTCCATTCATTGCATATCTATTGAAGGTAGTTGTACCTTGTAAAATAAGAAAAGATCACTTGCTATTGCAAGTGACTCAATTGTTAGTACTATTTGTTCTTCTTCTTGGGAAATTTGAGTCATTTTCTGTATTTATTTTTGAAGGTCAAATTTGTTTACTAACATATACAGATTTGTATAGTACCATATGGATTTGTATGATACAATAAAGTACAAGAATTATAAATTTGAAAAAAAATGAAAGTTACCAAAATTGATAAAATGAAAGGAATTATTTCATTTCTCATGCCTTCAAAAATGGCATTGTCCATTTGGCTCATTGATGCTCCAATGATAGGTCTATGTGTAGGATTCACCTTGATGTAGGAAGGAATGTGCTCTCTTGGCTCTAGTACCATGTTGGAGAATGCCAATATATAAAAGAATGAAACAACCTTCCACTAGTGAAATAAATATGAGCATAATAGTATATCTATCATATACAAATGAGAATTTGTAAGTAAAAATATCAGCCTTTCATATATAGGAAAGGATGAGTAGGTGATAAGGTAGGAGCGAAACTTTTACTACCCCTCCAAAGGTGAAACACTTGTCATCTTACTTAGAAATTGTGCATTAATAGGTGTCTCAAATGATGAGAACACATGTCTCAACCACATGAGGTGAGACAAAAGTATGAAAAATATTAAGTAAAATTAAGCTGTGTGAATAGGTCAATTCTATAAATGTGATTAGCTAACTAGTTTGATAATGACTATTTATACTAACATATAAAACATAAGTTTTCATTGTGTATTTACTTTGTTATGTACTAATGACAAATCAATATCTTTTATAGATTATGTATCTTCAAAGGATGATGAGTCTTGAATGTAGGAGAAGATAATGGCCTTAGATAGACTTGAAACGTAAGATCTTTTTATTTTTCCTAAGGAAATAAATCTCATTGGTTGTAAATGGGTGTATAAGAAGAAATTAGTGCAAATGGACATTTAGAGTGGTACAAGGCTCATACTAGAAGCTAAGGGATACTACTAGAGGGAAAGTTGATTTTGTTTAAAAATGCTCTCCTTTTGATAGGTTATCATTTATTAAATTTATATTATCCATTATTCAACATGTTATTTTGAATACAATAAATGAGTGTTAAAATTGTTTTCTTGCATGTGGATCTTGAGGAGATGATTTAAATATGTGATAACTTAGTAGTTTTGTAATGAAAGGGAAAGACCATTTGATTTATAGATTAATCTAGTGAATGCATGGATTAAAGAAGTTGTAATTAGAGAAATTTTCAGAATATTGCAAATAGCATAAAACCATTAAATCCCTAATCAACAATAGAGCACAATGAAAACAAGAAGCAAAATAAGATGAAACAACATCACCTAGTCTTCAAGCTTCCATTGGTTGACCTCCATTGGCCTTCTCCGTCTTGCTGAAAATGAAATAATTGCCATCAAATTTGAAGTGCAACTATAACCTATGCCTAAGACAAGCAAAATATTGAAGTAATGTGTATGCTCAAGTGCTCAAAAGCTCTCAAGCATGTTGTGTATAACTCTTGTGTGTTTAAAATGACTTGAAAGAGGGCCTTTTAAAGAATTCCACATTGAGAATGGATGGCCAAGATTAAAAGTTGGTGAAGCCCTAAGATCAAAGGCCAAGAATCGATGTCAGAAGGACGATTAGGGTTAGGGCAACATTAGGTCAAAGTTAGGGCAAGCCTTGAAATGAAGGGTTGGGATTTAATTGGAGATAATCAAATCAATGATGGAGAATAATAGGTAGTTGGAATAATAGAAATTATTTAATTTATGGAGGAATGTTGACTTATGAATTAAATAATGGTTTAATTCATAAATAGGAATGAGACAAAAGACTTGATATTTATAATTATTTTAATTATTTAATTGGTGGGATGAAAAGTGGGCTAAATAAATAAGTTTATTTGATTTAAGGATTGATTAGTGACATATTTAAATAAATAGACGTAATTTATTTATTTAAATAATCATAGAGGAATGGACATGATTAGATAACTGAATTATGTGAGGGAGAAGCCCGGTCGTCATAGAAAAATACGGTTTACAAGCTGAGGCCATTTTTATGTGTCTACAGAAGTCATCCACATGATGTACTAGAAGTTTTATTCATTTACACTAATAATGGGTTTTTATAAGATATGAAGATCATCATGTTTATGTTAAAATTATTGATGATTAGATTTTATTCATTACAATATATACATGGATGACATGTTTATTAGTAACATCTAGGTGATGATTAGGGAGCTAAAAACTCATCTTCCTATATAATTGATATGAAGGATTTGGAAGTTGAAAAGTAAATTCTTGGTATAGAGATCAATATGGATAGGGTACATAGAAATATTTGGTTAAATTAGAGTGTTGATCTCATTTTGTAATGGTTTAGTATAAATGATTGTAAACTTGTTAGTATTCCCTTTCTAGTTAGAAATAAGCTTTTTTAATGTGTTCCAAGTTTACCGATAATTTTATAGATACATCTAACATTATTTACTAGTGTTATTGGTAGCCTTATTTATGTAATGGTTTGTACTAGACCAAAATTATTCAAGTAGTGGTGGTTTTGAGTAGCTTTATGTCTAAACCTAGTAAGGACCATTGGACTTATGTGGAGAGGGTTAGATATTTTTGAGAATTTTACTACTATTTATGTTATCATAATACTAATGATGTGAATAGGATGTTTGACATATAGGGTTTTGTTGATTTGGATAGTTGAAGGTCCATGAGTGGCTATGTGTTTTATTTGTTTGGTGATGCAATCAGTTGGATGAGTAAGAGGTATCCTAGGGTTTCTATCTCCACCATTTAAATAGAGTATATGAATGTTACACATGCCTCTAAGTAGGAGGTATAGTTACAATATTATGTGAAGGTAGTGATTTTGATTGTAAGATGATTACAATTGGTTGTGGTCAGATTGCTATCTATTTGGCTAAGAACTCTATGTATCATGCTTGTACTAAGCACATTGATGTCTAGTATCATTTTATATATGAGATGGTAGATAATGATAAGGTCATGTTTTATAAAGTTGAAATTCATGATAATGTTGTAGATTCCCTCATGAACCTAATGAGCATGGAGCAATTCTCTTGGTGCAAGGTCATGGGATATTGCACTTGATCTCTTTGATGAGTTCTATGAATGTGACTGCAATGCATAATATCAAGTGGGATAATGTTATGATAGTTTGATATTTAATTACAAATTACAATCCTAATGTACTAATGTTGCATCTCCAATATTCTTGGAATGGGTACTTGGATGCCTATATTGTTGAAAGAAATTATTATTTATGATTAATTCTCCTTGTTGACTTTCAATATTAGTTTTAGTACCATTCATGAAGGAGGTCAAGCATAATAGTGTTAGTTATAAATTAATTTAAATTTATTGTACTTTCCCAATTCTAGGCACTAGAAAAGTAAGCATAAAGGATCTTTGTTATGTTAGATGGGCTCCACATGAGTGGTGGTCTCCATAATGAATTATTATACTTGGAGATCCTATGTGAGCCATTAGAGAGTAACATTTTTTATTCATGGATACATTGATTATGCTCATGTGAAGTCCATGTGAGTTCATTCATTGTGACCTACTCTTATTGGAAGATGGTCTTCAAGTGGGGCATGCGCTTTTGCATGATACCATAGTTTTGGTAAACCATGTTATTTTGGGAGACCATATATTTTTTTCCTCTTCCATTTCAATATATTAGAGGCATTTGATAGTAGTTTCATATCATGTTATTACAAGTACACAAGTGTTGTTGGACTAAAGAAACAAGTGTTGAGTATGTAATATTGTTTGACAAAGATTTATATATACTTGAGCCTTTCTTCAATTGTGGTGTTTTTTTCTGAAAGGGTTTCTCCATGTACATTTGGTGTTATATGTTGATTTATTAATATGGTTTACTAATTTTTTTATATGCTCTTCATTTCATTTGCACATTGATTTGTTCATGAACACTAAAATTTATACATTAAGTTTGATGTTATTGTTGCAATAGTCACATTTCCGACAATGTCCCAAAGTCATAGAAAATTCACAGAGGAAGTCATCACAAGTTGGATCCTTATCATTAGCCATAGTTATGACAAACTCATGCAAGTCATCATTGAGAAATGGTCTATCATAAACCACCCATTGGGAATATGAAAGACAACACAAACCACGCCAAACATTTTTTAAGAGATTGTCCCTATGAAAGATAGCACTCTTGGGCTTGGAAAACCTATGCACAATATCAAACAAAAGCTTGAACAATTTCTAACATTTTTTTCAAGTGTGAGTTGGCCTCTTAAATGGCTTTGGTTTTCTACATTGCATGCTTAGAATGAAACATATGAAAAAAGAAAAAAAATTATAGTGTATTTCCAATCTTAAGCCAATGAAATTTGGCTTTGATTTGGGCCTATCTAATGTTATATGTGTATGAATCTAGAGCTAGTCCTAATTGCACCTCATGGAGTTGCAAAGGCTCATGAAAGAATTGAGACTCACGCATAATACCAATATTGCTAAGCTCCAAGGTTATAGCATATGACTATGAGGGATATGAGAAAATTGGTAGTTGTAAGTGTGCAACAAAGAAAAGAAAATGTGCAAGTGATGGTAACATACCAATAAACAATCTATTTGATTTAATCCTTAAGATCTGACACCAAATTCCAAATCTATTAAATACACAATAGAATGGATCCATGCCGAGAGAAAAACGTATTTAAAAAGAAAAAATCTAAGTCTTTTAAAATTTCATTTAAGATGAAACTAAATTAAAGAATATTTGGTTGGAAACCACATTATCTCGCAAGCACTTCAACGAAAGAGAGTAACATCTAGCAAGATAAAAGGGGAACTCTCTTAATCACTCTACATTTCCATGACGAAAATTAAACCACGTGTGCTTTTTAATTTATTTAAAAATTGTGTAATATATTGTTTTCACTGCATAGATTTTCGATTGCTTAATTTTTTTAAATGGTTTGGCGGGGAACTAGAGAGTACCGCCTATGCGTCATGTATGTTTATAGGATTCCAGCGAGTCGAACTCTTACAACATCATATACGAAGCAATGTTTGTACTACACTGTTGCAGAGGACAAGCCAATTAATTAATGGTCTTTTTTTATACTAACTTCAATGAAAATGGGTTCTTTTTCGTTCTCCATTAAATCATTTTCTTTCCAAAATTATGGATACGTATTGCTCTGAGGACATGACGAAGCAATTTGACGAGTAGGCGGATTTTTTATTTTTTATATATATATAGAGGATAGCACAATTATTTTTTTTCTATGGAGAGCATACATATTTCTTTATTAAATATAATAATAAGTTATATTACATTTTAAATTAAACGATTTTTTTAAAGTTTTTGAAGTGTATTTTCTTAAGTTTTAGAAAATAATGTATTGGGATATAATATTGTAAATAAAAAAGTAAAAGGAACATGAAAACGTTATGGAAATTACAAATATTTAGTATTTTTATATTATATTTTTAAGTATTTTTTAATATATTATTGTATAGGTTTAATGCGTTTATTTCTTTTTTTTAATTTTTAGTTTCTATTTTACATTATTTTATGTGAGGTTTTAATTATATTATTCTAATACAATTTTTTACTTTTTTGGAGTTATTTTATTTTTTATTGATTTATTAAAAAAAAAAAAAAACTCCTCAAAAAAAAATCATGGTTGAGTCTATGGGCATAAAAATGAATCAAGAGCATGGCACAAATTTGACACTTGTTCAAAAATTCAAATTCATGTTGCATCCAAATTAATTTAGTTTCAACAAGACATTGTGTGTTGATCCTCCTACTAGAACATTTTTATATTGCAATTTGGTTACAAATATGCTTGCTTGTATGAGCAACAACATGAGATCAATGGAAGGCAACTAAATGAAGTTTAATTCTAAAATTTCTACTCTTAAAAGTAGCCCTTCAAAGGTAGATCATGGCATGACAAGTTGTGAAGGCACCTCTATAAATTGTGACCCTTAAGCCTTTGAGAAGACATAGGCCACTTACCTAGGGCTTCTTTCTTTTGTTTTCTTGCAACCTAGTGTTTTTTGGGTGTGGTGTGCAACACTGCCCTTTCTTTTTTCTCTTCTTTTCAAACCTTTATGTCATCTCCTCTTTCCATTGATTCTACAAGATGGTGGTTGAGGGGGTTTGGGGGGACCCCCAATGTCTCCTTCAAATCTATTCTTAATTTGGAGAAACCCTCTTTTTGAGACATGAAAAAATTATCAAGTTTCTTTTGAATGCAATGAAAGAAGCTAGATCTAACCAACAAATGACTAATAATTTGAATCACACTGGTTGTCTAAACAAGAGTAAGGATCAACCAATCCTAGTTTTTAAGTCAAAGTCAATTGTGGATGATGTTCTCTATTTGTCAAAGCATGGTCTAATATGCAAGTTTATGAGAATTCATATATCTTTGCATTTTATAAAGGCTTGGGATCAAAGGAATTTAAACCCAAAATCAGAGATAGAAATCATCCTAGCTACAAATGAATTTTGTTTGTGTTATTTATTATAATGACATATTGAATATGAATTTTGAGGGAGGACCATATTTCCATAATTAGGCGAGTTTACTTACCAAACCTTGGAATGTAGGATTTGATTCTATGGAGAAACTACTAGCTAAGATACCTATTTTGATTCACTTTCCTATGCTTTAGATAGATTTTTTTCGACATGACACTATTCAATCTATTGCAATGATTATTGGAAAACCCTTAGGATCATCTCATTTTTTTTGGATAGAATGGTAGCTACTTTTTCTTGGTTGTGTTGAAATTGGTGTTAATAATCTTCTTCCACTCTTTGTAAATTAGATTAGGTAATGTGAGCTTGATTCAACAAATTGATTATTAATCTCCACTTTTTTTTCTATTAGGCAAGCCATGAATATGGAAATCTTGAAATAAATTGTCCAAAGATGGGTCTAATATAAGTCTTTATTTATGCATGTATGGGCACAAAATCTTACATACACCTCTAGAATGTAAATTGAAGCCAATGGTGAAGAAATCACTTCACTATCATTTTTCATTTGAGAGATATTAAAATCTCAATTTCTAAAAATATTGTTAAAATATTCGAAGTCAATTTTGGAGCACTTGGAGGCTTTAGATGGGCTTAAAAATTGGCGGAAAATGAAAGTGGCTTGCTTTTAAGGGGATATGCCTTCTTGAGATCTTTTTGAAAATATATTATAATTGAAAATCCAATGGTTGAATCAAAAGTTATGACCCTGCGAAGTTGTACTACCAAAATTAATAAAATTTCAAAATATCTTCTTGAGGAAGTTACACTTTCTAGAAGATTCTAGGGCAGTTACACCTTCCAAATATAAGGATGTGAATGGGGGTTACTGAGGAAAGGGTAGAGTAGCGTAGATGGTGGCTTTGATTTGCAGATTTGTAGAATTATGTAATCAAAAAGTTCATGTGGTGACAATTGTAATGTTGAAGTTTCATTGTCATTTAAGCACGATAATAGAAAATATTTGCTTCCTTATTGTATTTTGTTCATGCAATTATCTATTATTGTTGTGAGTTTCAAATTGTAAGGGGAGTACCCTTCATCAAGTGGTATCAGAGTAGGAGTTCCTAAGTGTGTAGATAGATCATCAAACGTGAGGTAGTTTGCACCAAGACTTGTGGTTGTGGGTATTATAAGAAAAGATGCCTCTGTGAAGAAACCATGGTGGGAGAAATGCTAGGGTAATAGAAGAGGGCTTAAGATCCCTCTAGAGACAAGTTCAAGCATTGCAAGAGGAGCTACTATCAGAAGAAGAGATGAAAGTGAAGATGAGGCTGAAAATGAAGAGCCATTCAAAGAAGAAGCACAAGACGTAATGGATCTTGGAGAAGTCAGATTGATTAGATCCATTTCCAAGATTTGAAAGAGGTTGAAGATAGAAGTTTCTATTTTCTAGAAACCTGAATCCAAAGGATTTGATTGATTGGTTCAATGACATGG
Organism: Sequoia sempervirens; assembly: GCA_007258455.2. Classification (NCBI taxonomy): domain Eukaryota; kingdom Viridiplantae; phylum Streptophyta; class Pinopsida; order Cupressales; family Cupressaceae; genus Sequoia; species Sequoia sempervirens. The sequence continues at coordinate 626,013,985 of VDFB02047230.1, forward strand.
AAGGAAGAGTATTTTGGGTATGAGGAAATAGAAGATCCAAAGAGGGTCAAATTTGCAAAGGCCAAGCTAAAAGGCCATGCTAGCATATGGTGGAAAGAAGCCCAATTGGAGAGAAATCAAAGAGGTAAAGAGAAGATAACTAGATGGGATTGGATGGTGGAGAAACTAAAGAGGAAATTCATTTCTATAGATTATGAATTGGATTTGGTGAAGAAGATGCAAGGATTGAAGCAAGCAAGGAGATCTATCAAAGAGTACATAGAAGAATTTTACAAGGTCTTGATTAGATCATGTCATTTTGAGGCCAACAAGGAGAAGGTTTCCTGCTACATTAATGGGTTGAAACCAAACATCCAAGAGGAGTTGAGTTTGGTGAGGATGACCATGATTGAATATGTATATTAATTTTCCCAAAAGGTCAAAGAGAATTTGAACAGAAGGTTCGAGAGCAAGCAAATGATTGGAGGTCATGGTGGAAAGACTATTGGATGGTCATATGGAGGCCAAAGTGAAGATTGAAAGAAAACTAAAGGATCTAGTAGTAGTTAGAACTAGAAGGGAGATAATACCTACCATCCTTGAGATCAAAATAATGGAGACTGAAGAGGAAGAGGAAGATATGGATGAGGATCAAGAAGAGGAGGTTTTCATGGAACCTATTTTCAATTTGGAGGACATAGAGCCTACAAGTATCCTCAACATCAAGGAAGGACAAATAGAAGACCTGAAGGTAATACCTGAGTTTCCCATGTAGATGAAGACTCTCATTCTTCACATTTTGAAGATGTTGAAAGAGAAGAGGCCCTTGTTGTTAGAAAAGCCTTGCTAAATGAGGAGAAGGAACCAAATCAAAGAAAGAACCTGTTCAAAACTTGATGCAAGTGTGAAGGTAAAGTTTGTAATGTAGAATTGATGGAGGTAGTATTGATAATCTTGTTTCAAAGGAAATGGTTACTAAGTTACAGTTGGAGAGGAGAAGGCATCCAAAACCATATCGAATCACATGGTTGTAGAAGGAACATAGAGCATTGGTCAATGAGTAATGTTTAGCAAAGTTTAAGATTGGTAACTATCAAGATGAGGCTTTATGTGATATTTTACCTAAGGATGTTTTTCACATGTTGTTAGGTAGACCATGGTAGTTTGATCAATGAGTGGTACATGATGGAAATGCTAAGACCTATTCCTTGACAAAGGATGGCGTTCATCATAAGTTGAAACCTCTAAAGGAAGCAAAAGACAAGGTATGTAGTAATGCAAGGATTTTTTTGGTTTGTGGAAGAAAGTTCCTAGAAGGTATGAGACACGAGCATGTGTTTTGCATTGATCCCTAGAATTGATAAAGAAGATACTAATGAGGCACCTGTAGAGGTTTTAGATTTTTTGAATGAGTTTTAGTATCTTGATTTTGATAATGTGCCTGAAGGTTTTCCTCCAATAAGGAAGATTAGCCACCAGTTGATGGACCTGATTCTTGGAGCCAATTTGTCGAATAAGCCAACTCATTGTATGACTCCAATAAAGAGCAAAGAGTTGAATAAACAAGTGAAAAAATCAAAACTCAATTCCATCTAGAATCCATGCCCAACTGACATCTAGCACCTTACCTCCAAAATTGTAAAGCCAAAGATTCATCCATGGAGAAGTACAAATTCTCCCACACAAACACACTATACAAAAAATGACTGTAATATGCTAGGCCGAACTCTATTACTCATATCTCTCAAACTACTTCACCAAACAATATGAAATCTTGGATTTAGGTGCATTTAACATCTAGAAAAATGATGCTAGAAGTGCAGAGTGATATCTTCATTTGCAGAGTGGTAGAAATCCAAAAACTAGTGCATCGTTACACTAAACTGGCAAATTTGACAGTCAAATTTCTATGCAATTAATCTTTTCAAACCAACTCAACTTGCAAAAATTTCTTCCACAACACCTCAAAATCCTATTAGGATTGATCATAATGATCTACAAAAATGTTGATATCAATGATAACACTGTATCATGTTGTTATGCACCATCCATGCTCATGTTTTCACACAACATCATCAATGCCAAACTTCAACAATCTCTCCAAACTTCCAACACCTTGGAGTAGAAATCTCTACTTTAGAAGAGGAGTAGTGATCTATTGTTACTTAAAGTTGGTTGTGTTAAAACTACCATCAACAACACCCACTTACATTGAACCATCTTTCTTCCCTTAGGAATAGAAACCAAATCCAATGTGCTACTATTTATCAAATAAGAACACTCCTCTTCCATAACACTATACCATGCTAGAATATTGGAAGGCTCTAAAAAACTCTAGGGATCTATAAGTACAACATGACACAAAAATATAGTATGAAAATCCTATGAGTAAGTGTGGCAAGAACTCATAGGATCACCAACTAAAGGTCCACTCTCCTTAATAGTACTACTGAGAAATCTAGGAAAAACATGAGTAGTAGGAGTGTAGAGGTGGTGGTGGAATATGACCATCATTTGAACTATTCTAAAGTGCAAAGGTTTCCTCATGAGATGAATATAATAGAGTAGGTAGTGAGGGAGAGGAAGTGGATGGAGGATTCAATAGAGTGAGGGACTTGTCAAATTTAAAATCTCTATAGAAGTAGACATCCCTAGTAGTTAGGTCAAGCAATGAATAATCCTTCACATCCTCACAGTAACCAACAAAGATGAATGGATGGCTCTTCTTCTCCATTTATTTACACCAAAAATCTAGTACGAATACCCAAGTCTTACTTCTAAATTCCCTAAAGAAGGAAACATCAAGATTGATATTGGACCAAGCCTCCTTTAGAGTGAATTTTTGAATTGCCTTGTGGGGAATGCGATTTTGAATATAGTTACATGGTTGATTGCTTCAACCCAAAAATATGAGGCCATAGAATATGATTGAAGAGTACAATATTCATCTCTCTTAGTGATGTATTCTTTCTTTCAGAAACACCATTTTATCAAGGAGTCTAGGGAACTGAATACTGATGATGTATGACATGCTTAATGCAATGATATTTAAAGACCTAGTTCACATATTTTTCCCATTATCTATATAATCCATCAGATATAAGAGCATGATTACTTCATAAAATTAATTTATTGAAAGTGGTGAAGACATCACTCTTGTACTTAAAAAAGTACACCCATGTGTGGAAAAAGTAATCATGAATGAAAGTGAGCACATACTTGGCTCTTCGAAAAGGATTTGGAAATGAAATGAGGTTACTGTGAACCAAGCAAGGTATTATCATAGTGAGCCTTAGCCTTAAGAAAGTGTTATTGATGATGTTTTCCAAGGACAAATCCTTGGAAAACTCCTCTATGCATGAAATCTTATAAATACCAAGTAACATATCTTGTGTACTCAATTGTTGAAAATATCTAAATTGAGGTGTCCAAACCTCTCATTGCAAAGTCTAGTCAAATTTTTTGAATGGAAAATGTGTGATTAACCAAAAGAATATTCAAAACCTAATGCAATCAATGTAGGAGGATCCAATTAAGGACTGTCTAGCCTTGCAGCCTAACTTACCAACTCTATGATCACAATAGATATGCAACATAAATTAACAGCTAATCCATAGAAAGATAAAAGACATTCATGAACACCAGACACAAGATATATCCTAGGAAAACCCTAACAAGGAAAAACCCAGTGTTCAAAGCTCATTCCCCATTATATTAAATCTCAAAACACACTACACATGCCTCTAGGGCTTAACATATTTTAGGCCTTAGCCCAAGAATTACAAATATCTCAAATAATGACAAATTTCACAACAATATGCCATCGACTCCCTTCCCTACTCCACACTCCCTCTACTCAGAGGTTCTTCTGGATCAAAATACTTCATCCCCATGCTTCATACTTCACACTATTGATCACCTTCTTGATCTACCATCCTCTGTCTATCATAACAAATCCTCTCTCTTCTATTTATATCATCTAGAAATAATCTAACCCTTGACATGTCGGCCCAATTACAACGACTAGTAAGGTAACGTGTAGATCCAAATAGGTCGTCCCCAAACAATAAAAAATTTACAATCCAAACCAACCAAAGTTGGCCACAACAAAGGAAGGACCCAAAACAACATCCACAAACATGAAACACCTTCAAGAATTATTCCTCGAGGATCTGCAATACGCTACAACATCCTGTCGGCCAAGAACACGAAAAATATGAATTCACAAAAGAAAATACCAATCACGAGCACCACGATCAATGTGGACCACCAAATCATGATCTAGAAACATCCAAGAGCATCATGAATCACCATAGAAACATTCACAACAACTCCAATTACCAAAATCACATCATCTCCCTTCAAGAACACTAACTAGAATGACTGAACAACTGCCATAACTCAGACACTCATAACTCAATCAGATCCTCATGCAAATATTTGAAACTTAACATGGAAACACTAGACATACTCAACTACAAACCCTTTAATCCAAAACCTCTGATCATCCACATATTTATCTAGCCAACATATAGAACTTCATTGCATCACTGCAACCCTACCACTTCACTCTCATCTGCTTCAATTTTCTAAATGCTTCTGGATGCCCATGCATCAGACTCTCAAGGTTATTTGAAAAGTGAGCCTCTTCACTTTGGTTTTTTGTTTCTTGAATTGGTTCGCCGATCTGTCCATAGGTACTTGCAACTACCTCAAGGTCAACATTTTGTTCAAGTCCACCCTGCAAAACTACCTCAAGCTCTTCTCTTTGAATTGATTCGGTGATCTATCCACATGTACTTGCATCTACCTCAAGGCCAACGTTCTGTTCAAGTCCACCTTGCAAACTGCCTCAAATTCTTCTCTTTGAATTGGTTTGGCGATCTACTTGCAGGCCTTGCACTGCCTCACTGGCTGGTGTTCTGAGCAAGCCCACCCTACAAGTTGCCTCTGATTCTTCATCTTGTCATGGTCAAGGTTTGGCGATCTACTTGCAAGCCTTGCACTACCTCACTGGTAGGCGGTCTGAGCAAGCCTTCTCCACAAGTTTCCTCAAGATCATTGTCCTTTTCTATTCCTTCATTTACTTTGCTCCGGTAAATAAACTCTCTCCTTAAGATCAATGCTTCACCTTCTTTTGGTTCTATGAAATATGATTCCTCCAAAGGTTCCCCGTCCTCTGCATAAACTAATTCTGTATCAATAGGATCTTCTTCATCTACAACAACTATCTCTACATCCTTTACTGCTTCTCTTTAATTAGCTCTATTATTCTAGGGTTCATCCTTCTCGACAACATCTCTTTCTTGCTCAAGTGCAACTGCCTCAACTTGACAATTTGACTACAAGGTGTAACGCCATAGAAAGTGCACAAGAAATAGATTAGAAGCAAACATGCATGCTAAAATCTAAAAATGCAAATCTAATGTTAAGCAACAAAGAACAAAGGAAAGTAAAACGTAAACAAACTGAAACAATCTCACCAATTTGAACGTATTTCCATGATTAATCTCGATTTCCCTTTTCCATTTTGCTTGTGTAGTATAATTGCCCTCAGATTTCTGTAAGTTTGTGCAAGTATAGCCTAAGATAATGATTAGAAAAATATTGAAGATTCAAGATTAAGTGCTCTCAAAAGTCATAATATTTCACGAGAGAGATTGGAATGAAGAATGACATATCAATTTATAGAAAATTGATTATTGAACGACAGGCCAAGATCGAAAGATCAACGGATGGTTGAGATCGAAGATTAGACATGCATTCGATAAGCTGTCATAATGACTTGAGTGATACAAATTAGAAATAGAATTAAAGATTAAATGAATGATTTAATCTTCAGTTCGGCATTCGAAAACATAAGAAATATCTTTGCATGACAAAGATGAAGATTGATTATACCACTCTCTGTTCGAATGCACGCACAACACTTAATTAATTAAATAATAATATTTAATTAATATGCATGTGCACACAAATAAGTTAGAACTGGACGATTGAATGATCCGACGAAGAGATTACTCGAGACGCCACTCAGACATTAAATCAAGAGTTAACTGAGTGATTAAAATAGATGTAAGTCGAGTAAAAGTGAATACTTAGATAACTTCACACAATTATCTAAAATATAGAAGAATACGTTAAAATATAATTAATGAATTAAATAATTCATTTAATTCAAGACTCGATATTTGAAGAATAATTAAATAAATAAGATTTATTTAATTTAATGATGAAGGGATTTTAAATGAATAATTAAATAAATAAGATAATTTATTTAATTATAGTTGAAATATGATAAAGAGTAAATTAAATAAGAATTTATTTAATTTGACAAGACAGATAAGGTTAATTAGTAACATAATTAAATAAAAAGCGTTTATTTAATTAATCAGATAGAATAAAGAAAAGTGTGAATTAATTAAATAATTAAGATTATTTAATTAATAGAAGAATTAATATTAAGGTGAATTAATTAAATAATTAAGATTATTTAATCATGACCATGAAGAATACAAATTACGAAGAATATAGAAGTCGCAGGCTTAAAACCAGATTTTGGTGTCTACACAAGGTTTCAATTGCCTCTCTCTCAGCGATCTATTGAAAACATTTACAACTTGCCCCAAATTGGTGATCTATTCACCCCAAGGAATACCACAAGAACCACAACCAGCTCTAACACCATTTGATGCAGTCAAGGTAGGAGGATCCAATTAAGGGTGTTCCAGCCTTACAACCTAACTTAGCAACTCTATAATCACAACATATATGCAACAAAAATTAACAAATAATCCACAAAAAGATAAAAGACATTCATGAACACCAGACACAAGATATATCCTGGGAAAACCCTAACATGGAAAAAACCAGCCTTCAAAGCTCATTCCTCATTATATTAAGTCTCAAAACACATTACACATTCCTCTAGGGCTTAAAAGATTCTACGTCGCAGCCCAGGAATTACAAATATCTCAAATAATGACAAATTTCACAACAATCTGCCATCGACTCCCTTCCCTGCTCCACACTCCCTCTACTTAGAGGTTATTCCGGATCATAATACTTCATCCTCATGCTTCATACTTTTCACTATTGATCACCTTCTTGATCTACCATTCTCCGTCTATCGTAACAAATACTCTCTCTTCTATTTATATCATTTGTGAATCATCTAACCCTTAACATGTCGGCCCAATTACAATGGCTAGTAAGGTAACGTGCAGATCCAAATAGGTTGGCCCCAAATAATAAACAATTTACAATACAAACCAACGAAAGTCGGCCACAATAAAGGAAGGACCCAAAACAACATCCACGAACATGAAACATCTTCAAGAATTATTCCTCGAGGATCTGCAACATGCTACAACACCCTGTTAGCCAAAACTATGGAAAATATGAACTCAAAAAAGAAAACATCAATCGTGAGCACCATGATCAATGTGGACCACCAACACATGATCTAGAAACATCCAAGAGCATCATGAATCACCACAGAAACATTCACAACAACTCTAGTTACCAGAATCACATCATCTCCCTTCAAGAACACCAACTAGAACGACTGAACAATTGTCAAAACTAAGAAACTCACAACTCGATCGGATCCTCATGCAGATCTCTGAAGCTTAACATGGAAACACTAGACATACTTGACTACAAACCATTTAATCCACAACCTCTGATCATCCACATACTGATCTAGCCAACATATGGAACATCATTGCATCACTGCAACCCTGCCACTTCACTGTCATTGCCTCAATTTTTTGAATGCTTCTAGATGACCCTACATCAAAACCATGAGACCTATGCAATCTAGACCCATGATTATCTCATCATGAAGTAATTTTGTTTTATATGATTTAATTCTTAAATATCTACATCATTTGGTGAGAACTCAATTGTCTTCCCATCCCAACTATGAAAAAAACAACATGTAGAGAGAAGATTGGTAAAAATATTAGGAACATAAAGATCATCTTCAATACAACCATCAGTTAACTATATGGTACCTAAATCCAAAATTAGAATCTATATAGAGTTACCCATTGTAATATGAGAATTTGTTCTATTAAAAGATTCTTAAGAAGATCATGTGAATGAGTCATGTGACATGAGGCTTTTGAGTCAAATATCCAACTCTCTATGGAAGAATCTAAACCTTTAGTTGTAAGTTCTTGAACCTTGATAGGTTTGGGAATAATAATGTTGTGTTTCTTCATGGCCTATTTGAAGGCTATAATAATTTGATGAAAAAAAAATTCTATCATGATTGTGCAATCCAAAAAAATTGCATGGTCCTCTATTTTTTTCCTCTTCAGAGAAAAAATCTTACTTGACTTAGAAGAACATGTGACTTTTGCATCAAATTTTTGCTTTAGATGAGTTCTCACTTGTTGAAGTTGATTTTTCCTTAGTTTATTTGAAGACTTATTAGATTTTCCTTTAGATGTTTGGGCCATTAATTCAATTTTTTGAAGAGGTGATTGAATCCATGGAGAGCAACTTAGATTTTTATCTTGTGATTATTTTACAAAATTATTCACTAGAGTAGGAATCTTAAATTATGTTCCAAGAGTATCCATGGTAGAGTAAAAAGTAGTAGAAAAGACTTGATATGGTCCTTTTAACCTTAACAAATCACGACAACATGCTCTTTATATGATTTATTTTGTCACAACCTTGAATACAGAAAATAAAAGACTCGAGTTTAATTATTAAATATTCAATTGAGGGAAAGGAATGAAGAGATAAGGTATTTAATTTAGTAGATCCAGTTGAAGTACTTTAAATTCATCAACTGTAAAAAATAAATTATTGAGCTTATCCCACATTTGATTAGGGTTAGTACAACTTACAAGATGAAATTATAAATTATTAAATACATGCAGGATAATAATACTAATATCTTTATACATTTTTTTTGTCAACAAATTGTTCATATTCCCTTGTAAATTGTAATGGTTGATCATTCAACATTTTCCATAAGCCCTTTGATTAATGAAGTTGTTGCACCTTTATCTTACATGTGTGAAATTTATGTGGATCGAATAGATCAATTTTAGGATCCATTCTTGAAACACATAAAGAGACACTTGAATTGTGTCTTACAAAGTCCCCAAGTTTGATCAAAATTTTTGAAACTTGAATTTCTAAATCGACTATTTATAGCATAAAATAGTTTTTTTATAGTTTTGATAAATATAGGTTTATCAAGGGTAAAATTACATGCACAAATGAATTCTTTGTGATTTTATGAGAGATTTAAAAATAAAATTATATTTTTTTAAGTAGGGTGAAACATTATGCCTCATTAAAAATAGTACAAAAAGGAACTTTGGAGGTCAAAAAATAGTTAAAAACTACATAATTTTGAAAAATTAACATTACCACTACAAAGTGGATGGAACCAACTTTCTATCAACTTTAAACTTCCAAAAAAAAAACTCTTGGTTTGAAAGTTGTGAAAAAAAAAATGTAGCCCCTTGTAGGAGAACTTGATAGAGATTTGAGGTTAGTGTGGTAGTTAGCATAATATACTATTAGCTAGGTAAAACCACCAGTGTCCATAGTTTATAAAAAATGTTAATGTTTACAAGTGGTTAGAAACAAATTCTAACAAAATTAGGGGAAAATACTTCATTATGTGGTTGAGGAGCAACAAGTTGGTGGATCTAAGGAAGTCCTACCCAAATGGATGTGCAATAGGCGATGGGTAAGACCAACACCACCAAAGGTAGTGAGGGTTGGCACTGCCAAAGGTGGAAGGATGGCCAAATTCTCCTGCACAATTTTTAATCTAAACCTTTCCCTTTACTAGGAGCAAGACAAGGGAAACACTTAATTTTGGTGGTATTAGAGCTTACAATGCCAGCAGGTTTCAAGTGTTGCTAAAGGTGGAACAATGACCAAATAGAGCTAGAAATTAAAAAAATCCTTGTGATTTCATCAAAATGTGATTCAAATAACAACCAAATGCCCCTAATTCTACAAAAAATGTTGGCCAATAAATTATTTTCCCTACCAAAAAGACTACCCAAGAAATATGGATTTATGAATACAAAATTTAAGTTTTGTAAAAAATGTTATTTTTTGTACTTTAGGTATGAATTTTGTGTGGACATACAAATTATATATATATATATATAGTTGTAGATACAAGCCCCCAAAAAAAAATCATGATTGTAGGTATAAGCCTAATTTGGGCCTTCCAAACACAACAATGATGTTTATTTGGCTCTATGACACATCTATGATAAGACTTAGTGCAAGATTCAACAAAAAGGGAAGGGATTTGCAATCCATGGCTTTCATACCATGTTTGAAGCAACAATAAAATGAATTCAATATCCAAAATACTTCTAGAAATGAATAAAAACACAATATATCAAAAACTATCATAAAGATAATGAATAATATACAATGAATGCCTTGTATATGTAGGACAAGGAGGAAGAAGGGAGGTGAGATTGAAGCACTGACTAACCCTCTAAGAAGTGTGACACATGTAGAACACTTGGGATAAGTGTGAGGACATATGTAGTGTGCCTATGAGGTGAGACAACAAAACCTCTAAGTGAGATTAAGCTAGTGTGAATACATCTACTCAGTACCAAGTAATTGGAAACTAGGCAGGTAATATCTATTTTCATATTTAAAAAAATGTGTAAAAGAATAGTTTAGCATTTTAGATTTATTTATATGAATTCAAACTTGGAAAAACTTGCCAAATTGTAAATTGTGGAGTAAAAAGGTGGTGAATCACACATGGTTGTAAAACTATTAATGTAAATTTTCAGTGATCGGGACCATTATCCAAAAATTGTGGTGATTTCAAGGAGATTATGGCCCCAACCATAGCATGGAATAATAATCGTATTGGTGAAATTGGTCCTAATTTAGTTGGAATTTTAATGGTGAATATGTTGACAACTAACTAAAACATGCCTTAAAAATTCTGGATGATTCACCATTGCAAACATATAGTCTACTATAGAAAAATTATTACAATAAATACTTCACAAATAATATGGCAATGATTTAAAACCCATTCAATTGATAATAAAAAATTTATAGTGATTTGGGTCCTCAATCATTTCATTAAATTTTCCAAAATTGATTTGGCATATACAAACTATTCTCCACTAAAAAAATTGTTGCACCTAACAACATTCAACAATTGGCTAATTGAAAAACTCTTTTTTAATACACTAAAGGAATATGCTCTTGATTATTTCTTCTCACTATTGTATATATCTATTTTCTTGTATGCCCAGTTAGGAAATTATTTTATAGACATTTTCAAGTGAATCTTGGTCTAAGACTCACATTTGTAAAACCATTACATTTTAACCAGGGACCAACTAAAAGAGTTAATGATTATGTCGTAGGATTGCAAACCTTTCTTGAAAGAATAATCAACATACCAAATGATGAATTATAAGCATTATTCATTAATAGCTTTCTTTGAGCAATTAGAGATAAGGTCATAACCAATTAATATGCCACCTTTTTAGATTTGTGTGCAAGCATTAGAAACTATTAGTTCAAATTATTGAATTATAGTCTTCTAGAAGGTATGGTTCATCTATTGCCCTTTCATATTCTTCATTATTGAATTAAGACTATTATGTTCCTCCTCCATTAAGATTATCAAAAATTCCCTAACCATCCATCAACCTCATTTTTCTCACATCTATCTTGTTCATGAACTTTATTCTTATTCCTACTTCCCATGTCCACCATGCCACACGTACTCTCATAGTCCCTTCACAACCTCTTTCCCAACCACTTCCTATTATCCCTTACTCATATTCCATCCCAACCTATCATCACACATATAATTTGTACTCATGCTTTCACCATTTTTGAACCTTCACTTTAAAGCATCATGAAAGAGCTTCTAAGTGAAATTAGTACTTGGTTTAACAACCTCCCTTATACTAATTAGAAGGATTTGACTATAATGAATTAACTCATAATCATGTTAGCATGCCATTTTCCAATGGACTTTATGGCATCTCAATTTGAATTGTATGATGGTAAAGGTGACCCAATGACTCACATAAGAATATGCATTGAGTGGGCAATTGAAAAACTCTTTTTGCATACACTAAAGGAATATTCTCTTAATTATTTATTCTTATTGCTACACATATTTATTTTCTCATATGCCCAACTAAGAAAATATCTTGTAGACATTGTTCAAGTGAATCTTGGTCTAAGAGTCATATATGCAAAATTAGTGCATGTAAGAAAGGACCACATGAAAGAATTAATGATTATTTCTTATGACCCAAATATTTCTTTAAGAGACTAATCAACCACCAAATGGTGAATGATAAGAATTATTCATCAATAGCTTTGTTCTAGTGATTAAAGATAAGGTCATAATTAATGAATATGCCACATTCTTAGATCCATGTACAAGAATTAGAAATTAATAACTCAAATTCAATGTTAATTTGCTAAGCTATGGTTCATCTAGTGTTCTTTCATCTTCTTCATCCTATCTCTCTAAATATGAAATGAAAATAATTTCGAAAAGGGTAGTAATGGTTCCCTCTAGAAGCAAGAATCTAAGTCCAACATAAATCATGTTAAAATAATGGACAAGTGACTTTAAATGTAATTACTGTAGAACCCCAAACATAAAGAAAATTTACAAGGCTTCATGATCCTCTCAATATTGTGCTACAAAAAAGGAGCAAATATGCTTACACTACCATATATTTGACCATTGGATACCTCAACTTATGTGTCTAAAGGTTTTTACTCAAAAGCTTTGTGTGAATGCTAGAGTTAACTATCACATTAAACAAATATGTTTTTGGTTTAAAATATAAGATACAAGGCTTTATTTATATCAATTCAATATATGTAGAAATAATAAACAATAGATGCAACATATTTCTTCTTCATGCTAACTAAAACTTTCAAATATATACCAATGCTTTTCCTTAACATGATCAATTTGATTAGGTGGAAAATATTATAAAAGATGAAGAAACAAATGAAGAGATATTAAATACGCCATTACAATCTTATAAGGAATTTGCAAGGGTTATTGATCAACCACCTAATGCATATTCCTTTTTATCTATAACATTTTCATGATGAAATACCTAATAATGAATATTGTGGGTAGCTCCACATTAGGTGAGATATATTATATCCACATATGAAAGGAATCAATTGATAGTGGATAACACTTCAATGTATGCATTGTAGAGTTTTACTTAATCATCACTTACAACAAGATACATATACACATTCTAAAGTTTCTTTAAAATCTTATAATGGTATCATGCAAGATATTAATAGGTTGCATTATCCTTAAATCAACAATTATCTAAAAGGAGGAGGTCATCGTCTTTTTGGTAGGAAGAATACCTACAGAACACTTAATGAATACTTGATGGTCTTCAGATTTTCGGATACTGGTTCTGTCATTTCTATATCCATGGAGAGTTTCTTAAGAGATTCCCATGGTTCAATATCAAAAATCTGATCTTGATCAGATAAATCAATATTAGCATCCTCATAGTTAGTATGTACAGAGGACAAAGAATTATCAGATTCACTATAAACTGTTATGTCATCTGAAGATTCTGAAGAATCATTATCTGATTCTTTATTTCCACAAACAGGTTCATCCATGAACACTGGTTCTTCTTGTTCTTTTTCTACTCCTAGCTGTTCTAACCAGTCTTTCAAAGGTTCTGTGTCTTCTTTATTGGCTAAAGTATGTTCTTTTACTTTAGGCATCTGAACATGAATAGCTATTTTCTTAGAAGACCTTAAGCTAGAAGATGGTTTAGAATCTGTCTGTTCATGAAGAGCTTTCTTTCTCTGGATTAAAACCTTTTGACATGAAGTCTCTTTCTCTTTACCTTTTTTTGTTTTAAGTTCTTCTTCAGAACTATCATTACCAGTTTGTGCCATTCTAATCTTCTTTGTATATAATCTGACCTTTTTAAGCTTCTTAGCCACTGATTCTAAGAGAGCTTTATTTTCCTTATCAGCAATGTCTCTAGAAGATTCATTATTTTGCTGATTTCCATAAATATGCGTCAGATAATTATCTTGATGCTCTTGAGTAGCAATAATTCTTTTTACACTAGAATGTACTTGTGTAACATCATAATTGACACTGGTAATGTCATTTGACAGGGTTCCAGAATAGTGTTCAATATTCTTAAGAGCATAAAATTGCTTCTGTTGATCTTCATATAAAATATCTAATTTATTTACAAAATCTAAGGATTGATTAGCAGCAGATCTAATATCTACAGCCATATCATCTAAGTTATCCTGAGCAGAAATCATCCATTGAGAGATTCAATTTCTCTGAGCTTCTGAATTATTCTGCTTTTTTCCCAATTCTGTGTGGATCTTTGCTTCATGTCTTCCCCAAGACTGTTTATCAGGATGAATCATTATAAACTTTTCATTGCTAGGCCATCTACCCGGCTCATAGCTTATGAGTTCTTGTTCCTAATTATTTATTTCCATCTTATATCTATGCTTCTTTTCCAAACCAACTCTTGGAAGATTTGTTTTAGGAAGCTTTTCTTTCATCATGCATCCTTTTTCTCCCATTTTTGTCAACTTAATCCCTTTCCCTTTCTTATCAGGCTGTTGATCGGCTTTAGGAGCTAAAGCTAGCCTTTGGCTGACTTGTCTAGTCAGTTTGTCAATTAGATCAGGATTATTACTGAGGTCGAGGGAAGTTCTTGGAATAGGATGTAAAGATGGTTCTCTGTAACAGGGAAATCTGCTTGATCCTATTGACTCTTCAGGCTTATAGTCAATAAATGGTTTATTGGAAGTACTAGGAAAATTTTGAGATATGGAGTAGGATCTAGGCAAATGGGTAGGAAAATATGAAGATTTTGGTTGTATAAACATGGTTTCTTCAGGTACAGCTTTTAAGTCAATGCTAGCCAATCTACAGCTTTGTTGTTGAGGCTTATCAAAAAATAAACCTGAATGAGATGTTGGAAGAGTCTGGTATTTGGGTTGGGATTGATTTATGAGTTTTTCTATAATAGGAAAACCTATATCAAAACTAGTTGAATCTATGTGTCTTCCAAAATCATCTACATTTGCATTGGCTTCTGTATAACTTACCCCTGCCAGAAATTTTGGAGGGAAAATTGTATTCAGCAATCTATATACACATCTACCACCTACGGTAGCATAAACAGACTCAGGTTGCAAAACAACTCCTTTAACTTGTAATAGTAAACAAAAAGCAGACTGTAGAAATTTATCATCAAGGTTAATTGTAAAATTTGGACGGATTGACAGATGGGCATCTCCACCTTTTTCTTCATCAGAAGATTTGACTAATCTTCCTTTGAATTGAGCAATTACAGCTTGATCCCATATTCTACACCGAGTGTCTATTAAAGTGGAAAAATACTCAGCACCTATATCAAAATTAAAATGGGGATGGAGGATTATATCTACTAATGAAAAATGGACATGAAAATAGCCTTTAGCTTTCCATCTTTTAATATCATCAGGTAGGAGGAAAGGTAAATAAACAGGACATATACCAACACTGGAGACTTTAAGATTAATTTCAGACTGTCGCACACTATTCATCATTTTAGCCTTAATTCCTTTTTCAGGATACAAATCAGAAATTTTTACATCTGGAAACTTAAAATTGCCATTCTCATCTGTAAGCTCTTCCTTATCTTGGAAATAATTGTGGATAACATGAGATAAAGAACCACTTGCATTCAATGAACGTTGTGTTGCCATATTATGAAGAATTTTCACTTACTTGTGTTCGCCTTAAATCCGTTCGCTGCTACAATTTCCGTCTTACTGCTCACCCTGACGCCTGTCCTTCGGCTAAAGCGGGATTTACGGCCTTACTGCGGGTCCACTGGTGATAGCTACTAGCAAGATAAACTAGTTTCCTTCAGCAGACAACTTTGCATGCTCAATGAGGCAATGCTCTAATCAAGACCCAAACTATTACCAAAATGAAGACAACCACTACAGCAAGAATTTTTACAAAGATACTAAACCCAGATGGACAATAAATTTCTCTGAAAGATTGGATCACTTGATCTTCAATATTAGGCATTAAACCAAGGCTCTGATACCAATTTCGATGTGTGCTCAGATTCTATCTAGTGAAAAAGTATATCCTGAAACCAACCATACAAAACTAAATAAGAATAATGCAATCTTATATTCAAAGCTTATCAAAACTCATTACAATGCTTAACTATTTCAGATTCTGATCATCCAGATCGCTTAAAGCGCAGGAGAGAGCATAAGTCTGAAAACCTAAGACTCTTCTTAGACTAGACTCAAATGTTCGATTCCGTGTGTCGAAGAAGGCGTCTTCGAGGTCCTCTTATAGGAAGAGACTGATTCCATCGAAGCAAAACTTTAACCTCTTCTTTACAAAATTTTGAGATCCGTCAATAGAAGAGTGACACGCAAAAGGATCTTATCCGTAGCAGCACCTCAAAAGGTAAATGCGTGAACATGGATAAGCACCAACTGACAAACTTTTCTGTAGCCATGTGAAAAGGTGTGAACAGGAAAAGTTGAACAACCGTGATTAGGACGCATGTCACGTACATGCTGACTTTATACCCAAAAGTCATTATGGGGTTCTTTCTTTTTGTGAATAGGGTTGCATCTGTAGATGTCTAAATTTGGACACTTAATTTATCCAAATTCATCCCCTTTTGTCTTGTTTTCGTTAATTAAGTAATACTACTATTATTTAATTAATAGCTTTAATTATGCCAAATCCCTAAGGTATTTAATCAATAATACCTTATCTCTTTAATCCTCCTTCCATCAATTGAATTAAATAAATATCCATTTATTTAATTCTCCTCATGTCACATCCTCCATCATTTTTATCTAATCTTAATCCTTCTAATCCCAATTAGGATGTGCACATGCCTAATCCTTGATTAGGATGTGTCACATCCTCCAACTTTTGCAAGTTGGCCTCTAATCTCTCTTAGCCACCTAACCATCCTCTAATCCTTCACTAACTAGCCTAATCAACCTCTCAAGGAATTTTTAATTCCTTTTATCCTTCAAAGGAATATTAAATTCCTTTTTCTCTTCCCCATGTGATCTTTGACTTGTCACATCAAGTCACATGTGAGATCTAACTCTCTTCTAATCTTCATTAATTAATCTAATCAAGTACTTGCACAATCCTAATCACCCACTTTAGTCAACTCTCCCCATCCCCCAAGGAATTTTTAATTCCTTTTTATTTATCCTAGGCTCCTCTCTTCCCCATGTGAATTTTTAATTCACCTTTTAATCCCCCAATGCACCATTTGGAATTTAAAATTCTTTCCCATCTCCCCATAAGGATATTTGAGGAATTTTTAATTCCCCACTTGTCCTCTCACCCACATGGGGACAAGTACCTCCTTTATGAGGAGATCTTGTCCAATCCCAAGGTACTTTGTACCCCTCTCCATGTCATGTCCTTTTCCTTCCACCTCATGTCCACTTCACCTTTTAGGGCTATCTCACATGCCACATGTCAAGATGTGAGGGCTTGTGAATTCTCAACTCACCTTAGCCCTACATCTTGATATTTGGTGGATCAATCTCAACCGTCCATTTCCCCTAGGATTTCCCAAAAATCCTATAAATACCCCCTCTTTTCTCTCATTTTGGGGAGATCACTTGTGCTAGCCAAACTCTTGCAGTTTTATTTCTCAACCTCTACTTAGCCATTTTCACATCTTCATCCATTTGCATCCATCTTCACATCCTCATCTAGCTTGCATCTTGCCATCCAAGGAGCATACACATCCAAGATCGAAGGGCCAACCAAAGGATCGACTCAACGCAAGGTATAAAGTTCCATTTCGTGGCTTTGTCTTGTTTTGTTTCCAACTTAGGCTAATCTTGAAGTGTAGGTTGTTTTAAGTTGTTTATTTGCACTCTTTTAGTTGTTGCTTGCTTTCTAACGCTCTATTTCGGCCTATCACAGCATCCTATTGTCACATCTTAACGTGGGTGACGTCACGGCACAAACAAACCCATGTGCTAGTCCTTAGAAAGGAATCGGATCTAATAATTCATCCAGTAGGTTTTCACATGCTTGTGTCCAGTCTTCATCCCTTGGATTGAAATTGTAGTCTATCTGAACCATGTAGTCTTGAGAATATGCAAAGTCTAATTCAAGCCTTTTTGCAAGAAGTGCTGGTCTGAGAGCAACAGACATATCTTGGATCTTCACTTCTACTTTCCATTCAGAGCAAAGAGGATAAAACTCCAGTCGAGGAAACATGTATCTTGTCCTTGGATAACTCATCAAATAGAATGTCAAGCTATCACAGACTTTCCCATAGAAGTTTGGATATAGAAGATTTAGAAATTCTTCCATATCTGGATTGAATCTGGCACCAATAAGATTTGCATAATCTTCAAAAGAATTTTGATCAAAATATATTCGAGTTATAAACCCAAATTTAATACATTTTAACAAATTCATCTTATTATTTTTAGACCAGTTCATCCCAAATAATCCTCTTATTTTGATATGTATGGCTTGTCTTCCACACCAGAATCTGATTGGAGCTGTTCCCATTCCAATGGCTTCTTTAAATTCATCTTCTTCATCAGGATCAACAAGATTTTGGTGATGATAACCTATAAGGTTTTGCATATTTCTGAACCATTTATTTAGAAAATATGATTCAAGTAAGTCAATAACAATTTCTTCTGGCAATGAGGGAAGTGCAAAATTGTTACCATTACCCAAATTAACCATATACATGGCTGCTCCATCTGACCTGTAATAATCACAACTTAAAAATTCAAGATCAGTATAAATAGATCCTGCAAGTTCTCTGGTCAGTGTATCTGCAAGTGGATTATTTTCTCCTTTGATCCATTCAATATCAAAATCATAACTGAGAAATTTAAAATACCATCTTGTGATTCTTCCCTGGGCAATGTCAGCATCTGGACGCTTCTTAAGAAGGTTTCTCATGGCTTGACTGTCAGTGCGGACAACAAAATGTACTGGCTTTAAGAAAATCTTAAACTTTTCAATTCCATTTTTGACTGCCAGTATCTCCTTTTCATAGATGTGGTATCTTGATTGGGTGTCTGTAAAAGTACAAGATCGATAACCACACAAATTTCTATTTCCTTTTTCATCTTCTTGGATTAAAACTGCTGACCAAGTTTTATCAGATGCATCAGTATATAAGTATAATGGAAGATCAGAAACAAGATTTTGTAAAGCAGGCAGAAATTGACATTTAGCTTTTATGCGCTGGACTGCTTCTGTGGCTTCTGTAGACCATTCTTCTGAATCTTCTTTAAGATGATGCTAGATAATTCTTCTATCTTCTGCCAATCCTCTGTAGAAAGGGGATAAGTAATTTAAACAACCAAGAAATCTTTGTTTCTATTTTTTATCAAGGAGAATATCTGGGAATTCTTGGATTCTGACCAACATATGAGGTTGAAGGTAGACTTTACCATCCTTGAGATGTAAACCTAGAAAATAAATTTCAGGTTGGCCAATTACCATTTTCTTGGCAGAAAGACATATCCCATGCTGTTTTATGCTTTCAAATGAAGCTTTAAGATGCTGCATATGTTCTGTAACAGAATCTGAAAAAATAAGAATATCGTCAATATAAACAGCACAAAAACCTTTAATATGTCTTAATGCTTGGTCCATTCTTCTCTAAAAATATGCTGGAGCAGTGCAGAGACCAAATGGCATAACATTCCATTCATAAAGACCTTGGGGTACTGAAAAGGCTATTTTATATCTATCAGATTCTTTTACCTTGATTTGCCAAAATCCAGATTTGCAATCGAATTTGGAAAATATTAATTTATTTGCAGCTCTTCTTATTAAATCAGTGCTGAATGGGATAGGATAATTGAAAGGAAGAATTATCTCATTAAGAGGTCTATAATTGATGCATAATCTTTTCTTTCCTCTGATCTGTTCTGCTCGCTTGTTAACCAAAAATGCTGGGCATGAAAAAGGACTTTTGCTGGGACGGATGAAATTTCCTTGTAAGAGTTCATCTAATTGTTCATCCATCTCTTTGACTTCTGTAGGGCTCATAAGATATGTAGGTTCACGGGGAATGACTGATTCACAATCTTTTTTCAACTGAATTTCACATTTTTCATGTTCCTGTGACCAGAATTGTAGAGGATTTAGACTGCAGCATTCTTTTTCAAATAACTGTTGAATTTCTCTAAAGTCATTTGGAGTTTTTTCTACTACTTCTTTGATAGAGTTTCTACTTCTCTTTTTAGATTTCTTCTCAAATTTGTGGTTGACAATTTTGAGTGCTGGAATCTGTATGTGGCCATCTTCATGCTTAAGAGATATTTTATGTTTCCAAAATTGAAGTGGCTCATATTTTGTAAGAAATAGAAATCCTAATAAAACATCATCCTCTAAATCATTATATTCTATGAAATCAGTAATAAAGATTTTTCCCATGATTTCAATGTGAACATCTTGAGCATATCTTCCCATATGAATCCTTTCTCCATTAATTGCATAGCTTTGTGGAAGATCTGATTTTTCTTTCTAGAATTCTGGAGGAATTGCATTAGTCTTGGCTAATGATCTAGAAGATCCTGTATCCACAAAAGCATCTAATGGTATCTTTTTGTAACCAGGAAAACAAAAATTTATCCTGATATAATTTCCATTGTTGGCTAACAATAAAGCACAAGATCTATCAAATGTTCTAAGACTTGATCTGCTTTTTTCTAATTCTGATTCCGTTCTTTCTGATTTATGGTCTGAAGTATTAGCTTCTTCGGCTTTAAAGAGAATATCCTTAATTTCTCCCACTATGGCAGAGAGATTTCTGATCTCTTTCTGTTGAGATTTAAGAAGCCTAAGACAATCAGAGACATCTGTAGATAAAAGATCAACTTTTTTAAAAAGAGCAATAATATCAGAATCTATGGAGGAAGATTTATGGCGAGAGGAGGAAGCTTCTTTAGAAGACTTTTGTTGCCAAGGAGGCACTTTGTAGCCATGATCAATCTCTTTCTCTTTTGTCCTGGTAGGTTTGCTATGCTGTTTGAGTCGTTTCTCGACTTCAGCTTTGTCAGATTCTAAATTTTTAAGTTTAGAAAGATGACTATGAACAGCTTTTTTCCTTTCTTCTCTAGTTCCTGCTAACTTATAAGGGTCTTTAGATTTCTCAACTTGAATCTGAAACTTAAGATCATCTAAAGAACTTTTAATTAATGAAGTCAAAAAATCATCATCTGGTTCTGAACTTGAAATGCTGCTAGACTCAGAATAATGTCTAGAGGTTTTATGACGATGTTTTGATCTTATCATAAACTGAGAGTCAGGAACTATCTGTATAAGTTCATACAGGTCTTTTAGATCTGTATTTTTGCTGCTCACTACTTCCCAAGAGGGATTTGCTGCTTCAAACATAGCATAAATCTTTGTTCTAGGATTTAACTTTTTGGGACAATTTGTAGCATAATGATTACCTTTGCAGATAAAGCACTTGATTCCCTTTGGAACCTTATTATTCTTTTTCTGTAACAAATAAGGAGGAGGTTTGTTATTTCTCCTAGATTTATAAGGAATGGCCTTATAATATCTTTTCTTTTTACCATGTTTACTTCTTTTGAAAGTGAATTCACCATCATGGTATTGTCTTTTAGAGCAATTTCTACATTTACAATTTCTACCACACCCTTTCTTTTTGAATTGCTTGAGCTGCTGAAAATCCTTCAACTGATTGATAGGAGGAAGATCACAAAATTCTTTCAAATTACAAGTGTAATTATATTCTTCCTTATTAATCTGTAAAGCACCAAGCAGACATTGTTTTTCTAACTTATATCTGATTAATCTTTTAACTGTAGGAAAACTGACATCATCAAGCTCTTTATTTTCTTTTCTGATAATATAATCTTGAGCCCATGCTCCCAAACCACACGGTAAAGAATTTAGATAATACTGCTTAGTGGTTAGGTCATGCATCTTATTTGCAACAACCATATAAGATTCAAACATACAATTATAAGCATCAAATTTGGCTAAATTTTTCAGCTTCATTGACTGGAGAATGTTATTGGCTTCAAGGGCCTGATTTGATATGTCATCACAGAATAAATCTGTCAACAACCATTTAAATTCATCAAAACCAGCTTGAAAGATATCATCTTTTCCTATATTCTTTGGATCAACCAAGATAGGATCTGTAGGTGATGTGGGTAGAATTTTTGGCATAGGACCAGTATCTGGTAAATTATTCCACCAGTTTCTCAATTTACCAGTCATTAATCTTACTACATATAAAACTTTAGCAGGTTCTGACCAGGTACCGTCCCTTTCAAAAAGATTTTCTAGAGTATCTGTCCAAGTACAACCCTTGGATCTTGAAACTCCTAAATGAACCAAGTGTTTACTCATAGACAAACCTTAGTAAATAATACTTGAGACAAAGTGAGTGAACTTGGATGCAAGAATGTTGTTTCAATAGCTTAGAACCTCTTACTACAAGATTGTGAAGAAACCATCTTTCCTAATGGAGGGTGCATTTGTGGCTCTTTATACGACAGTCATGGTAGCTTTCGCATTACATTAGAAGTTTTCACTTTTTTTTTAAGTGCGAAATCTCCCCCATACCACGCCGACAAGGGAAAAAGACGGGGTACTAGAGAGTACCGCCTTCCATAATCACCCAACTTCATCTTCACCCCCTCCCTTCTTGGTCGAGTTCGAACCCATGCAAGCGTGATTACTAACTTTAAGGTCTAGCAATACGCCACATAGGACCAGCCGCTCTGAAAGTGAAAACAAAGAAATTGAATTTATTGAATCAGTTTCGGCTGGGCTTATTAACTAGTGTTGTGGGGCCCTCCTCTTTCTGTTCGCCATTCCTATTTTTCGTTCTATTGTGGGTAAATATGGCTTGGCTTGTTACAGGTTCCCAAACCCTGAACTATATAATATAATATAAATATAATCAATAATATATTTTATATAATAATATTTATTAATATTAGATTATATTATATTATATCATATCATATTTATATTAAAATTATATTATATTATATGAATCTTAATGGTAATCTTATTGAACCTTAATCATTCCTATATAATATAATATTATATTAAATTACATTATATCATATTGATATTAATATAATATTATATTGTAATAAATATAATTTAATTTAATAAAAATTTAATTAGTAACATAATCTAATGTAATCACAATAACTTAGTCTAAAGCAATCATAGATTACAACATGAAATAATTATTGTTGAAACTTATTTCAATTCCATTAAGTTAGTGTGATTATTGTTGAAAATAAATAACTTAATTCAATGAAAATAATTTAATATAAACTAATATAAATGAAAATAACTTAATCTACCCCTATTTATGGGGCTCATTAGAGTGATCTTAATGGAAATCCTAGATTGAATGTGAAGTGGTACACCCTAGATGATGGGTGGGTGAAGGTGAATTTTCATGGGGCTGCCCAAGGCAATCTAGGGCCTTTTAGAGTAGGGTGCATCATTTGAGATCATAACAGGGAATGGATAGCTAAATAGGCGAGAAGATTTGTAAAAGAATAGGGCGTCAAAAAAATCCATCTATTGTAAAAGAATGCAAGATGACTCTTTGTAAAAGAATGGGGCGCCAAAAAATCCATCTGGAAGGAGACTCCATGTTAGTAATTAATGCAATACATAAGAAGGCAACTCCAAATTGAAAAATGGAAAAAATGGCTAGTTCAAATTATGGAGGCATTAGAGGGGATTTGAAGAGTTTAAAATTTCCCATGCATACAGGGAAGGGAATGATTTAGTCGGCCAATATCTAAAGAGGCGCTCATGATGGTTGAGGATTATGATGGGGAGCCAACGTTCAATATTGATCACTTCACACGCGTAATATAGTTCAGATGGATACATGATCTTGAGTCTGAGGAAAGGTGCAATGGGGGTCTCAAAAGAAGAAGGACAAGGTTGGTGGTGGTTAGTCTTTAAATCGAGTAGAAGCAAGAAGAAATGCCAGTATTAACCATGTAAATCACAATCTGTCTCGGTACGAAGGAAAGGTAGATGGCCTTCTATAGTGTGGTTTCAGACACATGACTCAGAAGGCTCTTCAACACAGAGGAAGCAAAAACATTGGATGCAATAAAAACAAATTCTTGGTGCAAGTTTCTCTTTTCCACTTACCTATTTAGAGTTAACTCAGACATAACTTCAATATTCATGGCATGGTTGTTGCAAGCGCGAGAGGAGAAATCCATGGTGCAGTTTCTCATGAGGTGTTTAGTGAAGGCATGGTGGCGCAAAGCTACAGAATACTACATGGGCATGGCAGTGGGGGGAATGGGGTTGATGTCGATAGGATGTATCTAGCCACAGTTAGTGCTGCCAATTAATGGCACGTGGATACCGTTTACTATATAGAGTGTTAGTGAAGATTCGAATGCTCACATGGTAGAAGTCTCAAGGAATATCAACCTATTGAAGGAGTTGTCAAGGGCCCGTATCTTAGAAAATGAATTTGCTATCCTGGCTCTGCTAACAATTGAGGAGGACCTTGGTTGATTGGAGGAGGTGTTGATAAAGGAGGATATTCTTACTTTTGAAGAGGTAGATAGGCCCAAAGAATGGATTGAGGCCTTCAAGTTCAAGAGGGAAAT
Source organism: Sequoia sempervirens (assembly GCA_007258455.2). Classification (NCBI taxonomy): domain Eukaryota; kingdom Viridiplantae; phylum Streptophyta; class Pinopsida; order Cupressales; family Cupressaceae; genus Sequoia; species Sequoia sempervirens. The sequence continues at coordinate 626,038,681 of VDFB02047230.1, forward strand.
GATGGATGGAGCTCTTGAGCAAGTTCCAAAAATGCAGAGTGATTTGGATGATATCATTCATGGCTACACTCTGTTCTTGGAAGTAATGATAGGGAAAAAGCTCAATAAAGATTATATGAATATCGATGGGTTAAAGCAATGGTGGAATGATATCTTCTCCCATGTTAAAGATGGAGTTTTAACTGAAAACCACTTAGAGGATGCCGCCATGTATATTACTATTATGCATAAATATTAGGAGTCAAAGATTGATTGGGACAAAATATTGAAGAAATATGAAAATGAGTTAGAATCAATTACTTTGAGATTAAGATTTATCCCAACGCCCAGCCAGGTCGACTTGAACAAAGTATTAAATAAATTTCAAGTGTTTTCTAGGAGACAACAAATGGGAAAAGAGGATGAATAAATATCTTCCTCGAGTTTTGTGCCTTTCTTCATCAGCAAGATAAACAAGTTGGCTACCTAGGGATCAGTGCTAGGTGCCTTTTATTTAATATTTTAAGTGGCATCTCATCTAAAAATGGTTTTAAATGTTTGTATTTTGAATTTTAAATGGGCATTAAAATTGTAAAGGTTGACTTGTTTTGGCTAACCTAGTTGAGGCGCCCATATCTTAATGTAATCTGGACCATTGCTTTTTTCCCTAGACTTGTATTAAAGACTCTATAAATATGAGGCCTCTCCCCATTTGGAAGGTTGATTATGAAATTGTTGCAAACTTTTGGTGAAGTTAATATAAGAGAAGACATTGATTTGTTCTTTTTAGTGTTATTTCATTGTGAATGGTTCCTATATTTCCTAGGAGTCTCTTGTTCATCATCTGATTCTTGCTCCTTGGAAACATATTCAAATGCTACATTTTCTACTCTTGTTTCCTCTTCCCTATTAGAAGGAATATTCTCTTGATGTGGCTCGAGAGGGATGTTTTATGTGATGACTTCTTCTATAGCTTTGCCTTTATTTGATTGGGATGTTTGTGTAGTCTTTTCCAACTCTTCAGCTACTCTATCTATATTTTCCAGGTTGGGAAATGGAATCCCAGATCGAGGAGAAGCTTTTCTTGTATACACTTGAGTTTTCTCCTCAAAACTCTCCACATTGATGGCTCCTTCGTGAGTTCCCCCTTATGTATCTTGTGGGTTCTCTTCATTCCCTTTACCTTTTTCAACTTCTTTGAAGGAGAATCACTTGAAGCACCTTTACCCTGTCCTCTTATTAGTTGTCTTCTTTTTGGTGGTTGAGGCTTAGGAGATATTTCCTCAATCTCCTCAGTGATGAACTTTGTAGGCTTTCTTTTCTTTGGGATTGGCTTCCTTTTGGGTTCTTTTCCCTTGGCCTTAGCCTTTTGTTTACCCCTAGTTTTCCTCTTGATAACCAATGACTCTTCTTCTTATGAATCTTCTTCTTGATTAGCAGGAGCCTTTTCTTCTTCCTTCTCAGATTCATCCTCAAAAGAAGACTAGGATTCTGAATCTATCATCAATTCATATTTAGGCTTGATACCGTCTGCATCCATTTCCAACATCTTATGTTTTTCCCACTACTTAGAATACTTAAGGACTAGAACAGTCACTTGTGCCAAGTCTATCATCTCTTCTTTAGCCCAATCTATTGGAGGGAGAGGATTATTAGAAAATTCCATATAATCATGGTGTTGAATTACTTCTCCATCATCTTTGGTCTGATCCGAGACCTGCACAACTTTGTACAACCTTATCATTTTCAAGGACGATATGTATTATTTCCTTTTGAACACTTCAAAATCATCTTTGTAGTTGGCCCAATAATCCTCAATATCATCCTTGTGTCTATAACATCTAGAAGTTTCTTTTTGTGCTATTCCATATGGATCAAAGTTATCCCGAGAGGTGTGTATGGGTAGGTGGAGGTGTGCCATCTTAGTCTCTAAATGTTGAGCACTCTGGAATGAAGGATAGGTGTCCCATCCATTAATTTCTAGGGAAAATCTCCCTCCAATTCTTGTCTTATTCACATTATTTGATATCTTTTCAAAGGTAGCCTATTGCCTCGTCACTTCCAACATCACAACTTTATAAGTAGGGTGCCATGGGAGCCTGTATGGTACCAAGGGGCATCCCTGAATTCTAATATACATAAATCTAGGAAATTGCAAGTACCAGTACCCATAATTCCTCACAAGCTCCATAACCTAAGGTGAAGTCCTCACATGTAGTGATTCATGCATTGTCCTTGTGATGTACATGGTGAATTTATCATTCACCCTTCTGTAGTGTGAAGTGCTAGATAGATGTAGCTAGGAATAGATCTCATATACCTTATTTTCTCCAATAACCCCTTTGTAGCTCAACCCTTTGTACTTGAAGTTCCTAGCCAACATGTAGACAATATAGGAAGTCATTGTGAACTTCCTCGTATCCTGGACTAATCTTAATTTTTTATCCAATTTATCACTGATGAGCCCTACCTAGTGGTAGTTGGTACCTTTATCTATTTGTGTAATCACATAAAACATCCAATCCTCAAAAACTGATGCCTTCTCCAACCCCATCACCCTACTGAGAAGAGTAATCATATCATTATACTCAACTTTGAAGTAACTTCTATATAATAGTTTGGGAAATTTAGAGTAGTGTGACCTAGGCTTGTTAATCCATGAAGCATTGATCATCTCCAAGGCCTTCTTAGGATTATCTATGTGAAACTTCTTCATCGTATCGATCTTGAATTTCATCAATTTTTTGTGAGCAGGAATACCAAAGGCCCCAGCCAAAGATTCTTCAATCAAGTTGACCAATACTCTTCCTTGAGGTCCAACAATTAATCTCCTATCATAATCATAGTGCTTTGAGCACTCCACTATCAACTCCAGACATTGGATGGATGGAGGAAAACTTGTTGCTTGAGCCAATCTAGTGTGTACCAATCTTCTTTCTAGTTCGATTGGAGCATAACAATACATTCTCTTCTTGAAATCTTCTAGATCAATCTGTCCCATGTTGGAGTCCCCAACTTCTCCCTAGTAAGAGGTGATTTTAGACTCTGGAAGCCTTCCCTTGAAATAATACTTCATCTTTTCCACCCTTGAAAGCTCCTCCTTCACTAGCTCATTTTTCTTTCCTTTGTTGGCCTTAGCTTTGCTTGACTCTTGTTGCATCTAGTTAGACAAAATATAATAATTACTTGAAATGCTCAAATTTCTAAGACGTAGTAAAATAAATAAATTCCAATTGGGAACTTGTAAGATCATGCTATCTATCAATAATCAAACCAAAGGAATTCACTTGAAACCATCCAATAGAGATATACATTAAACATCATATTTTTGGGATAGTCAGGGAATTCAAAGAATCTATTAGCACAAGGATTTCACAAAATCCAAGGCTCCACAAAATTTGTGAAACTATAATCTCGAGAAATACAAAGGCACAAGTAATTAGTGATTCATGTAGAAATGTGAATCCATCATTTTAAATCTCATTATTTAGTCCTTTGATCATTTCACTGCCATAAGATTTCAACCCTTAACACATAACTAATCATCAAACTCTAACCTTAGGGAAATTTACTATCCAAGAAATCATCTATGTAGAACATTAGGGAATCCAACCAACAATGGAATTAGTGAAATCCATGACTCTAGGAAATCCACAATGAGGAAGCCCATCAGGAAATCCATAGGTTTGTGGAATCCACGACAATCAATCAATCAAGGTTTTCATCAATGTATGGAATCCACGAAAAGACTAGGATTGGATAATCCAAGGATCTAAGGATTCGACAACGAGCATAGTTATCAAATTTTCCAAGTTCAGAAGGATTTCCACAATGGGCTAAAAATTGAATAGCTAGATCTTAAGTTTTCCCTATCATATGAATTTCAAGATTTATTTGCACTCGCAAAATCATAAGAGGGATTTGAATTAATATCAAAACTTGGTGTATTACCCTTCTACGAGCTCGACCTTATATACATTCACATTCTCTTGATCTTAATCTTTTAACCACAAAGGAAATCTAGGATTTTGATGTGTACACATTCAACAACCATCTCAGTTAATGCAAAGGTAAACAAGAACTGGCATGAACCATGAAATACAACAAAACGGTCATCCTAGATAGTCACCGATGTGAAAACCCTAATTTTGATCCCACCTTCTATATTTCCATCGATTAATTCATACATGGTGCACTAAATGCAAATTCCTATCAATGCCCTAGTTTCAATTTACCACATTTCAAACTATCATGATGCATTTTAATCAACATTCAACTATCCATATCATAAACCCTAGTTTACCATTCAACACACTCGAATATAATGTCTTAGCTTTATAGTTGAATACAATAAGAAATTAATTAAAACAATTGAGAATACAAAGAGAAGCACAATTAAATCAAAAAAACCTTGGCCATTAATGAATTCATATGCAAATTAATGTGGAAAATGAATTTAAAGCCATACCTTTAGTCACAAATGAAGAAAATAAAGAATGTAGTGGTAATCTCTAACCCCAGACAACGGTGGAGAAAATAATGCATTCAAATCACCAACCCTAGCTCAAATCACTCAATATAAGTATCAATCGCCCAAGCTTTCAAATGCAAATGACCAAAAGGAATGAGCAAATAATGAATAGAATTGACTTAAAACCTATTCAAATTTTCTCCCATTAACACCCTCGTATGCATTGCAGAGTGCATTTAATTCCCGACTTGACGTTTTTGCCAATTCGAGTAATCCACTCCCATTCGAAGTCTATGAATGGAGGGGCATCGAGAAATCTAAATCGTTATGGATTTAACAATGAACAACATTTCAAACCTTTCAAATATGCATGGATTAAGTGATGAGAACATGTTCAGGGAATCCAGATAGGCTTGGATTCCGTGAAAAAAAGTGTCTGGGGGATTCCAAGGTACCACAGATTCTCCGAACATGAGCCAAACTTAGTCATTTGAAGGAATTAATAGTATTTAAAAGGTTCAAACTTGGAATTCATTGTTGCAAACATACTCACCTTAAACATTTTTCAATCATTATAAGCTCAAGAGGTGACATCAACAAAATTTAAAGGACCTATCCCTTAAGGGGAAAAGGAAAATCCTAAGGAAGAAAGAAAAAAGAGGGGTTCCTTGCTTTTAGTAGGGCGTGTGTGCAAAAAGGCACAACAAATATTAATATAAATTATAATATAATGCTTTAAAACCAAGGCAATGACACTAGTCAATCATTCAACCCTTGGATTACATAAGGCCTAGATTGGGGACATTGAATAACTTATTTACTTCACGTTTTGGAAAACCGTATGGGAGATTAAAAACAATAATAGGTAGAGGAGATTACAAACAAGTAAATAATTCAATCGTGTTGTTGCATGATCTAGCTATCATTGTTTACTTTTCTAGTGGGAAACAAGAGAAGTCATATCCAAATGTTATACATTTTGTACCCACAAACAAAACAAAAAAATTGGAATGGAAAATTTGAATAGGAGGGCCCCACAACGCACACCTAAGTGGTCAAAGCTTAGAGTGTGATGGTTAATATCCATCAATTTCTTCCCTTATAAGCTAGAAAAATGCAAATAAGCTATTTTCTCTACGTTATTTTTAGATGTTTTGTAAGAGTGTAAAGGTAAATTTGAACATGCCTCTCATTTTGGATTTTTTAAATTGTTTTGAGAGAAGTGTTTTCATATAAATGTATTAAAGAATGATATAATTTTTGTTAGAGTAATCATGCATTAGCTAATAAATAATTAATGTTTAATTAATTATTAATCTGATTTATTCTCATTCACTTAAGCTAAACTTAGGAGTTCTTTATTAAGTTAACTAAGTACTTTTTTGTTAATTGAAGTGAGAAAATATTAGGGTTGCTCCTATATAGTACTCAACCCTTATTGTATTATCACACTATGGATATTTACTCTCGAACTCTCAACCTTTGAGGACTCTTGTTTTACTTGAAGTTTCTTGAGGTTCATTCTGTAGCTTTTTCTTGCTGAGGAATATTGCACATATTGTTTGAAGATCTCTTGCGTGGAAGGTGTTTTTGTTTGTTGTTTGATCCTATGGCTCATGGTTTTGCATTTTTTCACAATTCTAACATGGTGTCAAAACAAAAAGTTATGCCTATTTTCCTAGTTCTACCTATTTTGCAAAAAACCAAATATTTTTAGCCTCCTAGGGGTTGGGCACTAGTTTCCCATATGACCTTAAAGTGGCGAATTTATTTTTTATTTTTTGCTTTAAAATAAGCAAAAAAGAAAAAAAAGTAAAAAAAAAACAAAAACAACAAAGAAGATTTCAAATTTTGACTGGAGTCGATTTGTAATGTCCCTCTTTGACCAACCGACCCCAAAAAAAAGAAAATTCTTCCCTCTTCTCCTTCAAATTCATCCATTCTTAATTAAACTCATCTCTTTTTGCAATATTTAAGCATTCAATCCATCCTTCTTTCATATTCTCAAGCACTTCCAACATTTCCAACACTCCATTGCAGCAACAACACTCTGTCAACTCTGCAAAGTAAGTGTGAAGCAAGCCATTGCAGTGTGGGATTAAGGTTTTTTGAGACCTCCCTTCATTGCAGTTGAGGTTGTGGTGATTGTTCAAGCCTTCTTTCTCCTCCATTGGCTAGTGAGCTCTTGGTGGAGGTGGTAATGTTTTGCTCCTCTCCTTTATGATTTGGTTGAGTAGCTCTTTACTATTTTGTAGTGTTCTTTACATTCCTTCTTTTTTTACTTCTTTATTGCATATTTCTATCTCATTGCTATCTGGTTTTCCGTGGAGATGGAAACACCAAAATGGGGGTCTAATTGAAGTAGACCCCTATACAAACCCAACAATTTTCCCCTTCCTTCTTGTGTGCAGGTGAAAGAGCATGTGGAGCTAGCTGGCGTACGTGCATTTTTGTGAGATTATCTTTATTACTTTAGCTTTTATCTACCTACTTTATCATCTTCATTTGTATCTATCCTACTTTATTATTCTATTATTCTCATCGAAATCAACTAGCTAGGTCGATTAGTTATCTTTTGAGTAGTTCATACAGTGTTCATTGTTTTCTGACCATATGGATGCTAGCGGGACCGAGAGATGCCAGCGTGTCGCACTGGCATCCCAGAACTATGCTACTATCCTCGAACATAAAGCTATTTGAGGCACAATACTGGCTCCAAAAACCAGCTCACCTAGCCTAAAATAAAGTTTGGATATATATAGTGATTGAGGCACATTATAGTCCTCATCATTCTCGATCCCTATTCCTAAAACACCCCCTTAGAGTGAGGTAAGTTAGGGCAGTGCTTCAAACGCTCTTGGCTTTTCATGACCTGGAACCTTGATGTGGTTGGTCCCCCTCTCTTACAAGACCAAGTTTTGAAAGAATGCTTAAAATCAACTGTGAGTCATCCTTTTTAACTCCACATTGCTCCAACTACAATCTTATGGCATTCAACTTAGTAAAGAAATCTTGAATGGTGTAAATATTTCATGGGCTCAATCCTATGAGCTCATTCTCCAATTAATGTGCTCTCAAATCATCTTGTTTACCAAAGAGTGTTTCCAAAGTATTCCACCCTTCATTTGGTGATTTTGCAGACATAATATGAAAGCGTAGATTAGGAGATATAGCCATGCATAAGGTGCCAAAAGCTTCATCACACTTGTTGAACCATTTAGGTTTTTCTTCATCCTTTGTAGGTTCCTTATCAATACCCATTGTTATTCTATACAATTTTAACTTTTTTAAGTGAAGTTCCATCTCATTTTTCCACTCAAATTAATTGTATGGTGTGAGTAGAGGAACCGTTTTATCCATTTTAGATTGTTCTTGCAATGTGAGAGAAAATGCAAGAAGAAACACACAGAGAAACCCCCCTTTTTCACTCAATAAAGAATCCCCCCAACCAAAAAATATTTGGAACTTTATAAATCCACGTGTTTACAATGCTAGAGTTGTTTTTCAAAGTTTAATAATTTTCCAAAATGGACCCAAATACTAAAAATATAATAATATCTCAAAATGAGAAACCTCAAAATAGCACTAATGTGTAGTGCTTAGAAAAATATTCATGTTTTAAAAAATAATCACCTCAATCCGAGGTCATATGTGAAAGTTACATCCGTTTGAAGTTCAAAAATTGGGGACGGTCCTTCAGATCTGATGAAAAAACTGTTATTTTGCAAAAAATGATCACTTGAGAAAAAAATGATTTCACCACTTCAAAGAGCGCAAAATTTTACCCCAAATAAAAAAAAAATGCTCTAAAAAAGACCTTTGTATGCTCAAGATATCACACTTTGAAGTTCAAGTGCAAATTGCAAAACTTCAATAGTGAGGGGTCAAAATTTTCAAACAAACTTGCTGACGTTAGCATTGTGTCAATGCCAAGTTTGGTAAAATTGCTGCTAAATTTGAATTTCTACCAAAAATAAGTGTTCTCCAGATAAATCTAGAACTCTACCAAATGTAGAAAATATTTTGCTAAATTTGGACCTTTGCCAAAGTTGGCAAGATCTCCAAATTTACTCCCAAATGTGACAAAATAAGTCAATTTTTAGGCACAAAAGTCAAGGTGTGTAGGTACAATAGGTATGAAAAAGAGGGGCACAAAAATTTGAATGATTTTATTTTTTTGAAATTTTTATATTTTTTAAATTTTTTATAATAAAAGATCTTTTCTTTTTTTAAAAAGAAATTGAATTAATTTTTAGGTGGATCGAAGCCACACCCAAACCCCACTTAAAGGGGTGAAAAATATGCCTAGGTACAGGCCTAAGCCTGTTGTATGGTGCTTGATGGTACCTACAGGTACAAGGGTCGATAGGGGTACAATACCCTTTAGAATTTTTCTTTTTTTTTCTCTTTTTTTTAAAAAAACAACTTTTACAAAATATAAATAGTTACAATTTTATTTTATTTTAAAATATTTTTCTTTATGTAGCAATAAATATTTTTTTCAAAAAAGAAGTATTGTGCGCAGGTAGGGCCGTACAACTCTACTTGCTAAAAATAAATTGCTTTAAATTTGACTTTCTCCATTTTTGACAATTTGGTAATCGATCCTTAGGTTTTGACGCCTTCTAAGTGCGATGGTAAGGTCCATTTGGGCCGAAAATGCATCGATTTGATGGCTATCTTCTTGAACCTCTTCAAAAACCTTTGTCTTCAATCCTTCATAGATCTCGCATCTGGTGTCCAATTTGGACGAAATAAAAGCCTAATGTGACTTTTCCAACTATTCTAAACTCAATGGTGAGCTCAAAATGTCTTTAGGAAGATCTGAAATACCTATAATAAAATACAATAAAAAGGAATACCCCCAAAAATTGAGATCTCTATCAAACATTTTTTATTCTCTAGTTCATCATAGGATCCAAGAGAAGAGCATACTTTCCTTTCAAGAATGGATTGAACAACCTGCTAACCCACAATTTACAACCAACTCTGATACCATGTTATATTTGGTTGTGAAACCACCCAAGATCAAAATGATTGAAGGAAAGCAAGAAAAGAGATGGATAAACTCAAACACTCCCTTAGCATTGAACTAGTAGTCCATATTACTAGCCAAGGGGAGGGGTGAGTGTTTCTTATATAGCAAAATAATGTCAGATAATTCCAAGAGGAATAATAACTCCTAAATTCCCATAATAGGTGGGAGTTTTACCTACTTGATAAATGCCATATTACATGGTTATGCCTACTTAGGTAAAGACAAGAAATGGTTATGAGAAGTGGCTAATAAATCCAAAAGAGAGTGTGAGAATCAACTACCCAAAGGTGGGTGTGAGTGACACATGTGATGGAAGGATTATGCCACATGTACTCATCCTAACCATTAATATAACCTAAGTAAGCTTAATAATGTGTGTGGGGAAAATAAATATTTCCTAATCTAAGGAAAATAAAAAAAACTACACTAATAATATATAGTGAACCAAAAAGTACATGCAAAGACTATTGCACTCACTTTGGCTAAAGTATTTGAACTAAGTTCAACCACTTCTTATGAGAGGAGTCATTTTTTCACCCACCTCTACTCAACTTGCTGCTTGGCCTTTTATTAAGGTTTTGATCCAACACTCCATGCATCTACTCTTTGCAATGATGAGTATCCGTTTCCCTTCAGATCCCGGGAGACTTCGATGCGCGTCCACGTGTCGCGGCTGTGGGTTGCTGTTGTTTCTTTTACCTTGATGCCTCATCAGGCTGTGAGATGTTTCCCCAAGGCCTTCATTCCTAAAAATACTGGTGGGCCCCACAGTTTCTAGCTGTAACAGACTCTTGCTACATGTCAACCGTTCATAGATCTTTCAACAAAAGGGTGAGATAGCAACCGCAGGCAGCGAAATGCTGCCACACATCTTTTATGCCCGGCTGAGGAGCTTTCCCTTTGCCGTGATAGAGTACTTTTCCCTTTCGACGCATGATGCATTTTTGCAGCCCCTTTGCAATGAAGATGGGAGGGCTCTTGCGGGCAGTGATTTGCTGCCACATGCCTAACCCGCTTGATCTCATATGAATGCCTATTGTTTGTGAACCAAATAAGGCTATTGGCTACTGCGTGTCATCATCATTCGCTCGGAGAGGTTTACACTTGTCTAGCTGGGACCACTGCCATCATTGCAGAGGATGCACCTGCACCCTGGATGACTGGATGTTGTGTTCTGACTCGAACCTGTTGTAACAACCTTGGAAATATTCTGATTCAAGCATCATTGTGGTGGATTGCGGTATCTTTTCTGTTATTGCTCTCAAAGGCAGTGGGAGGTTTTCTTTTGCTGCTATATATACTTTCTCTGTTAATGAGAAAGGGTTCAAAATTTGGGGAAAAACACGCTGGTTTTAGCAAAAGACATCAGGCTTCTATTACTGTTTTATTTAAATTTCAAAACTTTCAGACTGTGCTAATTGTTTGGCCTTTCTGTTTTTCATGCTTTGATTAAACTATGAACTGTGCTTTATACTGTCTTGACATTTCATTTGATGAACTTCTATTTATGCTGGATACAAGTTTGCTTACCTAAATCATGTCTAATGACTCTTCTTAGTAGTGAGATTGTATACAACATTATTTTATGTCAATAAATGAATTATCTATGCTATAATCTTAAGTCTCTGAAGTTTTGGAACACAACAACACTATTCAGGCCCTTAAATCTATGATTTATCGTGCCCACCAACAAATCTTGGTGCATCACCTTAGGTTAAATTTTATTTTATTATATCCTCTTCCTTTTCCCTTTCCAAAACCCATTATAGAAGAAGCCTACTTCTCTAAAAATTCGGAGGTTAATCAGTTTAGTGCAAAAGGTCCCCCTTAAACTGAGTTTCCCATAAGACTCTGTTACCTCATCAAATTTTGGCGTTAATAGTTTGTTATTTTTCTAGCACGCCTGGTGGGACTCAAACTTAATGAAATTGCATTGTAGAAGGGTGTATGAGCCATCAGCCTATAACTAGATCCCAAACTGCAAGCAACCTAGGTTTAATAGTACCTTTGCTAGGGATAGTCCAGGTCACAAATCAGCTAGTAACCGTTCCATTCCCACCACCCTTTCCTCTCACCATGTTGCTGGCCGCCAACATAAACTATGTAGCATGGGATGCTGGAAGTCCCCTGGTAGCCTTGGTAGCACCCATTGTATGGGGCACTATCCCAGTTTTGGCCATGAAGGCTATATCGAGGTTTACTGGAGATAGCTCAAGAACACTCACAAAACATTTGTAGGAAGTGGCGGACGTATGTCTGGTAAATGGGATCAAAGTGCAAAATGTAGCCCTGAGGTTTCTTGCCACATCTTTCAAAGGTAAGGCGCTGGATTGGTATCACACGTTGACACCTAACTCAATTCGCACCTGGGATGAGTTGGGAGATCCATTCTATGAGAGATTCTCGAATGACAGAGATCGTTCTTCATTGTATTATCAACTATCTGTAATAAGGTCAGCCCCCCAGGAAGCTCTGACGGACTTCAATTCTCGATTTCATGCAAATTGGCAGAGGATCCCTGTTACTATCTGCCCGACTCCCGAGTTGGCATTTATATTTTATTTGAATTCCATCAATTCCAACATTTTTGTGATGATCAAGTCTCTGGGAGGAACTACTCTACCAGATGCTTATGGTACCGCTATCAAGGCCGAGAATCATTTGATAGATTGTGGAAAATTGCCTCCTCGACCTATTATGCCGATATTTCCTGAAATATCAATCTCCGTGCAAGAGGTCACGTCAATTGGTGCACCCACAAATGCCCAGTCAATATACACTTACGCGGCCGCCTTTGAAAATGTGGCTTCTACATCAGGTTCTTCCAAGGATGAAATAAGCGATCTCAAAGAGATGTTGCAAACCATGGCGAACAATATAACGACTCTTAAGCGGAACCAAGCAATGCTTCCGAAGCTTGTGCATCAAAACTATCAAGGCGGGCGGTCTACTTATCAGCAAAATCAATATCAGGGTGCATCTCGCACTAATCCACCAACGCCAACTGCAAACCAAATGGTGTTGGTGCCTACTCCACTGACGAATGCATCGCCAAGCTCGAGCAGGGAATTAACCACAGGAAAGAACAATCTTATTGATGATGTCAATCCATGGTGTTTCCCCTGCAACGATGTGCATATGCCCTGTAACTGCCCACGTGGCAACCTAAAAAAAAAAGGTGGCGGAGCAACGCAGCCAAGGCACAACAACAAAAAATTGAGGTTAGGTATATGCCTCACCACAAATGGAGAGTATGGTCTTTACCACGCAAATGCAAGGAATTTCTTTAGAACAAGAATCCGATATTGCTCCTGATCATGCGCTCTTCTCCTGGATGGAAGAAGAAGAAACGGTGTTTACTAATGACACATTCATATCCAAAACACCACAAGTACATTTCGATTACAACACATGGTCAAAGAGGAGATTCACCGGTGAGTCAGTTTTTTCACATCTAGACAACCCGCAACTCAAAGGTGCCTCTGATCAGATTCCCAGTACTTCCACCGTCCCTTCACCTTCTCAACCCTAGAAGGAAATTATTATAGCAAGAACCAAGGAGTAGAAAACTCCGAGTTTGTCACCTTTTAATGTGGTAGAGCAATTAAAGAAATCATTTGCTAATGTATCTCTATGGGACATTCTAGCAATCTCGGAACAAAATACACTATTATAGAAGGCTCTTAAAGAAGAGATCAACTCGACACCAACATGGTCATTTGTGGGAATAGAAGAAGTTTATCAAGTGCCGAAAGCTAAAGTCCTTGCGAATAATACAAAGGAATCCCCTACTGAAGACAGAAGTAGGTCAAAACCTCAGCCCTTCTTCTTGACTCTCATTATAGGAAAGAAGTTATTGCACAACGCTATGATTGATTCTGGCGCCAACACCATGGTTATGCCTAAACAAATAGCTAAAGCTTTGGGACTCAGCTACGAACCTACGAAGAGAGGGGTGATGCAGCTTGATGGAAATAAAGTTGAGACCATAGGTGTCATCAAAGCTGTTCGATTAATTTTATTTGCTTGCCCTAGTATCACAGTCTTGCAGGATACAGTGATCATAGATGTCCCTCCTATGTTTGGTCTCTTTCTCTCAAAAAAGTTTACTTCAAAGGTGGGCATATACTTGTCCTTGGACTGGTCACATCTGATACTCAGGACCAAGCATGGCGCTAAAATGAAGATAGAATCGGAGGCTCTACATTCTGAACAATTGGCAGATGAAGCCTTGATCAATTTTGAAGCAGTGCATACCTCTATCACCAAGCAAGAAATGTATTGCGTTGAATTTCTAGAGGAAGAGAAGGTGAGCAAAGATCAAAATGATAAAGAAGATGCTCTATTGAGTGAACACATAAAAAATGATCCTTTCGGCAATTATCATGCTACAGGATTGGGCACGTATGTAATTTATGATGAAGACCAGGTGCTTCTGAGGGTCACCAAAGAATCTGAAGGTAACCAAGCAAATGAGCTATGGACATTATACTTTGATGGAGCAAGAAGCAAAGTAGGTGTTGGAGTAGGGGTATATCTAATATCCCCGCTAAATAAAAAATGGCCAAGGTCTTTCCATTTTCATTTCGCATGTTCAAACAATGAGGCTGAGTATGAGGGGTTAGTCCAAGGTTTAAGCCTTGCGGAATGAATGGGAATTAAGTAATTAATTGTGTTCAGAGATTCTGAACTGGTAGTTAACCAAGTCTGAGGAATTTCTGCAGCAAAGAACATCTGCATGAGATCCTATCGGCACCGAGTCTGGGACTTGATTAAGGGTTTTAAAGCTTTCAACATCCAGACCGTTCCCCGAAGACAAAATAGCGATGTAGATCACATGGCTATGATTGGTGCTTAGTTTGATCTTGTCTCTGACTTGCTTCAGAACGAACATTCAGTACGAGTACTAGTCTAACTAGCAATCCCCGAAAATGATTAGAGTTGGAAAGTCTTTGAAAGTGATGAACATATCACCTCGTTTATCCAACACTCAGGGGAATTTGCTGATCAGCTTCAACCTAAGATTTCTGAGGTTTATGAAGGACAAATTATGCGGCTCAAATCTAATAAACTTCCGAAAGGATTGGTTACTCTTGAAAAAAAATTGATTGTAATGATGCCCGAAATGATAAGCGAAAGTTCATGGCAGACAAAAGTGATTATGAGGACCTTTGGGTCTCCGATGGTAGGAATCTCCAAGTTGGAAAAAATGTCCCGCACCATGATAAGGAAAGGCTCATCAGTTTCTGCGAAAAATATGGAGTAGTGGCCTAGTCCTACGATGATCTGGAGGGTTACGATCCTGGCATCATTCAACACACTATTGAGCTAACAAAAGGTGCGAAACCAGTCTGACAGAAGCAAAGGCTAGTTAACCCTAAAATTGAGGCGCTAATGGCACAGGAGCTAACCAAGCTCATTGAGTCATGCATTTTCTTCCCAATCAAACATAGTACTTGGGTATCAAATATGGTCCTAGTCCGAAAGAAGAATGGTGATATCCGATTGTGTGTAGACTTCCAAGACCTGAACAAAGCATCTCTAAAAGACCACTATCCGTTGCCTTCCATGGAATCAATCCTACAAACTGTGGCAGGATCGGAAATGTTTTCTCTCCTGGATGGTTTCTCCGGCTACAACCAGATCTGAGTTAAACAAGAGGATCAACACAAGACTACGTTCACCACAAAGTGGGGAACATTTGCATATGCTAAAATGCCTTTTGGTTTATCCAATGTAGGGGAAACATTCCAACGGGTGATGGACGTTGCATTCAGGGAGCTAATCAATAAGTTTATTCTAATCTATTTAGATGACCTTACTGTGTTCTCTAAATCTAAGGATGATCATTTTGACCATTTGGAGTTAGTTTTTCATAAGTGCCAAGAGTTCAGAGTTTCCCTAAATCCAAAGAAATGTGTATTCGGTGTACCGTAAGGTAAGCTGTTGGGACATGTGGTGTCCAAAGAAGGTGTCTCAATTGACCCCAAATGAGTAAAGGCTATAAGAGAACTTCCCCTTCTAGTAAATAAGAAAGGTGTTTAGTCTTTCTTGGGAAAAGTAAATTTTGTCAGCAAGTTTATTTCTGATTTCATAGGGATGATTAGGCCAATCACCCTAATGCTGAAGAAAGATCAAACATTCAAAAGGACAACCGAAGCTCAGGAGGCTTTTGAAAGGGTCAAGGAAGCTATTTCCACGGCCCCGGTGCTGGTTAATCTAGACCAATCCAAGGAATTTATAATGTACACTTTTAGTAGCAAGTCCAGTATTGCTACTATCCTGACCCAAAAGGATAACGAAGAAAAGGGGGAACATTCAGTGGCGTTCTATTCCCAGACCCTAAAGGAATATGAGGCAAATTATAATTTTGTCGAAAGACAAGCCTTTGCAATAGTAAAAGGACTTAAGAAGTTCTGACATCTAATTTCCTACAACAAGCTGTTGGTGTATGTCGCACATTGTAGTGTACGTGAATATATCATGGAAGGAGAGATCACAGAGAAAATGACTAATTGGATCACTAAGATCCTTGAATACCAAATTGAAGTTAGGCCTACTAAGACTATTAAAGGAAGAGGACTGTGTGAGTATATGGCATAGAACGACGAGGTACCTGTCGCAGAGGAGCAGTCAGAGCTCATCTTGATAAATGAATTAGAATCAGAAGGCGGTTGGGTGACTGATAGAATGAGGTTCATGCAAACTGAAAAGTATCTGCTAGGCCTCTCATCCCAAGAAAGGAGGTATTACCAGCTGCAAAGTTGTGGATATACGCTAATAGGAGTCCTTTTCAAAAAGAATTTCAATGGTGTTCTCCTATGATACGTCACTTCTAAGTAGGCGAAGAGGATCCTCGATGCATTCCACAATAGCGCTGCAGGCAGACATTTCTCTGCCAAAACCACTGCCATTAAAATCATGTGTGCCAGCTATTATTGGCCTACACTTTTTAATGACTCCTACTCTTTGGTGAAGGCTTGCAAAAAATGCCAATTCTTCGTTGACAAAAGAAGGAATTCTGCAATGCCCTTAAAACCCATAGTGGTGGACGAACCGTTCACACGGTGGGGCCTAAACTTCATTGGGATGATCAACCCGGTTTCTAGCGATGGACACAAATGGATTTTAACCGCCACAGATTACTTCACAAGGTGGACGAAGGCTATTCTGCTTAAGAACACAACAGAAACGGAGATCGTAGATTTCCTCGAAGAGCTGGTGACGAGGTTCAGGCCTTCAAAAATGATCATTTCAGATAATGCCAGAGCTTTCCTTGGTGCAAAGGTATGTCACTTTGCATTAAAGAATGGCATATTCCTCAAGACATCATCAAACTATTATCCATAGGGAAATGTTCTAGCAGAGTCAACAAATAAAAGCCTAGTTCGACTCCTTAAAAGGATTGGCTCGGAACAATAGAGAGAATGGCATAAGAATCTCTGAACAGCGCTCTGGGAAAATTGTATAACTCCTAAGCAAGTCCTTAAGACTTCACCTTATGAATTGGTATACAGGAAAGAGGTGCTATTACCTATCTCCATGGAGATCCCGACAATACAGTTGTTGAAATATCTTGAGATAGAACAAAATGAAGCCATGGAGGTTCGACTCACTGAACTATTAGAAGTACAAGAAAAAAGGGAGAATTCCCTAACAGCAATGACAAGCCATCAATAGGTGGTCAAATGATGGTTTGACAAGAAGGATTCCGACCAGGGTCTAAAATGTGGAGACTTAGTGCTAAAGTATGATAGCAGGGCTGCAAAGCCAAGTCAGCATGGTAAATTTGACAGCCTATGGGAGGGTCCCTTTAAAGTCATTCGGTGCAAAGAACACAATGCTTTTGAGCTAAAGAATATGGAACAGGAACCATTAGGAATCCCGATCAATGGGATTCATCTTAAGTTGTTCCATTAGGAATTAAGCTCTACTTTGTACATATGTAAAAATCGCTTTTATTTTATTTTTGTTTCTTTGGCTAGTATTTTTCTAAATCAGTTTGTTGTTCTGCGGGATTAACCCATTATTATTGGCGGGTGGAACACCAGAGTTGCTTTACACAAAACACACCCATGTGCAAAGAAATAGCATATAAAAGTTGCAAGCCCAGAAAAACTTAAATACAGAATAAAAAGAAAGAGCATGGATTTTCTTTAAATGATAGATATATATTCATATATGTTCTTTTCATTACAAAAATGGTTGGGAAGCCAAAATTCAAAATTTACAAGTATATTGAGCTATTATGTATATGATAGCCATTTTTAGGCTTATATACAACTATGGGCAGTATTATATGCAATAGGCAAGGAGACACTTGTTGAGCAGGCAGGGGTTTTTTTTATCCAAAGGCATGGTTGGCAGCAATTGACACATTAACTGCAGCGTCCACTTCCTCCTCATCCATGGGTTCCTCGACAGCACTGACAACATCATTTGGCACAACCACCATTGGCAGGGGAAACACCACGTTCCTGAAGTCAGTATACCAGTCTACATTGTAGAAAGGTATCACGTTGTAGTTGCGAAACAAGAAGTGTAGGGCTTGAGTAACCCTCTGCTGGTGTTGGTCACGGGTTTGTAGGCAGAATCCACTGAGGAATGACAACCAAATGACGACAACTTCTTCCTCAATGAAGCGACACAGGTTGTTGGCTTACGATAGACCTACCCCATAGGCAGCATGCGCAACAACCTCACCGAGACCATTCAAGTATTTTTTGGGGAAGATTTCCTTAACCAACTTCAAGATAAGTGGCCAGGGAATGCTAATGTCCAGCAAAGATGCTACAAAGTGGGAGCATACGTTGGTATTCACCCGATACCTATCCTCATATTCTATACAATTTTTTCCTAAAACCCACTTTATGGCTACTAAGACCAGAGAATGCTTGTTCTTAGTCACTCTTTTTAGTCTCCTAGTTGAAATCTCCCCCAGGAATGTTGTTTGTGACTTATACGAAATCAGGCAAATTGGGGTATCCATTGCTCTGACACTATCCCTAGGCTTCTGAGCTAATGCTGAACTTATCTACCACCTAATGTATGAAAAGGCTTGCTTAAGACTCTGCTACTGACCACTTCTCAAATGCTAAGTATATTTTGCTCACTACTTACTAGCCTATTTATAGAAAATTGACAAGACGCATGCTAATCCACTTTGAAAAAATGTGATATTAAGCTAGTTGCAAACTTGAAAGGCGTGACTGTGTTTGTCCACTTTTTTGGGCCAGTTGCATCTGTAATAGCATGGCTGAAGGTGCACTTGATTAATTAGAGCTAATTAATTAGCTTTAAAAGGTGGAGCTCATTGGCAGTGAGATGTATGGTCGTAGGCTATTGTGTCATCTCTCAAGCGTGTCTCAGAGCCCAAGGCGATATTCATATCTTTTCATGCTGTGATCATTTGCTTGGCGTAATCATTTCGGCTGGGATATTCATTGCCAGCGCATGCTAACGCAGAGTTAGCAAGAAAATTTCCAACTCAAGTTCCAAGGAGATTAGAGCGTATCACACGATCGCCCAAATGCAATAATGAACTTTGGCTGCCTCAAAATAGCAATCAATTCATTTTGCACAATTTGCAAGATTAACAGTACATGTCGAATTAAATGCAAAAGGCTTGCTTTCACCTATCACCTTGAGGAAAGATTGCCAAATATTGCATGAAGAGGCTTAATATTCCAAAAAGTCTTTTCAAAAATGCCAAAGAGCTAGAGTGCTGAGTTATCCTTCTTCGGCGTTGCTAGAACTAAGACGAATTGCAAAACCAAGAGCTTGTGGGAATCTTCAAAGGAAGGAAAATGTTAGAAATTTCATCTCAGCCAATTCAAGAAGAAATTAGCCAGGAGATGTTTACAGCCATACATCCTTTAGAGGAGGTATATATCTATGAAGATGTGGCATACGCTATTCCTGGTATACCTAGCAAGCCAAGAAGGGCCCATACAGAAGAACTGGAGAGGCCCAAGGATTGTAGAAACAAAAAAAGGGTTGAAGAAGGATGGGATAATATCTACGACCCAAGGAAAAAACCCTAAGTACCTCAGGGAGGTAGCTTGTGCAAGGTTATCGACACTGAAGGTAGACCAATCTATGGCGTAGAGAGTCTGGTTCAGTGGTCTCTCTCAATACATGGTCCCACTTGTGCACTATTTCCCGGAGATAGTTGATGTTGCTGTTCAGTGTTATAATCTTGATACCCACTACATCGAAGGCCACAAATTAAGGGTACATATCACTGCAAAAGCCATCTAGTACATGTTATGCATCCCAGACCCAAGTAAAAGAAAAGAAAGCTTCGAGCCTTTTCGACTGAGAAAGGGAGAGAAAATATGGAGGAAGATGAAAAAGAGCTCAGAGTTCCTGTTGGAAGAAACTAATAGGAAAGGCATCTTATTAGCTAAAGTGTCAAGTATTCCGTTGTCACGTGGAGCATTTCAAAATGATCTTTAGGATGCCATGTCCATGCTAGCCTTTGTGTGCGGTCGTGACTTCGATGAGAAGATTGAGACCTTTCAACTGGGACTGGCAATGCAATTTCACCAGTAGCATCAACTCTTCTGGTATGATTTTGCTGAGTTTATGGTTGAAGAAATGATACAAAAATTTGAGAATTATCAAGTGGAGAAAAAATTTAGGTTTCTTTCTTTCTTGGTCCACATGTTTTTGCATCAAAACCCAGATTTCTTCACCTGATACTTCCCACTATCAATTTTTGATGCACAAAATAAAAGGAAGTCGATGTCCGTATGGACGCCTTTTCTTTCCGCATCTTATGATTATTATCCATTTGCGGACTATTTCCTAGCCCTGGTCTTACATGATTTGATTGGAGAGGGTGATATCATCCGACTCGTTAAGGAGTAGACCGGATTTATGCAGAGTTTCACCCTTGCATGCGACTGGTTCTTAGGAAGGGATTTTACGATCCTGCGAATGTGGGGCTTTATGGGAAAACCTTTTCTGCTTCCAGCCTATGTCATGGATATAGTGCTCATGCTAGAAATATTCTGATAGGTATGCATCATTAATTTCACTTTTTGTAGCAGTGGGAAGGTCAAGAGGAAAGGTTTCTTCTCTTGTCCGAAGAATTTCAAGTCAGTGACTATGATAAAGAAGTAATCAGACAAATTGGTTGAGGAAAAGTTGGCCTCTCTAGGGTTGGTACTGATAGCTAATGTATGGGAATACAACCCTTTCGATGACTTGCCAAAGCCCCATATGAAGGTTACTCATGTTCCCCAACCATACTGGGAGAAGAGGCGTAATTCGCGGGCGGCCAAAGACGAAGATTTTGTTGAATTGGTGCATATACCTACGCTGGACACTAGAGGCCCGTGGCACAAGTTCTACTTTCATGTGGCTATGGCCTAGGATAATATCCCCATGGAGCACGACATGTACAATAGGTTAAAGAAGGATGAGGAATGGAGTGAGGAGAAAATAAAGGCTTTCTGGAAATATCGCTAGGAAATTGCATAATTAGATGCTCCTTATAACACACTAAGGGATGACTAGGAATTTGAAAGGTGGTGGAAGGAAGGCCATCCCGGCTCAAACTCTAGTTTTAATAGGAGCAAAGAGTGGGAGGAGTCCGAGGAGCAAGAGGAGGAAGCGGTGACATCGACTCCCTCTATGCAAAAGGAGAAAGTCTCTAGACAGTCCTCCTATGTGGCCACGAGTTTGCATTTCAATATATCAAGGGGTTCGCATACACTCACTTGGGCTGCTAAACCAACCAGGGTATCATTACAACAAACAAAGGTAACTACTAAAACTCAAGATACCCAACCTGCCAAGAGGTAGCGCATGAGCATTATAATCAGAGAGAGTTCACAGGGGCCTGTAGGAGATGTGCTCGTAGCCGGTCAAGAGCCCGAAGAAGAGGATGACTCAGTGACGATTCTGGAGCCACCACCAACCAGTAAATAGGTACAATTCGCTCCTTTCCCGTCATCTCATTCCTTGGTATCTTCCCCTCCCTCATTAGCGATCCCTACCATTGGAGCTAGCCCTCTACCTTCTGCTATTAGTCTGACATACTCAGTAGGCTTCACCCAGTTTTTGCATGCCACCCTGCTCATAATTACTCCTCCACACTTGCGAACACCCGCGGCTACCACTCTGACATTCCTCGCCTCGCTTTCAGAAGGTTTTCGCTTTGAGAGTGATCCTCCTGTTTCCACTCTTATTATGGATCCTCTTCCATTACCACAAACCGACATCTCATTGACAACCCCTCCACAGCCCCAGGTGGTAAGTCTCATGACTGATTCTCCAGTTTAGTCATTTCAAATGACTAGCCCTACTGTTAGTTTCCAGACCAAACTATGGAACGTGCCCCACTTCTCTCCACAAATGGTCAATCTTCAAAAGAAAAAAATGCCCGCACCTATGAAGATTACCTACCCCTATGCCCTGCCTTTTGGTGGTCCTTTCACAGGTGGACTAGTTTCATCACCAGCTAAATTCATAGCACAGATGGATTGTGGAAAGGAGGTGCACGTGAATAGGATCAGGAAATGAAAGGCAAAAGATGACAGTGTTTCCGCTAAGCCAAGAGTGTAGACTCTTTATGATGAGGACCGAAAAGAATTGAAGTTCACAACCATGTACCCGAGGGTAAACAAACCTCAAGGAGAAATGCAACCAGAAGACTATGAGATATATGCGATAGGGCTCGACATGAAGGTAGCCCGACCGCAAGTTAAGGTTGAGATCATGGAGGAAATGCAACGGGTAGTCACTTCTGACTTCTTCAAAACTGGTCACCAGTTAAAGAAGAAGGATGAGTAGCTCAAGGCAACAAGGGAAAGGGTTAGTTTTCTAGAAAGGAAAGAGAAGTCCTTAGAGGCGGATATTGCCCACATGATAGAAAGGGCACTGGCAGCGGAAAATAAGAAAAGTAGACTTCAGGGTGAAATTGCAAAAACTCGGGTTGCCGACCCTGGTGTAATCAAGGAGCTACAAACTAAGAATCATGAAGCAAAGAAAAATCTGTGACTGAAGGATGAAGAACTGAAGCGTCTCTGCCTTGAGCATAGTGAGAGGATGGAAAAGATAAAGGAAGAGTTGGGACGCCAACAGACTCAATATGAGAAAAATTTACTACAAAAGGAGGACGAATTTAAATGCCTAAATGCTCAGATAGAGGAAGCGCTCTGAGAGACAAAGGCTTCTCTAGAGGAACACTTAGCAAATCACTCTCGAGCCGAGCAAACTTGGAATAAGAAAATGAGCAACTTTGCAAAGCAGCTGGCTTCCGAGAAAAAGAAAAAGGAAGAATTAGCCGAGGCTATCATTTCAAGAGATGCAGAGATTACTACGCTTAAAACCTCTCTTCTACCTTCCCTCGCACAGCTTGATATCATTCCGCTGGTTAGGCAACTATACATTTCTCTCTGGGAGAAAATTAAAACCTTTTTCCTAACACTATAGCCTACCCTCCGATTCATGGACAAGGCATCAAGGCTCAGCCAGGAGGCCCATGACATGATGGAGCTGTTCCCACGGTTCATCATGGAGAGAGTTCCTGAAGAAAAAGATTTTCTCACCAAGCTATACTCAGTCTCTGATGAGAGCCTGATCGAGGCGGGTATTGAAGATCGGGACGTTGCTGCTCAGATTGCAAAAAAATTCATCCATTGCCACTCTACCTTCCAGTGCACCAAGGAAGTTGCGTCTATTTTGAGTAAGACACTGGATAGCATACAGGGAAGTTTCTCTGAGTTAGGCAGGATGGGATTGCCGTCCCCTTTCCTCGAGGATGGCTCTATTGCCACAACTGCACAGATTGCGAAAATAATAAACAAGAAGGAAAATGACCCAGAGGCATTCAAGGAGTTTGACCATCCTCCCATGGCAACCGACATTGAGCGGGTCATTCATCCGCTCTCACAGCTGCTATTTCATATACAAGTGGAGGCTGATTTACCCAATATGCTGCCTCACAAAGAAATTATTAATCTTAGTGGAGCATAGGAGAATTTGCGCAACATAGTGAAGCCGTTCGAAGAGGAATGGCCACCTTTGTAGGTGGCCTTGTCTAATCTCTAACTCCATTCGCTCAATAAATAAAGCTCTGGTTCACTAAACCAGAGAAATTTTGGGTTCTTCATTCCTTAGTCGAAACACCCCTGATAGTTGCCAGAAGCTGTTAAATAAATATTCAGCCAGCTCCCTTCGGGTTTATTTTTGTGTACACCGGCCTATGCATCACCAAGTTTGCTCAGCCTTTTATTAAGGTTTTGATCCACCGCTCCATGCATTTACTCTTCATAATGCCGAGTATCCGTTTTCCCTTCGGATCCTGAGAGACTCCGATGTGCATCCACGTGTCACGACTGCGAGTTGCTATTGTTTCTTTTTCCTTGATGCCTCATCGAGCTGCGAGATGTTTCCTCAAGGCCTTCATTCCTAAAAATACTGGCGGGCCCCATAGTTTCTAGCTACAGTAGACTCTTGCTATGTGTCAACCGTTTGTAGATCTTTCAACGAAAGGGTGAGATAGCAACCGCGGGTAGCGAAATGCTGTCATGCATCTTTTATGCCCAGCTGAGGAGCTTTCCCTTTGCCGTGATAGAGTACTCTTCCCTTTTGACACGTGTTGCATTTTCGCAGCCCCTTTACAATGAAGATGGGAGGGCTCTTGAGGGCAGCGATTTGTTGCCATGTGCCTAACCCGCTTAATCTCATATGAAGGCCTATTTTTCATGAACCAAATAAGGCTATTGGCTATTGCGCATCATCATCATTCACTCAGAGAGGTTTACACTTGTCTAGCCAGGACCATCGACATCATTGCAGAGGATGCACTTGTGCCCTAGATGACTGGATGTTGTGTTCTGACTCGACCCTATTGTAATGGCCTTGGGAATATTTTGATTCAAGCATCATTATGGTGGATTGCGATATCTTTTTTGTTATTGCTTTCAAAGGCGGTGGGAGGTTTTTTTTTTGCTGCTATATATACTTTCTCTATTAATAAGAAAGGGTTCAAAATTTGGGGAAAAACATGTTGGTTTTAGCAAAAGACATCAGGCCTCTATTACTATTTTATTTAAATTGCAAAACTTTCAGACTGTGCCAATTGTTCGGCCTTTCTATTTTTCATGCTTTGATTAAATTGTGATCTGTGCTTTATACTGTCTTGACATTTCATTTGATGAACTTCTATTTATGTTGGATACAAGTCTGCTTACCTAAATCATGTCTAACGACTCTTCTTAGTAGTGCGATTGTATGCAACATTATTTTATGTCAATAAATGAATTGTCTATGCTATAATCTTAAGTCCCTCAAGTTTTGGAACACAAAAACAATATAAAGGCCCTTAAATCTATGATTTATCGTGCCCACCAGCAAATCTTGGTGCATCACCTTAGGTTAGACTTTACTTTATTATATCCACTTCCTTTTCCCTTTCTAAAACCCATTATAGAAGAAGCCAACTTCTCTAAAAATCTGGAGGTTACTTAGTTTAGCGCAAAAGGTCCCCCTTAAACTAAGTTTCCCATAAGACTCTGTTACCTCATCAAATTTTGGCATCAATAAGAACCATATTTGACCTAGGGTTGACCCAAACTTACTGTTCACCCAAAGTTTAATCAAAATGAAAGCTTTTACTTTACACACATTGAATCCCTATTCAAAACTCAACTGAGTTGAATAGTTGTTACTAGCTTTGAATTCCCGAGTTACATTATGTAACTAGCTGGGTATTGGCAACTACCACTAGTTTGAAACTCACCAAACTCATGAGAGTAACTACTCTTTAAATTATACCTTTGGTAAACTTGACAACAAAAGACAATATTTTTACCTAACTAGTCACACAATAATACATAGAAATCATATACAAAATACACAAATTGGGTGTTCGCCATTAATTCAAACAAAACTCATTTTTGGGTTTTAGCCATTCAAGACAAATGGTAGCATCTTTCTTTCAAATATTTCATTTTAAATGAAAAATTCTTTCATCAAGAAGTTGGTAAAAGAATACAAAGAATAACTACGCATTACACCGAGTAGGCATCCTCATTCAAGAAACAAGAACTTAATCGTGCTTAAACTTTTCTAACTAGTCTTTGGATTCTCAACCATATAAGCTTTAGTTCAAAGACAACCAAGAAATCATGATTCAACCTTTGTTCATCAAGATTATTGTAATGTACTACATTCTAAAATTATCCTACTCAAAAGCTTTCCAAATTTAAAGACAAAGACAAACTTATAAACCATTAATATTTTGTGTAAGTGTGGAATAAGTAATGAGTAAAATAACAAACAACACTTCTTAATAAGACATTATATCAAGAGAATCAAGAATAATTAATCTAATTAAAATAGGAAAACTATTGAAAGTGTCATATTGCTCTCTATCTCCAAAGATTTATCAAGTCATTGGGCTCTCAGATTTGGTAAGAATTATGACTGTTAAAATGCCAATCTAGAGAGTGAGATGTTACTAAATACAATAATGTAATCCTATATGATGATGTCTAAATGATAATGATGAAACTAGTGTAATATAATTTGAAATGAAATGTGATGAAATAAGCTACAGTAAACTATGATGCAACCATGATATTGATTCTAAAATTCTATGATTGCTATTGCTAAAATGTTTGATTGCTCAATTGGTGTTTTTGGAAAGTAAGTTTGCACAAAATTGGGACCCATTTCTTATAGAAAGAAGTTGTATTTATAGATTCTCGACAACATATTTGTGAAGAGGCAGCAAAGCAAAGGTCTGGATTTGATCTGAAGAATTGAATGGTGAAGGATGAAGAAGCCTAAGATGATTATGGAGGTTGTTCCTCCCCACAAAAACATTTGGCTAGATGAGAGGAAGAATTAATGGAAGAAGATGAAGAAGTTCACCTGTAAATTTGTCTCCAAATTTTCTCGTGAAGGTTGAGATGAATTAAATTAGACATAACATATCTAATTTGGTAGGTTAAATATTGATTAGCTATAAAATATGCTTTTAATTTGAATATTTTGGATTTATTCAAATTTAGGAAGAAATAACAATTGTTAAATAAAATAACTATTTGATATTGTTTATTTAATAAAAGAGGGATAATGATAATTAAATTAAAACTATTGAAGTTTTGATTATTTAATTAAGAGAGAATAATTAGAAGAATATAAATAGAATAGAAGAATTTAAAGAAATGAACTATATAAATAAATAATTCTATTTATTCAATAGTAGAGGAATTAAAGGTTAATTAATCAAATAAATCGTATTTAATTAATTAGATTAAATCCAAACCATTTTTAGGTGTATACATTTTTTCCCTCTTTGAAGTGATGTGTTTATGCATTGATTCAAAGAAAATTTTGTTGTTGCTGCTAGTATCGACAAAAAATAATTTTCAGTATGCCCCAGACATTGATTTTGCTATGATGATGAATATATGCCTCCTTAGGAGATAAATTGATGAATTTTTGACTTTTTTTGTAATTTTTCAATATTTTCAATGATTTTTTGGCGATTTCTGATGATTTGATGAAGATATGATGATGAAATAATTTATCTCCTGATAAACAGTTTGAAAGATGCCTCTGTAATCATATTTGAATTAAGCTCCTTTGAAAACAAATTAATAAATCCCATAAAAATCACCTTTAATCACTCTATTAAAAAGCTAAAAGGGGTGATTTAGAATTCATTTGTGCAATTTGAGTTTTGAAATTTGAGAGAGAGTGATTTGGAGCTTTGTGGAGCAAAATGTCAATCCCCTACCACACTCACTGTTTCGAGTGCATGTGTCAACACAACCGCTTGGACTCCCATGGACCTCTGATAAGTAGATATGAACCTCCTCATTTTCGTGTTTTCTCATTTTTTGTATGTTTTATTCAGTTTGAAATTTTTGAATTCTTTTAGCGCACACATCGCCTAGTGTAGTGCATCTGCTTACTATTCTAGCGCATAAACTAGATTAGCACATAGGTCATTTTTTGTAGCGCATATGTTAGGTGAAATAGTGCATCTATTTCTTTAGCACTTAGGATAGATTATTTAGTGCATACATAGGTTAAAGTAGTGCATAGGCTATAATGGCACATATGTCACCTAAAATGGTGCATATGTAGGGTAAAGTAGCACATCCGATGATATAGCACATTGACTGCTTGAAGTTGCACATTTAACTCCTGAAATGGTGCATCTGATGAAATAGCCCATTCATCACCTATTTTAGTGCATCGAGGTGTTTTAATGGAGAATCCAATATTGTGGTGCATAAAAACATTGTTTTAGCACATTCAAGTCAAAGTGATGTATTTTTTCAATTTTGTCCTTGATTTTGTCAATTTTTATTGTGTCAATAGTTGAGGTCTAATGATTGATTGACAATAATTATCCTCATGATAGGTGAGGAATAATTATAGTTTGACTGATAAACCTCATGATAGGTGAGGTTGATTTGATTAATTCACCTCATGATAGGTGAGGTACAATTTTAAGATTGATGATTAGCCTCATGATAGGTGAGGTTCAATGATGCTTGCTCACGAGATTTGATAAAAATCTCACCAGAGCTGATTAGATTTGATAGGATGATTGATAGTTGAGGTTTTGACAAAGAGTACTAACTTTTAATTTTTCGTGATGATAGGAGTCATTTGCGAACTTACAGATTTAAGAGCGCTTTCCTAGGACATTTGATTTGATACTGCAGCTAGCACAGCCTGATACAACAATCATCACATGTTGTGGTTTATCGTCTCTTTTATCTATGCCCTAGATTAGGATTAATCAAGATCTCCTGATAGTCCTAGTAGAGAGGTGGCATAGTGAGCATAATACCTTCCACCTTCCTACCAGTGAGATGACAGTCACTCCTGAGGATGTATGGCGGATTCTAAGGATACCCATTGTTGGTGATATTGTAGTATATGATTCTTCAGAGAAGGGCATGACTAATGCTCTCCATAGAGTGTTCTAGGATGATAGGATTTGTGGGTATGAGATTCCATGGCATGAGATGGTGGATGCCTATGCCACCCTGCCTTCAGTTCTTGTTGGTTTTATTGGAGGGTTCCTTTGTCCTGATTGCAGGTCAAAGGGAATTTTTGCTGGTTAGGGTCGTGTATTGGAGAGTATGATTGTACATGGTACCAGATAGGCATGGGGAATGTGTATGCTTGCTCATCTTTATCACAATTTGCATTCAGTTATCTACCTTTGAGGTCATAGTTTGTCTGCAGGAATTACATTACAAGTGTGGGCATGGGAGCATATAGTTGTTATGCATCTAGTGATAGTGAGACAGTAGCCCACTATGAGGCCATATGTGCATATTTATGTAGGTCGACTTACTCAGCCTAGACTGGGTAAGTTGGAGCATTGGAGGACAGTGTTGGATGATGTAGAGGTTGTTACATGGTAGCCTTATCTAGATTGCGAGCACTAGGATGATGACGATATTCAATTTCCATATCTCTCTTAGTTGATGTTGCTGATTGGTCAGACTTGTTGGGTTTTGGAGAGATTTTTATTCAGGAGGGTGCTTAGGTAGTATGGTATTGTATATGGCATGCCCCAAGGTGTTGCCTATTATGGCCATTGTCAAATAGATTTTATAGATTGGAGACCCTGTCTTTCATATGATGTTGTCATTCAGGAGTTCTAAGGTATACAAAATTTAGTCTAGGAGATTCATCCTGATATTACCGAGGCACCTATTACAATAGATTATGTAGAGTATCTAGGTCTACATCCCTTTCCACGGATTACTGTTCTTGATGAGCTAGTGCCACTACTTGGTGAGGAGGAGAGTAGTAGTGATGATGAGGGAGATGGAGATGGTGGTCATGATGGAGGAGGTGGTGGGGTAGGTGGATTAGGAGTAGGTGGGTCAGGTGTAGCCATAGATGTGCAAGATTATATGGTGCCTCGTAAGAGGTGATCACTAGTAGCTCCTACCAAGCAGTGTGAGCATATTGGGATACCTTCATAGCATCACCAAAATCAGATTGTGAGTTTATAAGTGCAGGTGTAGACCTTACAAGATTAGTTGATACAGGCTCTAGGTTTATTGGTGTAGACATAGGCCCAAGCCCATGCACAGACTCTAGCTTAGGTATAGGCACAGTTGGCAACTGCCTAGACACAAATTGCTTCATTGAAAACTGAGAGAGATGCAGCTAGACAGGTTGCAGAGCAGACATAGATTACAGATATTGGTTGATGGTACATTTGTGGCTGATTATATGAGAGAGGTTCTCCATATGGGTAGAGAGGTGGAGTATTATAGAGGAAAATACCATGATGTTGTTCCCTTTGAGTAGAGAGCTAGTTATGCCCAGTCTCGATCAATTAGGAGCTAGTCTAGGATTGTTAGCATGAGTGTGACACAGCCTCCACAGAGAGATCTGAGAGATCCTGGTACTTCCGATGGGGGAGGTACTGGCCTAGAGATGCCTGCACCATCTGGAGCTAGCACCACATAGCTCCATGATGTGATTGCATGATATATGAGACATGATGTATACTCTAGTTTTTTTATTCACAACCATTTTTTATGTTGTATCTCTTTTCATTTTAGACATCATTGTATACTTGACATTATGATTTTTGAGATCTATATGATATGTGGCAGATTGCTTGATCTATATGTGTTCTATATGGTTTTATGATGGATGCATTTAATTTTTTGTTCTATATGGTTCTATGATGGATGCATTTAATTTCTTGTTCTATATGGTTCTATAATGGATGCACTTAATGATCATGATGATATGCTATGATTTATGATGTTCTATCTATGATGTTAAAATTGTGATTATGTGAATAGTGTTGATGTATAGATGCATGATGTATGTAGTATGATGTATGGATGTTATGTTTCAATGATAAATGAGTAATGATGTAAATAGGATATGTGTACTTTTATTTTTTTGGTATTTTAAATGAAAATATATAATATAAGAAATGGATGAATGAATGATGAATATAATGGTACTTTTAATGCATGTTTTATGATATGATGAATGGATGAATGAAAATGCAGCTACATAGAGATTTGTTTTGATAGTTTTGTTATGAAATTTTATGATGTGATGCACAAATGAAGAAATGACATGATTAATGCAAATTATATGATCAAATGTTTGAATGATGAAATGATATAATAATGTTTTCTAATGTATGCAATAGAAATGATTATACAACTACATGATAATGATGATGTTTTTGTTAATTTCAAGTATACTCAATCCATTTATGAGAAAAGATAACATTGTTTTTGAATCCTTACCAGCTTTTGTAACAAATACTCTGAAGATGTAAGACTAATATGAATGCAATCTAATTTTATCATGCAAATCTACATGCAAACATTGGCACCCTAACAGTCCATTTATTTTTCTTTTTTATCATCATGGAGCTTTTAAAATGTTGAAAGTGAGTACAAGCATCAATGGTATAATTTAGACCATGATGACCTGAGTATTACTTTCATGATTTTTGATATTGCAAGTGAACACAAGCATCTAGGTATTATTAAACCGAGATGACCTGATCATTTCTTGCATAAAAAGACAAGAATTAATCATTATAGTTGTGAATTCAGAATGTCATCAGTGATACTTTGTAGAGCACATCTCACGACAATTCACACAATAAATAATTAATTCACAAACAACAGACAAAGAAAATATCATTCTTCTTCCTAGCCTCTCTATTTGAATACATCATCTAGTTGCTCCAAAGAAATGATAACAAAGATAAAAGTACAACAATTCAACCTATACTTAAAGTATTTTAATCATTATTTAGATTAGATCATCCATTTTGATTTGGAAAACCCTTTTTTATGCTTTCTGATGAGTGTTTTGATCATGTATGATTGATTGCCAAATGTTGTCTTGCCATTGTGTTTTGGTTTTGTTTGCCACATTTTTTGTACTGATGTTTGTCTATTTGATTAAGCTCAAAGTTTACTGCCCCAGTGAGTTCAGGATTTTGTACCCAAGCTAGGGAAAGACATGACCACGTTGCAATGATATGATATTGGATGGAAATGATGGTGAAAGTGAATGACCATGGCATGCCTTTGATAGATGGAATTGTTGGTTTTAATAACAAGTAGTGCCTATTTCTAGGTTTTCACTACATGTTTTTATTGCACTTTTTCAAACTTTATGATTTTTTTTGTATTTTTCTATTTTTTGATGATTTTTTTTTGTATTTTTCTGTCACCAAGATGCCTATTTGTCAGGATTTCATCAAGGAAACCATTTTTCCAGGACCGTGCACTAAGTGATTCAGGTGTAGAACTTTCTGAGATGGATATTATTGATAGGTTCATCGAAGAAATCTCCTTTAGGTGTAGAAATTTGATAGGCCCCAAATCCATAGACTAATGTGACAACATAGGGACCTAGCTAGTTAGGTTCAAATTTTCCTTTATTTTCCCTATCCTATTGATTTTGAGGGTTTTCCTTTAGGACCAAGTCACCAACCTAAAATATTCTAGGCTTTACCCTATGATTGTAGCTTCTGGACATTCTCTATTGATATTCCTTCAAATGGTTTACCGCTTGTTGATGACGTTCATCTAACTATTCTAGTTATTGTAGTCTAGAGACTCTATAATCCTCATATGTAATTATACCCTCTAGTGATACACAAAGTGATGATATTTCCACCTTAATAGGTAGGATATCCTCTTATCCATATACCAAGGCATATGGTGTAGCTCCTGTAGGTGTTCTGATGCTAGTTTGATATGCCCACAAAGTAGGGTTTAATTGACTATGCCAATCACATCCAACATCATTGACCGTTTTCTTTAGAATTTTTAGAATTATTTTGTTGGAGGCCTCTACTTGGCCATTTCCTTGAGGACAGTACAGTGTTGAAAAATAATGTTGGATATGAAACCTTTCACACATTTCTTGGACATCCTGGTTCTTAAAAAGTCTACCATTGTTTGTTACAATGGACTGAGGTATGCCATACTAATAGATGAGGTAATTCATAATGAAAGAAGGAATCTATTTTCCAGTGATTGTTGTTAAGGGAACCACTTCTATCCACTTTGTAAAGTATTATGTTGTGATTATGAATTTGTGTCCATTGGATGAAGATGGATTAATTTTTCCTACCAAGTCCAGTCTCCACTAACAAAAGGGCCATGTTGAAGTAAATGGTTGCAATTCTTGTGTTGGTGCATGGATTAAGTTACCATGGATCTGAAATTTTTGACATTTCTTAACAAATTGGTAAGACTCCTCCATATTTGGCTAGAAATACCCCAAACGGAGGAGTTTCTTTGCTAGAGTTAGTCTGCTTGAATGAGTTCCACAAATACCTTCATGAACCTCACATAAGGTTGTCTCAAATTCGTTATGTTCTAGACACCGGAGAATAGTACCATCTAGACCTTGATAGTAAAGTATGTCATCAATTGAGGTATGTCGTGCAGTTTGGCGAATGAAGTTGTGTTTTTGGTTTTGGGAAAGATCGGGAGGGAGGATATTGTATTTCAGGTAAGCATAGGTCTTTCCATAGATTGAGGATTCAATGTCAACTATCTGGCATATGGTTTGAGATTCAAGATTTTCATATGTAGGATTAGACACTTGCACTACCATAAACTCATAACAACCTTGCTTTTCTGGAATTTGCAATAGTTCTGCAATTGTCGCCATTGCATCAGCAGCCTTGTTTTTTTCCCTTGGAATTTGTTCAAATTTGATCTCTAGAAAGTACTTTTTAAGATCATCCACCATGTTCTTATATGGAATAAAATTCTAATCTTTGGTTTGATATTCATCATTTACTTGATAAATGACTATTTGTGAATCTCCATATACTTGTAGCTCTGTGATCTTCCATTCAACTACCACTTTGATGCCAATGATTAATGCCTCATATTTCGCTACATTATTTGTGCATGGAAACATGAATCTAAATGAGTTTGGGATGGTATATCCTTGAGGTGTAACAAAAAAAATTCTCACACCTGATCCATGTTGTGTGAATGACCCATCAAAATAAATGAACCATGGTTTTGTTGTCATAGTAAGAATTTATGCATTAGGGAATTCAATACTCATTGGATGATTATCTGGTAGTGGAGATTCAGCTAACTGGTCAACTATTACCTGACCCTTGATGGCTCTTCGGTCTGCATACTAGATGTCAAATTCACTTAAGATCATGACCCACTTTGCTAGTCTTCATGTTAGGGTAGCTTTACTAAGTAAATAATTTAAGGGATCAATCTTTGCTACGAGTTTAATCGTGTGGGTTAACATGTAATGATGCAACTGTTGGGTAGCAAATACCACCACCAAAACATCTTTCTCGATGAAGGTGTAATTTATCTCATAACCATTCAAAGTCTTGTTAATATAATAGACAACCTATTTTTTTCTAGCAGGATCTTGTTGTGTAAGGGAAATTTAGGGCATCTTAGAGAAACCTACAAGAACGATAGTGCCTTCGGTAACTTTAATTTTGATTAGATTTCCTCAAGGACATGTACAACTATGTCCTAAAGCGGAAACATACACAGTTCATTTCCACATTAATCCTTTTGAGAGAAGCACATGTAAATTCAACAACAAGCAATAACAAATTCTAGAAATAGAACCAACACAGATGAAAGATAAGATAGAAACCAGAACACAAAGATTTACGTGGGGAAAATCCTCTCGGATAAAAAACCCCACCCTTCAAAGATCGAGCCATTGTATTATTCAACAACAAAAGGTTACAATACAATTTCAGGCTCATAGCCTTTTCAAAGATTACATCTTGTTCATTTTGGATACAACCTGGTAGCAAACTCTCCCCTTTATTTTTCCGTGATCAACCTCTTAGACCATACAATCTATGCACTATTACAATACCCTCACATAGTATATAGTACAAATTGACATGAGAGATCGACCATGGCATTCGATCCTTGATCAGGAGAGATTTTGGCAGCATAACCTTGTCTCTCTCTTCCTCTCTTTTACAGAATGTCCAATGCATACATATATACATTCATTCTCAACTGCCTCTATGAATCAGTTCATTTTCAACTGTCAAATCACAACTGTTGAACAAAAATATCCAGCTCAGCACCACCGTCGACCACTGCCCAAACATAGACATTTCCATTTGCTCACATAGAAGTTTCCTCACAAACAGTTCGTCTTCCATGTAGAAACGGTCGCAACAATCTCACAACAAATGGTTCACATTCTTCCCTCTCTGATAGGTCCAAGTCACACCATGTAGGACAGTCTTCCAATCGGTCAAAAGCATTCAAACAGTATTCGCATGTTGGCGAGACACTAACCGTGTCTCCCCGATGCCACAAGATGGATTACACATCCATCGCTATCGAAATGAGTCACTGCCATCAACAAGAGATCATAACGAGTTCAAGAGTCATATCGATGTCCAATACACTCATTAGTGAGACTTCCACAGTCGCTAAGAGTTCCAACGAGCCTTCATGTTACTCTGATCTTTCTTTCACCTTGAGTCACCCCAATGCAAGCCATCGGCCAATGTCACATCGACAATAGTCCATCAACCAGACTCACCTCAAAAATCAATGGGAGCACCAACTCACACCTTATCGGCATGACAACATACATTAGAAAAGGTTTCACTGAAGTCCCAACTCACACCGAAAGTAGAGCTGTCGTCCATACCAACACTCTCGGCAGAGGGTCACAATGAACACACAAGTCTCACCGATGACATCCCTCACCAAGAGTTTCCCCAACATCTAATAAGAATAACCTGTTGGCCAGACATCTCCCATTTCCAGGACACATTCCAATAGGAGCAAGTCATATCGATTACTGCATCGGCCAGATAGACCAAAGGTCACGCCGATATCGGCTAGACTTCCTATCATCGCTGAAACTTCATTCTGATAGTCCAAGTTATGCCGAAGGTTCAGGTTATGCCAATTGCCAAGACATTCTAGAGGTCACAACGATAGTTCAAGATCAACTAGCAGATCAACTAGACATCTCAACAATCACACCGAAATTTCTCACAAGAGGTTTCAGCCTGTGGGATTGAGGCACACAATTCCAACATCTTGTGCTAATAAAGCCCCCAAAGAAATCTTTGTTGTTGCAATGTATAGTAATAAAGGTTATCTTCTATAGGTGGCATGAGTATGGGTGGTGACATTAGATATTGTTTTATTTGATTGAAAGTTGTTTCACACCCTTGATCTCATTTGAACAGGACATTCTTATGTAGCAAGTGATTAAATAGATGACTTTTGTCTACTAATTGGGAGATAAATCTCCTGATTAATTGTAGTCTTCCATGTAGAGACCATAGTTGAATGATATTCTTTGGTGGTGGCATTTCCATTATATCCTTGACCTTAGTAGGTTCCACTTCAATACCATTTTCTAACACTATGTATCCTAGGAGCTTTGCTGATGTAACCCCAAACACACATTTCTTAGGATTTAATATGACATTGAACTTCTCCAACCTGGTAAATATTTTATCTAGGATCTCTAGATTCCCTTCTCTAGTATATGAATTTGCTAGTATATCATCCACGTAATCTTCCATAAAGGTATGCATCATGTCATGGAAGATAGTGGTCATTGCCCGCTAATATGTGGCCCCTGCATTTTTCAACCCAAAGCGCATGACATTCCAACATAATGTTCCCCACGGACATGTGAATTTTGTATTTTCCTGATCTTCGGGTGCTATCTTTATTTGGTTGTACCCTGAGAAGCCATCCATTAGTGATAACATGGCGTGTCTAGCTGTTAAGTCTACAATAATATCAATTTTTGGTAAAGGAAAATCATCCTTTGGGCATGCCCTGTTCAGATCTCTAAAATCAATACATATTCTGATACTATTATTTGGTTTAGAGATAGGTACAATATTAGAAATCCACTCAGCATAATCGATAAACCTGATGAATCCTTTATCTAACAACTTTTTCAGCTTGGCCTTTACCATCAAGGCAATATGCAGATGCATTTTCCTTAGTTTTTGTTTTACAGGTTTTATCCCAAATGGTAGAGATAAATGATGCATTAGAAGATTTGGATCTAAACCTGGCATATCAGAGTAAGACCAAGAAAATTTAATGTGTCTTTCTTCAAATAATTTGGTGAATTCTAGCTTTTCTTGTTCAGTCATAGATGCTGCTAGATGTAGTATTTTCTTTTTCTATTGTGCCAATATTGATAGACTGTGTAGGCTCCACCAACACTGATGATCTTTCATGATAGTGCTATGGAAGGGTTTCAAATCTCCCATCTTTCAATGCCTCAGAGAGGTTTTCACCGTCAGATGCATTCTTTATTTTTACTTTTTCTAGATCTAATGCTGCCATGAAATGGTTTTCACCATTAGGTCCATTATTGTTGTTTTCAATTTTGCAACTGGAAGATTTGACACCCTCCTGATTCAAAGTATCGTTACAAGATTTATGAGTATAACTTGTGTTAGGTGTGTCACTACAAACTAAATTAACGATACCATCATCATTCGCAAAGATAGGTATATAAATAGGTTCAGTTGGTTCCCAGTCGATAAGTTTAGGATGTATTAAAGGTAAAAAGTCATCAAATCGGCTAGAGTCAATGACAGTGAGGGTTCCTATAGCAATGTTGTCAAAATTTTTAGTGGTGATGTCAAGGTCTATGATATTACTCTCCTCCAAGTCATATGTCTCACTCAATATCTGTTCATCCTCACTTTAGTCATCGATATTTTGTGATCCAAATACAAGGGGTCTAGTCCCTGAACTTTGTCCCTCCTCACGTGTAGGTGCATACTCTTTTATAATATCAAATTGTATGTCCTTGTATGATATTTACGATAAAGAATCCCACTCATATTCATTAGAATCCATTTAAGTGCTAACCCACATTTGAAGGATCCTTTCAACAACTCCATGAGTGCTTTCCTCTTTTATTTCCCTTGTATAACCCAATCCTGTTTTGTCCTTTGGCTGAAGTGTGAGAGGTTGGATGGGTTCTACAATGCCTTATTTTCTTTTACCAATAGGTTCATGTCCTTCATACCCCATTTTCTCCAATATTGTTTTTCCCTTGCCATATTGATTTTTATTTATGCTAATATTTTTAGATGTAGATGCTTCCTCATCTTTGTAGAGCCAATTGAGGATGGCCTTATCTTTAGATTCATCTTCTAAAGTACCTGCCTTCACAAATCTATTATAAAAAACTGTGGTAGGCTATGATAATTTTTGTGTTATTGTTAATGGTTGTCCATATGATCTTGGAGATGGTAGTAGCTATGAAATACATAGATATTTCCCAATGAAATATTATACCATGCCTTTGTCCGTTAATTGGAGATTTTGTTGAAATTGTTGTGATAGAGAATTCAGGTGACCCTCATTGTTTGATAAAGTGGAATCAACAACACTTGTATCTTTTGATTGTTCCTTTTTCTCAACCCACTTAGATACAACGTTTAATTGCTTTTTACTGTTTGATGAACTAGAAGTACTCGCCTCCCTATTATGGTCACAAAAGTGTCTTGTGTCATTTTAAGTATGTTACAATATTGGGGATTGTTGTAATCAGTTGAAATAGTGACTTCTTGTCCATTAACAAGAAACTTTAAACACTGATGATAAGTTGAGGGTACTACTTGCATTTCATGAATCCATGGATGTCCCAAGAGTATATTATATGTCACCTCTTTTTCTAGCACTTGGAAAACTATATTCTTCACAATTGGTCCTACTTGAATAGGAAACACAATCAATCCTTTGGAGGATCTCTCTTCTTCATCATAGGATTTTATTGTGATTTTCCTTTTGGCATCAATAGCATTATCAGAATAATCTAGTGCACAGATTAGTTTTAAAATGCAAATGTTTGAACCAACTCCACCATCTATTAGGACATGTTTAACATGGTGTTTATGGATTAAAACTTCTATATGAATGGATGCATTGTGTAGATGATTAAGTGATACATTGTCTTGTTCAGAGAATGATAGACAATGAGGCATGGTTAAATGTCCCACCATAGCTTGAAATTGATAGACATCCAGATTGTTGGGTACTATGGTGGCCACAAGAGCTTGTTCGAAAACCTTCTTATGGGATGGCGAGATTTTAAGGAGTTCTAATATTGATATATGTGTTGGTATTTTCTATAGTTGATCGACTATGTTGTATTGATTTGAAGGGGGAGTAGTGGTTTTAGATGCAACTCCTTTCAATATTACCTTGGATTTTCCCCTTGTTGTCATGTTGACTGGTTGGTAGTATTTCTTTTCCCTAATTTTTATGACATTGATCTAATTGTTGGATGTTTCTATGTTCGGGATCATGTTTAGTGATATGATGTCATTGATTCTAACATTATCAGTTTGATTATCTATGACACCATTCTTCTCAACCTTCGAAATACAATGAATAGTGTTGTCATAAATGTAGTTTACATTTTTACCTTTACTATTTGTAGAAAAAGATTCTCCCTTTTCATAATTTGGTAAAGGATTTTTAAATGCACTATGATCATTGTTCATTTGATGTCCTTCTACGAATAATTTTTTGGTTTCAATCAAATCTTGTACTAAATGTTTCAACTTCATACAATCATTCATTTTATGTCCTTTATTTTTATCAAAGTTACAATAGTTGGCATCATTCCACCAAGATGGTTTTACTTTTGGTTCCCAATTTCTTGCTTTAGATAAGGTGATAAGTCCATTTACAATAAGTTATCTCATTGCTAATTCTAGTGTTTGTCCCAATGGTGTGAATCTTCATCGATTTGATGGTCTTTGATATGATTGTGGTTTAGATTCTTCGTTGTTCAGATTGTTGTTTTGATTGACACTTTGATTGATGTTTTGGTCATTATTTTGATTGGTCTTTGCAGTAGTTGTCAAATTAAATAATGATTTCACGTTTTGTGTGTCATTTGTAGCATCATTGTTTCTAGTATTTCTATTCTTTTTCCAAAACTTAGGTTTATCATTGTTGCCATAGTGATTTGAGGAATTTGTATTGTTTGATCCTTCACTGTAATGTTTTATAACCCCTCTTTTCACCAGGGCTTCTTCAATCTTGATCCCATTTTCAATCACTTTCTCAAATGTAGGTGGACATTGTAGTTCAGTCCTATAGCTCATGCCATCAGTTAAGTTGTCAATGAATAGTTCCATCTTTTCTTCTTCTGGTATAGAATGAGGATATATAACAAACACCATTTTCCATCATTGTAGAAATGAGAGGAATGTTTCACCCTTATTTTGTTTCATGTTGTATTGGTATTTTATTGCTACCTCATGTTGAATATTAAAGGAAAATTATGAGATAAACCTATTGACTAGTTCTTCAAAAGTTTGAATCCCTAGTTGTAGTTTAGAGAACCATTCCATACATTGACCTCCTAAGCTCCTTGGAAAGAACCTCATTAGATAAGTTTCCTCTTGTGCAAATTCTAAATTCATGGTTCTAAATTCCCTCGCATGGTCAATTGGATCTATTTTACCATTGTACTTGTCATATTTTGGGAATTCACAATGTTTAGGAAATGGTATCATGTCCACACTTGGATCAAAGGGATAAGGACAAATTTCTTGTAATGAGTACCTTTTCATGGTTCTTTTTCACATACCTTGAAGTTTTTGTTGCAAGTTTTGCATTTGATGTGTTAGTGCTACCACTTGATCTATGTTTTGTGGTTTAGTTTTAGTTCTCATAGGTGCTTCTTTTAATTGATTTTTATCAAAATATTTTGGAAGTTTTGCACCTAGTTTAGCTAACATCAAAAGGTATTTTTCCATATCTTGTTCTAAGACTTTTTCCATAAATTTATGGAAATTGGGATCTTGTCGTGCTGTTTGGATGTCCTCTTGGGTTATTTCATTAGTGCCATTTTGGTGGAATCTGTGAAAGGGATTTTCTTCAGCCATGGTGTTTGGTGTTTCAATCTCTTTTTCTCTAAGTTTTTTTCTTTATAACCTTGTCAAAACTAGCATACAATTGTTTTTTATTCTCACTAAAATTTGATCTTTTTGGATGAGTGTCAAGGATATTAACTTAAGTCGAATAGAATGATAAATTCTATTGATGAGACTAGTTAAAAATCTGATTATTGTGTTTCATTTCGTGATTGTAGGATGACAAAATCCTGATAAAGAAACTTAACGTAATAATCCATAATTTTGTGTTTGATGATTTAGAAACTTTATGGTTGTAAGATCTTGGTTTAACTTGATAAACTTGGGCTTGCAAAATCATATTTTTCCAAGTTTAAGACATTGTTTGGACTAAGAAATTTTTTTTGTTCTAACAAAGATCTGAGTTTTGATGTCAAAAGTCTAATAGGGGTTTCAAATAGCTCTATGTTTTCATGTTCTGTGGATGCACTATTATAGAGGGAAAATGAGCTAAAATAGACTGTGCATGTGCTAAAAGATATGGTGAATGCACTATCAGACAAGATATATGCGCTAAAACAGACTATGGTTGCACCAAGATACTAGTAATTCTGACACTGGTAAATTTTGGTGATAGACTGCAGATGTGCCATAAGATTAGGTAGATGCACTGAAACTGTTAAATGTGCTATTTGAACTACATGTGTGCTAAAATACTGGGTGTATGTGCTAAAATAGACTATGTATGTGCTATTATGTGATTTTTCATAGTGTTGTCTATTTTTTCTAGTTTTTCTCAATAAAAGGATTGATCTTCAGGGTGTAATTTTCTGAATCATGGATATTTTTGACAAGGTATCTTGTTGGTAAATCTCTAAATTTGATGACCTAAATGGATGATAACTTCAAAAAGTGACCTCTCACGCATAAAAGCAAGTTTGAAAAATGATGGTATTCTGCAAAAAAGCCTAATGTTTCCAAGTTTTTCTCTATTGTAACAATTGATTTGGGTTGTTGGAATATTATATTGTTGATTGTGGAATGAAAGAATGATGAATGGGTTGACTATGAATATGCTTTTGTGAAAGAGCTCTTTGTTGGAAATAAGCTTGTGAATATAAAGTCTCTAAGGTAAAATCATCAATATATCCTCTAGCAAAGTCATGATATCTATGGATGAAAGTTTGATGTTCAAGCAAGATTTTCCTACTTTGATATAAGAAGGGCCTCCTTTCCAAAAGTTTTTTGTAGCTAAGTTGCTTCTTTGGTTTCTTCACTCTTTTTGCAAGGGATTTCTTGACAAATTTTGTTGATTTCCAATCCCTTAACATAAATTTCACAGGTTGATTTTTCAAACTCTTTGTTTTTCTTTGGATGATCTTATCTGAATTAATATTTTAAAAACACAAGCAATTGTAAAATAGTTGTTTTTAAGTCCTAGAATCTAAACAATAAGTGTATGTTCAAGAATCAAACATGATCCTCTTTGATTTCCACTAGTATTTGACAAGAATACACTTCAATCAGACTCTCTTAAGGTCAAAAGGTCACCACAATAAACACAACCCACGTCTTAAAATTGCATCAACTCACACAACCATGTCACCCCCTAGAGGGCGCTCATGTTTTTTTCTTTTCCAGGCATGTACTCAAAGTTATATTTCTCCATCCCTTAAGCAAACGGTCCTTGGAAATTATATGGTGAGTGTTTTGGGGGTAGATTCTTCCCTCCCCTTGCACCGTGAGTATTATAATGTTTGGATACTAACACAGTTGGATTCTACACTAAGGTTCATAGATAGGGTATCCGTTCAGAGTAGAAAATGATAAACTCCCTTAGGAGACCTCCCAATCTTTAGAACAAACATTTTTGGGATGGTTACCTTACACACTTACGATAAATGTGGGTTCCCCTAGATTCACTTTTATTTTATAGAGGGTTGGAAAACCTGGCTTTGGTTGTTCTCACTTAGGTTGTTTCCATAGGGTGAGTAATTTTTCCCACTATGATAGGCCTTATAAAGGATTTAACAAACCATAAAGTGCATGAAATCAAAACATGAGTCTAGCATTTTGATCACCCATTTAAATGGAGAGCATAGGCCTATCACTGTACAATCACAACAAACAATGTTCAATTTTTAAAGCCTAGATGATAATTTAATATTCTACGTGAAGATATTACTTCACAAAAGATAAGATGTTCATTTTAATTGAGATAGAAATGTATGATGACTACCCTAGGATTAGTGTATTTTAGTCCAAATGACTACCCTATGATTTGTTCATTTTAATCCAAAAGCAGCAATGAAACCACTGGCGGCGGTCACGACGGATCTAGATAGCAATTTAGAAAAATTATAGATGCACTAGAATATAATTCATGTGTTGTAGAATTTATCATATGTGCTACAGAATCAATCGTATGCAATACATAATTTATCATAAGCACTACATAATTGATCATTTGCGCTAAAATAGAGTTGAGCCTAGGGAACAGTCCAGTGCACTGGAAGTTCAGTCAATGTGTTGGAACAGTCTTTAAATGTGCTAGAGTTTCTAGTGGATGCGTTGGAATAGTCTTCTGATGCGTTAAAGTATCTGGTGGATGTGTCATAAAATCTCTCCTTCACGCTAAAAAAAAATGTCAAAATCCTACACAGGAACGTTTCAAAAAAAGATGTAAAATATGGGGTTAACGACCCCACAGTGGGTGCCAAAATGTAAGTGTGGAATAAGTAATGAATAAAATAACAAACAACATTCTTAATAAGACATTATATCAAGAGAATCAACAATAATTAATCTAATTAAAACAAGAAAACTCTTGAAAGCATCATTGCTCTCTATCTCAAAGATTTATTAAGTCACTGGGCTCTCAGATTTTGTAAGCATTGTGACTGTTAAAATGCCAATCTAGAGAATGAGATGCTGCTAAATGCAATAATCTAATCCTATATGATGATGTCTAAATGATAATGATGAAACTACTGTAATCTAAATTTGACATGAAACTTGATAAAAGAAGCTATAGTGAACTATGATGCAGCCATGATATTGATTCTAAAATGCTATGATTGCTATTTCTAAATGATAATGCTATTGCTAAGATGCTTGATTGCTCAATTGGTGTTTCTACAGAGTAAGTTTGCACAAAGTTGGATCCATTTCCTGTAGAAAGAGGTTGTATTTATAGATTCACGACAGCACATTTGTGAAGGGGAAGCAAAGAAAAGGTCTAGATTTGATTTGAAAGGATTGAATGGTGAAGGATGAAGAAATTTGAGATGATTATGGAGATTGTTCCTCCCCACAAAAACATTCAACCAGAGGATAGGAAGAATCAATGGAAGAAGATGAAGAAGTTACCTTCAAATTTGTCTCAAATTTGTCTCCAAATTTTCCCGTGAAGGTTGAGATGAATTAAATTAGACATAACATATCTAATTTGGTAGGT
The DNA here is from genome assembly GCA_007258455.2 of Sequoia sempervirens. NCBI lineage: Eukaryota > Viridiplantae > Streptophyta > Pinopsida > Cupressales > Cupressaceae > Sequoia > Sequoia sempervirens. Next base: position 626,082,524 of record VDFB02047230.1, read on the forward strand.
GAAATATTGATTAGCTGTAGAATATGCTTTTAATTTGAATATTTTGGATTTATTCAAATTTAGGAAGAAATAACAATTATTAAATAAAACAACTATTTGATATTGTTTATTTAATAAAAGAGGGATAATGATAATTAAATAAAAACTATCAAGTTTTAATTATTTAATTAAGAGGAATAATTAGAAGAATATAAATAGAATATAAGGATTTAAAGAAATGAACTATATAAATAATTTTATTTATTCAATAGTAGAGGAATTAAAGGTTAATTAATCAAATAAATCATATTTAATTAATCAGATTATCCAGACCATTTTTAGGTGTATACATTTTGATTAAATTTTTTTATTTTGGAGCTTTAATTGCTTGTCAAAGAAAAACTTATAAAGACATTAATATTTTGATAGTAGAAAATGCTTGTCGAAGACATCATTTTATCAATAATCTAGGAACATTCTAATTTCTTAAGGGGAATTAACCATTGTATTTCATGTTTTTGAGGCCTAGCTAAGTGTATGTTCTATCCTCACACCCTTGGTTGATCTTGGAGATCAAAAGCTTAAGTTGGTCTCTTTTCTTTTTATCATTTTATTCAAGGAACCCAACATGTGTATGCTCTCCCCTTATGATTCATAAAATATTGGTTGATAAAAATACTTGGATCATTCCTTATAGGGGGCCTACCTAGGATTTGATCATCTTAGGGATAACCTCAACTCTTGTGTTCTAGGGAGTATAAAAGTGGGGGTTAATTAAAAGACATGCCTCTTGGGAGTTGGGTTTTATCAATCCAACTAAGTTCCCAAGAAATTCATACCTTGGGGAAGTGATAGTGCAGATTGGGTTGACCTCTCCTCTTGGTTGGTTAGTATATTTCTCTTTCATCTAGATTAGGCACCATGTAACTTTTTGGTATATTACCAGATAAGCCTTGTGTAATACTAGTTAATAATTTTTACCATATCTTATTGTGGTGCAAGGGATAATATCACGCTATGAAGTTACTCATAATGTACCTTTGAGTGTTGAGATAGAGCTAACCTTGGGTGAATCCTTTGAACATCCTTGGTAAGGTATCCCATACAACATGACACTTTCAAGCTATCCCTCATTTAGTATATGGTATTATATTTATGTTGTGATCCCACACTAGTTGATAAACCTACATTAATAAATAATAGGTTGTTGTTGTGCTTGGTGTGTAATTATTGTCAAAAATCATGCAGCCCCTTAAATCCAAATCCTTAAAACCCAAACCATTTAAATTTTTTTTGAGGGTGATTATTTCCAAGCATTTCCAAGGTCAAGTCTCCCAATGAACCTCATCCTAATCTATCAAATACATCCTTATTCATCTACCTTCACCCACCATAAACTAAACCTAATCAATAGACCTTAATTCCCATCCTCTATTCCATCCTAATAAATGTCCCCTAATGATTCCTATAATAATTTATTATTATTCATTTTCCTCTAATCTATCATCTAATTCATTCTAATCCAAATCCCATTCTTCTAATATTTTCAATCCATCTGCTAATATCTTCTTCTAATTGTACATTTGATTCTCCATCCTAGTCAAATCTAATCCATTCTAGTCCACTTCTAAATCCAATATTGCTTCATTTAATCCACATCTCTTCTTCCATATCTATCCTCAATTTTTTTAATAAGCTATATCCTTGTTGTCATATCCCTTTATTTTTGGTGCATATGCCTTCTTTACATTCCACTCTTCAAATGTTACATATCTCATACTCAACATGTTTCTTACATATTGTAGGGGGTAGATATCCTATTTTATTTCTCCTCCCTCTATTTCATATTGGTACATAATGTTTTCCATCTCTCTTATTTCCTTAAAATGATTACATCCTCTTGTATATAATCATTTGAATGGGGCATATAATATCACATATATTACACATTTTGGCATTATTTTCTAGCATCAACTTGAGGTCCCAATTAAAAAGTACACTTAGACATGGTTACCTTTACTATAATTTTCTAGGAACATAGTACACTAGCATATGGAGTCCTTGATTTTTTCATTCTCATACAATTCCTAGTAATACAAGATACTAGACCAAGAATCATATCTACATTTTCTTGACAACAAAGCACATTGGTAATATTCCTTTTTCTTCTAGCAATAGAGCAGGCTAGAAAATATTCTTCTTTTTTATGTATGTGGACGTCTATGTTTGTGCATGTTTCTCTAATTTATTTATAGTGCAGGTCTTATATTTTCTAACACTTATGTGTTGTAGGATTTATTTTCCTAACACATTGGCTTGCAAATCTTAATAAGGGGAATGAAAACTTCACTTGAATATCGTTGCATGTTCTCCAACACATTTCCTATTTTCAACATTTTACTTTTAGAATTTTTCTTTTGCAGTTTAGCTATGCTTCATCATCTTAGTTATGTATTGTACTTGCACATAATTGGCACAACTAGATATTATCACCTCTTATTTCCTTAAACTACACACTAGCATAGTAATTAGACCCTTGCTAGGATTTAAAATTTACTCTTATTTAAATTTTCTATATTAAAATTGTTAGGGGTCCAAATCTGCACCCTAATGCCAAGATTTGAATGAACTCAACAGATTTGGATGTAATATGGGACTTCTTTCAGGTTGTGGGTATCCTATTCAAAAGTAGACCTCCAGTGATAGGGGTAGGCTTCCCCTTTTGATGTCACCTAACTACTAATCTCTAAGGTAAAGGATAAGAATTGCATGAAAATAAACCTAATACTGAAAATACCTAAGGTGATGCACCAAAACAACTTAGACCTATGAACAACCTATCACATTCAAATTAATATCATAAATTTTGATTCACACAACTCACTTTCCAATGTAGTTTACATAAATAATTTATAAGGAGGTCTATAAATAGTGCTTTTAAAATGAAAATAGGGGTTTCACAACTAACAACACTACTAAACAATACAACTTATAACCTGTAAACATACATATTTTGCTAAAAAAATGCCTAAACATGAGACAAGTTTGCAAGGAAAGATATATTTTCACAAAACAAACTGATCAATCATTAATAACATACATGAAAAACATGAAATGAGAAGGTAAAAATGCTCTACTTTATTAATTCAGAGTGCTTATTGCATCATAAGTCCACATGAGTTACAATACTGCTCCATGGAAAATAGCTCCAAGAAACAAAGCTATCTTGCTACTAGAAAGAAAGAACTAGCTCAAAATGCTCAAAATGAACATACTTAAGCAAAAAACCCACCAAAAACCCCTCACACATGTCCATCTAGAAGGTTTTGGTCAGATGTAGCAATAAGGCCAAAAAAGAACCTTCTAAAATCACTCTAAAAGGTCCTCCAAAAAGTCCAAGGTCAAGCCAAGACCATAGTCATGCCAAAAGAATGACAAAATAGCCTCTAAAATAGCACATGTTCATCTAAAATAGTCAAATACCTCACCCCCACACTCTCTTTATGCCTGCAGTTTAATCATTTTGTCTCCCAGTTTGACTCATGCAATATGTGTGTTTTGAAAACACAAGACTCCAAAAGGCATTAAAGATAATAATCTTGATTAAGTGATTCATAATACATCACTTAATCAAGTCATTTTACATTTCAAAGCACAAAATAAGGGGGGCCACCATCAATATGATTTACATTTAATTTGCAAGTGAAAATGTTAAAGTGATTATCAAAATCACTTAAATGATATTACAATATTTTGAAACAAAAGCAAAAGCATTAATGAAATGCAAAAATTCTTTTAAAAGCATTAATAAGGTCAATAAGGCATATGGTTATCTCACCTCTTCTTCACTTTGCATTGTAAGGCTATATGTGGTCAACAATCTGATTTGCAAGGCAACATAAAAGCTCAAAAAACTTGGCCAATATGACGGACCCCCATATTTCTTGGAAAGAATATTCTCCAAGGCACATGATGCATGAGTCAAAAACCAAAGGCGTATATATGTAACTTGGCACACTCCATATGTTGTATTGTTTGAGGAATTAGGACTTGGAAAAGTTTTGAAACAAGGGGAATAGATTAAGGCATATCATGCCTAAGTTAATAGACATAAGTTTCAGCCCCCATTGTATTAACACATGTTTTCATTTTTTAAAACATGGGGAGAAAATCCCATCGCCATCGAATAGGGTCAAACCCTAATCATCAAAAGACAAAAAAAAAGGAAAACACCATCATTTTGTCATTGAACATTCTGGAAAATAGATGTTGCCACCTAGGGGTTTGAGCAAACACAAAAAAATGGAGATTTGACACTAGTTTTGTGGTTATTTCACTAGGGAAACACTTTGAATAGCAGGTAAATGGTTTTTTTTGCACAAAATTTGCATTTTACCACCATTTTAGAGGCCATTTCTAGGCTACAGGCCGCGACCATGGACATATTTCTGACCCATCTATATCATTTCTCTTTTTTTTGTTGTTTCACTTTGTTCACAGACATCATGAGAAACTCATGAAGCTCAAATGGAGGCCATTAAAATTCTTTTAAGTTGAAGGAAAAAAAAAGCTTTGGTAAGCTTTTAGCAACTCGATCTTTAGATTTTGAGCAAAAGAAACCCATATTTTGTTTCTACCTTGATGATAAAGCATGAAAAGCTTGTTTCCTTTTTGCATTTGTTGATGAAGACACTCCATTATTGTTTACCTGTTACTTTCATGAAGAAAAAATTTTCTTGGTCGCGGCCATGGACAAAAAATAGTGTATTTTTTATATGTAGCTTTGCTTCACTTGAAAGCCCCATAATGTCTTTTCAATTTTCTTTTGTATCAACAAGTTTCTCATCAACCCAGATGGGTTTTTGATATGTAGAAGAAAAAATTGGCTTGTGAGCCCGACCTCCTTTTTTAAAATGGGTTTCCTCTATATTTTTGTATTTTTATTCCTTTTGCAATCTAATTGCAAAACCCCTAAGTGGGTTTCTTGTAGCACATATATTTTTGTATCTACATTTTTTTGCAAAAGAACCCATGTGGGGTTTCTTGGTTTTTTGAAGAAACTCAGATTTGTTGTAGAAATGCAAATGGGTTTTGTGTTATACCTTCCTTTTTCTTCAATCTATAGCAATGTTTTATTTCATTTAAAAAACCCAAGTGGGTCTTCCATATTTGTAGAAACAGATATCTATTTGGCCACGACCTATAATAATGCATGAAATGGGCTTTCATTTTTTCATTCCTGTTCTTTTTTCTCCATTGTTTAATGCTTTTGCATTAGCCTCTCATGATAAACCCAGATGGGTCTTTTTAATTTGAAAGAAAACCTCATATTTTGTTGAAAAATGATTCAAAGCCATTGTACAGTGTGGGTACAATTGAAAGCTCCAATTTGTAGAAAAAATGTGCTTTTTTTTGTGAGCATCTGAATTGGTTTTTGTAAATACACTTCTTTTCTTGTAGAATGTCTCTGAAAATTGAAACCCCAAAGTGGGCTTGTCATTGTGAAGAACCTCCTACATTTAACATTTCCTTTTAAGAGTACCATACTCTGTCCTTTTGATGATACCTCCTCATGTTGCTAAACACTCATGGTAACCCCTTTTGATGCCTCAAACACCTTGATAAAACACCACTATATGAAACTTTGGCACCATGATTGTCACTATACATATCTAGCAAGGTGATTGTAATGTTTGCTAAGAGGGTAATGTTCATCTTCATCCTTGAAACATTGTTCTTGACATTCATGAAGTGGATGCTTTCTTTTTACAAGATAATTGTCTTATCACACTGTATTCCATTGGTAATTTATGTTCATGTATCAAGATCACTGTGACTGGATACTCCCTGGAACATAAAGCTTCTTAAGCTTCAATGTATATTCTCCCTTGATGAAAGCACTATATATATGCACCAAACTCTGCATTCTCATGAAACACAATTATCATGCTTTGTTCATTATCAAAATTGAGCTCCTCCATTTAAATCAACAAGATTATATCCATTCATGGTAGGGTCCTTATTTGAATCCTTTTTTCTATGCTTAGAGGAATCATTTCCAGAGGAAACCATTTGGCAACCTACAAAGCCTAAAACATTAGTTAATGGCCCAGTATTGAGAGTAGAAGACACCTATTCTTTTCCTTTCCCAATTACTATTCTTCTTTATGAATAAAAATAGTCTACAGAAATGATTCAATGCCATTTCACAGCATGGGTATGAATCAGAGACCCCCCACATCTGCCTTTCCTTCATGCACATTACTCGGGACTTAAATTCTTGGGACTATCCATTAGACTTTATAAGCTCTTTTATTTCACAATCTATGTTATGGGCATAGCAATTGTATCCTGATCAAATCATATGAGGGTTCTAGTGTTGTCATTGACTTCTTGTAATGGAATCTTCATAAAACATGACTGTCCTTTACCTTTGATTCTTATCTTCCTACTGAGTTCTCTCCTTTCAAGAAAGCAAGGTACTTGGGAATATTTATCAAAGGATACCTTTCTTCTCCATACAATCTGTAGCATTGTATCACCAATGTCAATTGTCATAGTCAATGAAAATGACCTTACTCACTACACTTATTTTCACAAATGCACCATGACTGGCATTAGCAATTCCATTTTTCCTCCAATGATAAATTTTTTTTGGTCTATTCCCTCAGGACCACCCCTTGTAGATTTTGCAAAAGTGGGAGAGCACCACAATACATGTCACTAGCAGATAATGACAACCCCATACTTGTTGGTCCTTGTCATGTAGCATGCATTCATGACTGTATTCAGATTGTCTCCTTAGCCTCAATACCCCTATAGCTTTATGTTTGACCATCACTTGAAGAAGTTGCATAGGTCATAGGTTTTGAATGTTGCTGTCCTATGCACTTCAACTTCTCCATTTCTTGACATGTGGTTGCACCAATGGTTGTATTCTGATGCAAATTGTTGCTTCACTTGTGTATGATGACATGCCCCTTGTTTTCTCATGGATTACTGATTTTTCTTGGTCAATGCTTGATAGCTCCACATTGCTTTCTCCATTTCCATCAATAAAGTTATTGTCAATTTTATATCAGCTGTGGAGGTAATCCTTCGGTCTGAGCAACACAAGAAAATATAGATGAAAGTTGATCATTATGTAACACCAAACATGGTAGTTGAAAAGTTTTACTACCCTCCCTTTCTTCTTCATCTGTAATATAATCTCTTGTGACCATTTCTTGTTTTCCTTTAGTAAAGTCAAAAGACATTTTTCTTTTTTGTTTCCCTGCATGACATGAGAATACATGTTGTTGTCCCAACCTTCATGGCTTCCATAAAAATTCTTGTTGTCCCACATGAAATTTCTATTTGCTCTCCATAACATTTATTTACCTTTTGATCATGTGTAACACATAAATTGTCTCCCCACTTTGACCCTAGTGGGAAGACACATGTCCCCTATGTCAGTGACCTAAAAGCTCACTGTCCTATGTGATGTGTGGCTATCCAATAAGGTCAAGGTGAGAGGGACCTGATAATACTTTGGATTTCTCTCTCATTATTTAAGAGATGCATAATTGAACTTGATGCATATTTTGAATCTGATAATGAAAGTTAATCAACTAGTGTGATTCCATATTGATTTAATACATTAATAACATGTATATCTTTGATCAAGTTGCTCAATTTCCTATTTCTTTCAAAGCATGTTGAGCTCTACCCTCGTGGGAGCCACATTTATCCCACATGTTGTATTTAGTCTGAATTAGAATAGTAACCAGACTTGTCCTAAATCTACACATGAAGCAAAAAAGTTAGAAAAATTGATGCATATTTTGGATGTGTTTGATGACTTCATTGTTTTCCAAGATATCCAAGGTTTGCATGCTTATTTAATGCACTTATGGATTAGTTTATACATGCATAGGTAGGTGTGTATGTAAGGATTGAGATCTTTGATTGCTTAGAGAATTTCTCTAATATCATTGTTTTTCCAGATGTAGGAGCTAGGAGCACTATAGAGCTAGGGAGGACACAAGCAGCTTGGGGCAGCAACAATAGGGCAAGAGGGAAACTTTACAACCAGTCATTCTTAGGCAATGACTAGTCTCCATTCTTATATGCACATTTTTTTTACTTATTCATGTATAAATTGTTTCTTCATTTTCATTGAATAAGTAAAGTTAGTCCCTTGGATTGTGAGGGACATGTACACTTCATGATTATCAATAAAAGACTACATTTGTATACATATGATTCTCTTTTCTCATTTGCTATAATTGCAACATTGGAATAAAAAAAAATGTAATTTGTTTTATTTGACAATATTTTTCCATGCATATTAAACCTATCAGACTTATGGTTTATCTTTTAAATGTTTAAACAAACAACAAAAAAGAATAAACACTAAACCCGATTTCAGCTGAAAGCTAATAATCAGGTAACAAAAATAATAATAATTTATAAACTAGATTATTAATATTTGTAGTGCGCTTAGCTATTAGACCTATATACATTACATATGCTTTACTTTGAATTGACTATATATGGAGGTTGAAAGACCAAAATAGTGACCTAACCACTTTGGTAGGCTCCTAAGTACTCACACCATTTTTTGATGTCCCATATATAGGTTGTATGGTGACTTTTCCTTTTAGATTTGAGTGATCAATTTTTAATTTTGTATCTCTAACTCTCATTGTACTTTAATATATTATATTTTTTGTTTCAGCAAACATTTTGATTATAATTTTTTGTATGGTATGCTTGTTGATTCGTATCTATTTTGTAGGAATTTCCAATATCGTACAGGTCCATTCTAATTTCTAATCATAGAAGATTAAAGTGTGCTTTGTAGATGATAGTGCAATTATGACAACATCCTTTTCTATAATTTTGTTCAATATGATATTTACTAATAGTAACTTGTTGTTTAAACTTATATATCTTATTTCATTCTTTTTAACATTTTGCATCATTATCTTATGTATTGTATGTAATGTAAATTTATTATCTCAACATTTTCCATTTTGAGAAAAATATAAATCAAAGAACATCAATTAATTAGATAGGTTATAGTAAATTTTATATTTTCTACAATCTTATTGTAGCATAATTAATATGGTTTTAAATGTAAGGTAATTGCAAAATAAACTTAAAATTTACATTACACTCACCACAAACCAAGTAAGAGCTAACCTTATCTTAATATGTTTCAATTATTTTAGTCTTAGTCCTAGTTTACAACATCAACTCAATTCAATTTTAATCTAATGTTTGATCATTATATTAGATTATATAAATTAACATAGGATGTGGTTAATTCCTCTACATATTTACGAGCCTATACTTCCACATCTTTTAGTTAGATGTTTTATTTTCCTATGTTCTAATTCTAATTTCTCTAATTTTTAGATTATTTTTTGCTATAATATAATTTCTCCTTGTACTATTATTGTCCTTAGGGTATTAACCATTTAACTTGGTATCCATATTTTGAATCGCCCTTAATGTGCTTCATATTGTTAGGTTTTAGCAATGGTTGCCTTCTCCTTCACCTTAAACAAATTCAATACTTTTGCCTATATGATCTATGATAATGATGCTTATTTGTAAAATATAATAGCGATTTTCTCTAATCGCGACCTTCTTCTTTAGTGACTCATCTCCTTGGATGATCATATTTCATCTTTTTCAACTATTAGTGATGTTGCATTACATAATAGTTATAGTATTTTTGTATAGATAATGATAGTCCTTCTTATATATACTTGGATTCATAGTCTTTTTATAGTTTATTAGTGATTCCCACTTATTCAACAAGAATCCATCATCCTCTCCCTCACATGATGTTATTGATGATTTTTTAATGTTACTTCCTTATGCACATATTATAAGGGAATCAATAATAATTACATTTAGTGAAAATAAAGATAAAATATTACATTAGATCATTTTAAATTTCATATAATGAGTAGAGATACTATTATTGTGCATTAATAAATTCCTTTTGAGATACACTAGTTGGTAGAGAAAGGTTAATGGTAAATCATTTCATTCATGCTATATTAATTATACATCATTCCATGATTTATCATGCGATATCATAGATTATTTTACATTGTTCCTTAGAGCATGATTGCATAACGATTCTATTCTTTCAACCTCTAGTGGCCATTTCTTATGGAATTTTATATGTTTATCTTTGTCTCATATTGATATACCATTTCTAATTACATGTAATCACTCTCCTATAGACCATTTTATGCCTTATGATGATGTATTTTTGAAAACTATACATGATGATTATGTTGTTCAATATGTATATCACATTGAACAACAAGAGTAAACACATGGATTTTCTATGTCATCTAATATTTAGCCACTTTTGATAAACCTTGATTGTTTATGTCAAAATATGGGTGAGAGAAAATTTGTGAATGTGCATCACCATGGACTTGGAAATACCATTGTATAGTTGACATTGAGCAAGAGCAATAATCTCTAATTTCATATATCAGCTCAATATTGCAAGCTTTAGGTATGAATTATATATTCCCTTTGTTAATAATATGATATAAATATTTGGAATGATAGGCTTCTAGGAAAATTTGGAAAAGATAATTTCCAATAATGTCCTATGGATGCCAAAAATTGGCAAGATAACAACCCTTTGTTGGAAACTCAGTTAATGGGGGACCTATTGCACTAAACTGAGTGACCTCCGAATTTTTAAAGAAGTCAACTTCTTTTGTGAATGGGGTTTTGGAATGGGAAACAAAAGCAAATATAAAATAAAGAATCTAACTAAGACTATATGCCAAAATTTATATGAAAGGCACGATAAACCTATCTTTTGGATATAGTCTAAGGGCCTACTTAATAATTTACCATGTCCTAGAATAACAAAAATGAAGGATTGCAGCATAAACAACTCATTCAGTGACATAAAATAACAATCACGCCCATTTACTGAAAAGAAGAGTTAGAAGACATGATCTAAACAACCAAACTTGCATTCAAATTATAGAAGTACAACAAATAAACCATTTAAACAATAATGGAATGACATATACTAGTTTATCAATAGCATAAGAAATAGAGAGGCTGAACAATGGAAGAATTTGTGAGTTCTTACAATAATTTAAACAATACAAAGGCCTGATCTCTCCAAAAAATCGTATGATTCTAAAAACTAGTGAAAAAGCATATGATCTTCAAATATGGGAACCCTTGGAATGGAATCGTAGAATTGGTAACCACAGAACCGTTGGTCCAAAGCAAAGAGTAGTATTTATAGCAAGCCTTCCACTGCTTGGCAAGCAACGACAAAAAAGATTCAAAATCTGAGCAATGATGTCAAAGCAAAGATTACCCTCAGTCATTGTAATAGAAAAGATTTGAGACACAACATTCAGCCGCCCTCCATTCAGGTTCATCCCCTACGAATGATGGCAGTGGTCTAGCAACGTCTTGTGCAGAAAAGTGTCACCCTTTAGGATAGGTGGTTAGAAAACATGGCAACACCACATAGCTCATAGTCTACCTCATCCCTTGTGTTGAAGAAGAGATGCATGGAAAAATTTCCTTTTCCGCAGTTGATATTGTTGGAAAACGTGCCTCAATCTAACTGGTATGTAAAATCCTAAAAGAGAAAAGTAGGTGAGACCCTATGGAAGTCTTACTGACTATCAGCTTTGTTCTAAATCTTTGAAGTGTTTAGGTCACCAAGACTTTACTTCTGTCTTGCTGAAGGGAGTCATCGACAAGACATTTTGATCGCTGTGAGTTTCCTTTCTCTTTCTACCCAGGCAGACCTCTTGTTGATAGGTTGGTTTCTATTGAATATTGGGGAGACTCTTGGTGACAAGTGGCATCAAGGAGAGATGTGAACATTCAGAATAACTCATCTCGATAGTGTATGTATCACCAATGGTTCTTCACAAGGATGTCATTGGGGAGAGTCTTGGCTAACAAGTTTGCATTCGATATGACCTCTTAGTGATAGCGTTTCTCTCGCCGACATAATTGTTTATGAACTGTTGATGGATCTCCATGCGATGAACTTTAGTGTAACCTCTTGCCAATAGACTGGTCAAATTAATATGAATTTTTGGGTATGTATTCGGTATGATCTCCTACTGATGACTATTGGTCTCACTGACATACATGTGTTTTTAGTGAGAACTCTTGCCGATGGTTTTCCTCTCGCTGATGGGTATGAACATGAATATGACATAAATTTCTATAAGATTCTTAGCGATAGAGAAACTCTTTCCAATAGTTCTTCACAAGCTAGATTTGTTTTCGGTATGATGTTTCACCGATAGCGATGTTCTTGTCGATGGTTCTGTGATCGGGCATGGTAGTATCAGGGAGACACAACCTAGTGTCTCATCGACATGCAATATTGTTTAAACACCTTGACCGAATGTCTATCCTACGTGGTTTGTTTTCGACCAATCAGAGAAGCGAAATGTAAACCACTAGCAGTTGGACTGTTGCGTCCGTTCCTGTGAGGGAGATAAACATACTATGAGGAAAACGACTATGTTGGGCAATGGCGGATGACGATGAACAGTTCAGGGTGTAATAGTGTTATTCGATTGAACACATTGATTTGTGTAAATTCATTGTATGTTTTCTCAGAGAATTTTTGTACAAGGTTGATCAAGAAGTTATGCTGCTATAAAAATTGACATCAGAAAGTGAAGTTGTTCTCTGTATGTAATTTTCTTACTGTACTACAAAGAGGCTTTTATTGGTGTGGTAGGTTTTTCTCTCGTAAGGGTTTTCCCATGTAAAATCTGGTGTCCATTTGTGTATGTTCATTTCTATGTTTCTATTATTTCTTTGATGAGTATCTTAATTGAATTGTAATTGCAAAATTAAAAGTCACCTTTGTAGTCTTCCCTGAGGTTTTTGGCAATAGGAGAGTTTCTTCCGCACCTAAGCTTTCCTTACAAGTGGTATCAAAGCCTGGCCAATTGTGTTATCCTTATGGGTATGTTGGGTTTTTTGAGTCAATTCTATTAAGTGGGAGTCTTGTAGAAGTTTGGTAATTCGAATTACAAATTAGGATGGCAAGTACGACAGGAAAAATTGAAATTGAGAAATTTAATGTCAACAATTTTGAGTTTTGGAAACTTAAAATGGAAGATCTATTGGTTGATCGTGATCTTTGGATTGTTGTGTCTAGAACAAAGCCTACAGGAATGAAGCAAGATGATTGGGACCTTGCAGATCGAAAATCAAAGGGGTTGATAAGGCTCTATTTATTAGACTCTATTCTTTTGAATGTTCATGAAGAAAAGACTGCATCTTCTTTGTGGAAAAGACTGGAAGCTATTTATTAGGGCTAGTCCTTGGTGAATAAGTTGTACTCTTTGAAAATGTAGGAAGGAGTGTCTATGATCCGGGGGATATTTTCACTAAAAATTGAAGAATCTCTAATACTCCAAATTTTAGCACCATTAGAAAGAGCTCGATGTCCTGATTCCAACGCAACTTGAATGGAGTCAAACAGAGCTACGGAGCCCAAGTTATTGCCGGTCAAAGTTTCAGTCAACAATTGGTCAACTCAGGGCCCAGGGCAAGAAAAAAAGGTCAAAATTTGATGTCACCAAAAGTGGTCAAAATTGATGTCAACGTGAAGAGCTCGGCAAGAGCTTTCCGACGGTGTTCATTTTGCGCAAATCGGAGCTCGTATGTGCAAGATATGGAAGGTCAAAGCTCGTGGTTGACTAGGTTGACTTGAAGGTACAATGATGATGTCAGCATGACGTCATCATGCTGACATGGATGAATCATGAGGTGACACATGGTGGCTTCCCGAAGTTACACGTGGCGGCAATTTGTTGGACATGGCTTTATTTAAAAATATATATATAAAAAATAAATAAATTAATAACAGCCATGCCCTCCATTTTAATAATTAAATCACTTCCTTAAGAAAAAAACGTGGCCCTCCCTATAAAAGGGGATCACCATTATTTTTTTAAAAAAATTCATGCTATTTTTTTACGCTACATTTTTTTAGGAAAAACAAGTTGATCCCTATTTTTAAGGGATGTAAATAGCCCGTAACCAAACTCATCCCCTATTTTAAATGAGAATTTCAAACCAACATTGTATATTGTATGGCTTTAAAATATAAGTGGCATTGGATGGTTTAGTGGAAATTTGGAAACAAAATGCTCCTTAATTTAATAAATTCCCTCCAAGTTGTAAACAATAATCCTTTTAAAAGGATTAGTTGTAACTATTGGAAATAGTTAAAGCCCGAATAAGGGATAAGAGGGGCTAAGGTAATATTTTTAAAAAGATTATTATGTAATTATGGGGGGATTTTCATGTATTTTTCCATGTAAAGGGGATATAGGAAATATTGTAAAATCAATTGGTTAGAGGCCAATTTGAGTAAACTTGATGTATAAAAGGGGAGTTTAGGAGTGAGTTTGGTACTCAGAATTTTCAAGTCTAGGTGGTGAAGTATTGAATTAGAGGAATAGGGAGATTTTTCTAAGGAGATTATTTTGAGCCTTTTTGAAAGTCAAAGTATTGTCATGCTGCCGAAGTGCTCTTGGTGCAATTGTAATTCTGTTTTTGGAGATTAATCGGATCGGTCTCACTCTATTGGAGTGGACCCGAAGATGTAGTCATGTTTGTGGAAAACTCCGTTATCAGATCGTTTGCACTCTCTCTCTCTCTCTCCTTCCTTCTCAATTTCATTCTTTTCACCTTCAGTTTTTAATGCATAATTTCAATAAAGTATGCATGAATTGTATTTCCACTTAATTGACATGTTATTGTGTTAATTTTGTTTATGTAATTTGGATTTTATGATTTGTAAACATCAAGCATTCAAATGCAATTAGTATAGATCCTAATTAGATCAAGTGGTATCAGATTTTCTGGTGATTATTATTGCAGTTGATTTTGAATGCTAACAAGATCCTGAATTCAGAAGGGCGAAGGCAAGCTTGAGGAATTTAATCCTGAGATCAGGAAACGAAGAAATTTTTTGAAGATGTCTGTGTCTGGAATGGAGGTACCCGAAAAACTCAGTGAGTAAGAGTTTCAAAGAGCTTTCTGGCAGATGAGAGCTACATTGGAGATGCTACTCAAAGAAAGGGAAGAACACATGAAACATGAAGAAGATCATGGAGATAGTAAAAGCAAGAAGAAGCAATCAGGAGGTGGTGATGAACCCCCAAAATCTCCTCCATCTACTCCTCCTCCTCCTTCTCCTTCTTCTTCTACACATTCTCTTTCTGGTAATCCTTTTAAGGGTGTAAATACTTGCCTCAGATTAAATTGGATGTAAAATTTGAACTACCTAAGTATTGTGGTGAATTAGATGTTGAAAAACTAGATGATTGGATTCAGCAAGTAGAAGTTTATTGTAGAGTCCAAAATCTCTTTGATGATGCTTCTAGGATCCAGTTAGCCACTCTTCAGTTGGGAGGTTCAACTCTTACCTGGTGGGAGAGTAGGACTAGAGTAGAAATTTCACAGCATGGTAGAGTCAATTTATCTTGGTTAGAATTTATTAATGCTCTTAAAAAGCAATTCTATATCTTTAGGTCACATGCAACAATTAATGATGAATTGGCAAGTGTTTAAACAAGGGAAAGGTCAAACTGTCCAAGAGTACACCCATGAATTCAGAAAGAAGACTATTGCATTAAATGTACCTTTGTACACCCAGGATACTTTGTTAAAGTACATAGGAGGTCTTCATTCATATCTTAGACATTCCATTTTGGTTTTGAACCCTTGTAATTTGGATGAGGTGTCTGTTCAAGCTACACACTTAGAGTCAAGGGGAAAGGGTTCTTTCATTGATAATGATAACTCTGTAAAGAAATCTTCTAAGAATGCAGAGACAGGGAAAGGAAAGAAGACAACTACAGTCAAGAAGGATGGCAAAATTTCTTGCTCTCATTGTGACAGGAAAGGTCATGATGAAGATCATTGTTGGAAGTTGCATCCCAAATTGAAGCCTAAGTGGGCTCAGAGATAGAATCAAAAACAGAAGGGTAAGGAGAAAGCCACAAATGTTGTTATGGATCTTGGTTCCGATTTTGATGATGAAACTAAGCTAACAGCTATGGGTTTGAAAGGTAAAGCTCCTATTTCCAATGTTTCCTTTGATAGTTGTGCTTCTACTTTTGAAGTTAATGGTCTCTCTGAAGATAAGAAAAAGAATGAGCTATTTCATTTAAGGGTTGTTGATAAGAACATTAAGATTGATGCACTCATAGACAGTGGTTCTCAAGTTAACTTAATTTCTGAAGATGTTGTAAGAAACTTGGGATTGAAAACTACATTGCATAAGAAACCTTATCCACTAGGTTGGATTTGCGAGAATGATAAGTTGCAAGTAACAAGACAATGCACTTTAAAATTCGCAATCACTAGCAAGTTTGTGGATGAAGTACAGTTCGATGTGGTTCCACTAGATATATGTGGGATAGTTCTGGGTAGCCCTTATCTATATGATCGGAAAGCTATTTTCTATAGGGAAAAGAATCATTATCATTTGTTTAAAGATGGCATTCAGTATATTGTACATTCTCACAGGATTAAGATTGATCGTTCTTCTACAAACACAAGACAATTAAAGAGGGCGATTAATGCAAGTAAAGATTTAACTCTTATGTCTATCAGCACAGGTGGTTCTAGACAGGAACTTGGAGTAGCTAACCAGGGGCAGATGTCATAGGATGCACCCACAATACAGCATGAGAGAATGATGATTGAAAGCATTGATGGTCCCTTGGGTAAAAATGTTTCCATTGTGAAGGATCAATATGTTGTTGATTTGTTCCCTTTCATAACTGCATTATTGTTCAACTTGATGCTAGTCAATATTTTGTGGTTAGTGGCTACGACAGTTGATGTAGATGCTTATGGAAGTGATAGAATGATGTTTATATTCAACAATGTTGTTGCAGTCTTCATTGTGCTTGTGAGCCAGGTATACAAATGTACAAAGGATACAGGACAAGTGGGGAGGCCAAGTCCTCACTTGATGTTTGAATAAATGCCACTTTTGGAGGTCCAAAAGCTCTCCAGTGGGGAGGCCTGATCTGGTGGATATTTTCACTAAAAATTGAAGAATCTCTAATACTCCAAATTTCAGCACCATCAGAAAGAGCTCGATGTCTTGATTCCAACATAACTTGAATGGAGTCAAACAGAGCTATGGAGCCCAAGTTATTGCCGGTCAAAGTTCAGTCAACAACTGGTCAACTCAGGGCCCAAGGCAAGAAAAAAAGGTCAAATTTTGATGTCACCAAAAGTGGTCAAAATTTATGTCAATGCGAAGAGCTCAGCAAGAGCTTTCCGATGGTGTTCGTTTTGCGCAAATCGGAGCTCGTATGTGCAAGATATGGAAGGTCAAAGCTCGTGGTTGACTAGGTTGACTTGAAGGTACAATGATGACGTCAGCATGACGTCATCATGTTGACATGGATGAATCATGAGGTGACACATGGTGACTTTCTGAAGTTACATGTGGCGGCAATTTGTTGGACATGGCTTTATTTAAAAAATATATATATATAAAATAAATAAATTAATAACAGCCATGCCCTCCATTTTAATAATTAAATCACTTCCTTAAGAAAAAAACGTGGCCCTCCCTATAAAAGGGGATCACCATTATTTTTTTAAAAAAATTCATGCTATTTTTTTAGGCTACATTTTTTTAGGAAAAACAAATTGATCTCTATTTTTAAGGGATGTAAATAGCCCGTAACCAAACTCATCCCCTATTTTAAATGAGAATTTCAAACCAACATTGTATATTGTATGGCTTTAAAATACAAGTGGCATTGGATGGTTTAGTGGAAATTTGGAAATGAAATACTCCTTAATTTAATAAATTCCCTCCAAGTTGTAAAACAATAATCCTTTTAAAAGGATTAGTTGTAACTATTGGAAATAGTTAAAGCCCGAATAAGGGATAAGAGGGGCTAAGGTAATATTTTTAAAAGATTATTATGTAACTAAGGGAGGATTTTTCAACATATTTACTATGTAAGGGGGATTAAGTTGAAATTCCCAAATCAATTGGTTTTTCACCAATTTGGGAATATTTTGTGTATAAAAGGGGAAGGTGTGCTCTTAGGAGCTACGGAGATTTTTCAAGTCTAGGTGGTGAAGCTGTGAATTAGAGAAACAAGGAGTTTTTCTAAGGATATTATTTTGAGCCTTTTTTGTAAGTCAAAGCATTGTCATGCTGCCGAAGTGCTCTTGGTGCATTTGTAACTGATTTTTTGGAGATTAATCAGACCGGTCTCACTCTATTGGAGTGGACCCAAAGACGTAGTCACGTTTGTGGCAAACTCTGTTATCAAATCATTTGCACTCTCTCTCTCTTCTTCCTTCTCAATTTTGTTCTTTTCACCTTCAGTTTTTAATGCATAATTTCAATAATGTATGCATGAATTGTATTTCCGCTTAATTCACATGTTAATGTGTTAATTTTGTTTATGTAATTTGGATTTCATAATTTGTAAACGATGGCATTATTGACAATTAGTCTAGATCTAATGGATCAATGATGTAAGGACCACTCATTCGTATTTCTCCATTTTTTTTGACCGCATACTCTAGATGATGATAAGGTCGGCTCGAATTAGGGCATGAGAAAAAGATGCCACAAACCCTAAAATCATTTCATTTGCACTCCATCATTTGGAAAACACGAGTTGTCTAAAGGAAAAGCACCGCCATGATGGTTGAATCTGTAGCCTGTATATTCAAGAATCTTCACCCACTCCTTCAGTTAGTCGAGCTACTCAGAGGGTAAGCTTGTTTATTTTGCAGTATCGTAGTTTTATACTTCATTTCAAAGAGCAAGAAAACATTAAGGCCACGGCCTGTTCACCTTTCTAACCTTCTTTTTACACTCCTGTGCTCTACTCTTCTTGACTATTATGAGCTCAAACTTAGCCTTGTTCAAAGTCTTCATGAAGGAAGCGTGCTCGAGGGTGAGCTATTTATTTATAGCTTCTATGGGTTTTAATTTTTTTCTCATTATGGCCTTGAGGCATTGGTTCTTTCCTAACCTCTAATGCATTCTGCAGCCCATTTCTGGTATATATTGTTATCCTACCTTACTCCTTATGTCCACCCAGGCCACCTTACGAGCTTACATTGGATACTTCCATGAAGGGTTTGAGACTCTACTATGGGTCTGGCCATGCCATAAGCATTCTCCTACAGGTTCAAAGTGGTGAGTTACATTTAAAATACATACTCCTCTTCTTCAAAAGCTCGAAACTATTTCAGTGTTCAAAATTAAACCTCGAACGTGGGTATATGAGGTTTAAAAACATGCATATTCACTTTATATGATTTTATGGCTCGACCCAAAATAGGAAATCCATCTTATTGTGTATTTGAAAACATATTCGCTTGGGGGTATCTGAAATTTATGAAGAAAACTATATTTTCTCCATTTTGAAGCTTGATTCACCATAGGAAATTCGCATTTTTATGTCTTTGCAATTTCATGTAAAAACCCATATGGGTTAGTTCTGAAAGTTACAATTTCTGTATTAAAACTAAACCCATATGCTGGTACTCTGTAAATCCATTTGCATTTAGCCATGAGCTTGACCTTCAGGCTTGGAGTCTCTCCTTTGTGAATGTTCTGGCCGTGGCTATATTATCTTAGAAAATACATTTATTAGACTTTTGGGCTCAACCCAAACAGGAACTCCTTGCTCCCTCACTTTCAAGGACAAAGCCCAATATGGGTATTATGAAAGTAAAAGAAAAACTATATTTTCTAACTATGAAGCTCAACTCAAGAAAAAAACTCCTTCTCTATACCTGTTACCTCACATAAAATTCTCAACTGGGTTGATAAAACAAACTATTTTGTTGTTGAGATAAGAATACCCACATGGATGGCCAAAAACGGTGAAAATTTGTATATTTATTTGAAACCCCAACATGGGTACTCGCTCATTGTTGTATCATTTTCCTTCAAAATAAAAACCCCTGTGAGAATAACAAAAATCTATGTGTTTATCTGTATTTAACTTATGGGCTCGACCCATTGCAAGTGATGCCTTACTTTGATATTTTGTTTTGAAAAGAAGACTCAAATGGTGAGCTGGAAATACATTTGTTATCTTTAATATTCTCATGCAACTTAGCTCAACCACCATGGTCTCTTTTGCACTTCCAGTTGCAAAAACCCATACTTGGCATTTGTTATTAAAATTGGGTTTGACCTCTCTCCTATTTCTGCATTTTCAGTTAATCATGTAAAACTAGGCTTCTAAAGCATTCGAATTTCTTACTTTCAGCATGATTCTATGTTTGTCTCTTCATGAAGAAAGTGAACCACAGACTTATGAAATTTTAGAAATGTATCCCTTGTTTGAACTACAGCCATATGAGTTCGTTTTGTTTCCTTTTTCCACATAGAATTTACTTTTGACTGAATTTGTAGATTACTTATTCCATGCATAATCTGGTCATTCTGAAAATAACCCTTATGTGTTTAAATTCTTGTCAAAACTGTGTACACAGCATTGTTCCTTTGGATTCCTTACTCTAACACATAGCAACCTTCACCTTTTTCTCTTGAACTTTGTAGAGATTTTAGATTGAAACATTGCAACACTATGGACTACCTCTACTCATCAGTTCCTATGCATAACTAACACCTTAGAACACCTTCTAGAAAGAAACTGTTATCATTTTTTTGTCATTCTGGAACAAACCTTTCTCACCTTGTGATTCTTAAAGTTGTATTTACTCATCTATCAACTGGAACTGGTTATTCATTTGTCACTTGAATGCACTATCAGTCCTCCATACTCTTGAGCTTCAACATGGTACTCTTCATGCATTTTTATGTCCCACTTATTAAACTATTCTTTAAATCTACTCTCCTTCGTGATGAAATTTGAAACAAAACTATTTGTTAATGCATAATGTATGCCTGTTCACTATCCTTGAATGTGAAAAGAATACTAATGAACTGGAACTTGCATGACATATATGATCATGATGATCAAATAACATAGAACATGAATTATACAGCAATGTTTGATATAAATGTACTCAGCTGAATTAATTGAGTGAACTAAACTCACTGTTCACCTGTAGCCTTCAAAAAACTTTAACCTGATCATTATGAATGCACAGTTGGTTTAGTAACTCAATAGATAACTATGCTCTACTCTTTCAGTTGTATATAAGTTCTTTTGGCGAATATGATGATGTAATCTTTAAATCAGCCCATTTAATGAATAGGGCACCATGCCAAGCTCTACCCTTGTGGGAGCCCGTTTTTCTCCACATGCTTAGTCTTCAAATAATGATCAGCTTCGTGACTTTACCTATACCTGCACAAGGAAACAAACAATGTTAGCATAAAAAAAGAATATGATGATCATGATATTCTCCTTCAGCTCATTCCCTCTGCGCTTCTTTGATTGTTTCAATGCATAATTAATAGTAGGTTGCACTATTGTGGGTGCCTAATATAGGTTACTTCATAATCGGAGCCACTGACACCCCCTCCTTTCTCTTACAGGTCGATGGAGCTCGAGAAGACAAAGGTGCATCATTCATCGTCAACCATCGGCCAAAACAGGCAATGATGATTATGTTGCCACTTATATGTTTTATTTTTTGCATCTTCAATAGTGTAATGTGTTGTTAGTGATATATTGAAACAGTCACATCCACAGCTTGTGTGGATATTTGATTTCAATTCTTGATTTTCATTTGAAAGGAAAATGCATTTAAATGCAAATGTTGTAATATCATTCTGATTCTTGAAACCAAATGAAGCCTTGTAAAATATGAGTCTTTTCATGAAATAAATGAAAGCATTTAAAAATGCTCTGTTGTTTACATGCTCAATTCTGTTCTTCATTCATTTTTTGGAATATTTGAATAGCACTCTGAAACTCCATTTCTTCTTTTAAATTCACAATTGTTACTTGATGAATAATGATAAAAGATGCAAAGATAGCACTTAAACTCAATCTGCAATTTCACCTCATAATATAAT
>VDFB02047230.1:626104641-626175291 GCA_007258455.2 Sequoia sempervirens
TGAGTGTTTTGATCATGTATGATTGATTGCCAAATGTTGTCTTGCCATTGTGTTTTGGTTTTGTTTGCCACATTTTTTGTACTGATGTTTGTCTATTTGATTAAGCTCAAAGTTTACTGCCCCAGTGAGTTCAGGATTTTGTACCCAAGCTAGGGAAAGACATGACCACGTTGCAATGATATGATATTGGATGGAAATGATGGTGAAAGTGAATGACCATGGCATGCCTTTGATAGATGGAATTGTTGGTTTTAATAACAAGTAGTGCCTATTTCTAGGTTTTCACTACATGTTTTTATTGCACTTTTTCAAACTTTATGATTTTTTTTGTATTTTTCTATTTTTTGATGATTTTTTTTTGTATTTTTCTGTCACCAAGATGCCTATTTGTCAGGATTTCATCAAGGAAACCATTTTTCCAGGACCGTGCACTAAGTGATTCAGGTGTAGAACTTTCTGAGATGGATATTATTGATAGGTTCATCGAAGAAATCTCCTTTAGGTGTAGAAATTTGATAGGCCCCAAATCCATAGACTAATGTGACAACATAGGGACCTAGCTAGTTAGGTTCAAATTTTCCTTTATTTTCCCTATCCTATTGATTTTGAGGGTTTTCCTTTAGGACCAAGTCACCAACCTAAAATATTCTAGGCTTTACCCTATGATTGTAGCTTCTGGACATTCTCTATTGATATTCCTTCAAATGGTTTACCGCTTGTTGATGACGTTCATCTAACTATTCTAGTTATTGTAGTCTAGAGACTCTATAATCCTCATATGTAATTATACCCTCTAGTGATACACAAAGTGATGATATTTCCACCTTAATAGGTAGGATATCCTCTTATCCATATACCAAGGCATATGGTGTAGCTCCTGTAGGTGTTCTGATGCTAGTTTGATATGCCCACAAAGTAGGGTTTAATTGACTATGCCAATCACATCCAACATCATTGACCGTTTTCTTTAGAATTTTTAGAATTATTTTGTTGGAGGCCTCTACTTGGCCATTTCCTTGAGGACAGTACAGTGTTGAAAAATAATGTTGGATATGAAACCTTTCACACATTTCTTGGACATCCTGGTTCTTAAAAAGTCTACCATTGTTTGTTACAATGGACTGAGGTATGCCATACTAATAGATGAGGTAATTCATAATGAAAGAAGGAATCTATTTTCCAGTGATTGTTGTTAAGGGAACCACTTCTATCCACTTTGTAAAGTATTATGTTGTGATTATGAATTTGTGTCCATTGGATGAAGATGGATTAATTTTTCCTACCAAGTCCAGTCTCCACTAACAAAAGGGCCATGTTGAAGTAAATGGTTGCAATTCTTGTGTTGGTGCATGGATTAAGTTACCATGGATCTGAAATTTTTGACATTTCTTAACAAATTGGTAAGACTCCTCCATATTTGGCTAGAAATACCCCAAACGGAGGAGTTTCTTTGCTAGAGTTAGTCTGCTTGAATGAGTTCCACAAATACCTTCATGAACCTCACATAAGGTTGTCTCAAATTCGTTATGTTCTAGACACCGGAGAATAGTACCATCTAGACCTTGATAGTAAAGTATGTCATCAATTGAGGTATGTCGTGCAGTTTGGCGAATGAAGTTGTGTTTTTGGTTTTGGGAAAGATCGGGAGGGAGGATATTGTATTTCAGGTAAGCATAGGTCTTTCCATAGATTGAGGATTCAATGTCAACTATCTGGCATATGGTTTGAGATTCAAGATTTTCATATGTAGGATTAGACACTTGCACTACCATAAACTCATAACAACCTTGCTTTTCTGGAATTTGCAATAGTTCTGCAATTGTCGCCATTGCATCAGCAGCCTTGTTTTTTTCCCTTGGAATTTGTTCAAATTTGATCTCTAGAAAGTACTTTTTAAGATCATCCACCATGTTCTTATATGGAATAAAATTCTAATCTTTGGTTTGATATTCATCATTTACTTGATAAATGACTATTTGTGAATCTCCATATACTTGTAGCTCTGTGATCTTCCATTCAACTACCACTTTGATGCCAATGATTAATGCCTCATATTTCGCTACATTATTTGTGCATGGAAACATGAATCTAAATGAGTTTGGGATGGTATATCCTTGAGGTGTAACAAAAAAAA
Source organism: Sequoia sempervirens (assembly GCA_007258455.2). Lineage (NCBI taxonomy): Eukaryota > Viridiplantae > Streptophyta > Pinopsida > Cupressales > Cupressaceae > Sequoia > Sequoia sempervirens. Next base: position 626,106,776 of record VDFB02047230.1, read on the forward strand.
TTCTCACACCTGATCCATGTTGTGTGAATGACCCATCAAAATAAATGAACCATGGTTTTGTTGTCATAGTAAGAATTTATGCATTAGGGAATTCAATACTCATTGGATGATTATCTGGTAGTGGAGATTCAGCTAACTGGTCAACTATTACCTGACCCTTGATGGCTCTTCGGTCTGCATACTAGATGTCAAATTCACTTAAGATCATGACCCACTTTGCTAGTCTTCATGTTAGGGTAGCTTTACTAAGTAAATAATTTAAGGGATCAATCTTTGCTACGAGTTTAATCGTGTGGGTTAACATGTAATGATGCAACTGTTGGGTAGCAAATACCACCACCAAAACATCTTTCTCGATGAAGGTGTAATTTATCTCATAACCATTCAAAGTCTTGTTAATATAATAGACAACCTATTTTTTTCTAGCAGGATCTTGTTGTGTAAGGGAAATTTAGGGCATCTTAGAGAAACCTACAAGAACGATAGTGCCTTCGGTAACTTTAATTTTGATTAGATTTCCTCAAGGACATGTACAACTATGTCCTAAAGCGGAAACATACACAGTTCATTTCCACATTAATCCTTTTGAGAGAAGCACATGTAAATTCAACAACAAGCAATAACAAATTCTAGAAATAGAACCAACACAGATGAAAGATAAGATAGAAACCAGAACACAAAGATTTACGTGGGGAAAATCCTCTCGGATAAAAAACCCCACCCTTCAAAGATCGAGCCATTGTATTATTCAACAACAAAAGGTTACAATACAATTTCAGGCTCATAGCCTTTTCAAAGATTACATCTTGTTCATTTTGGATACAACCTGGTAGCAAACTCTCCCCTTTATTTTTCCGTGATCAACCTCTTAGACCATACAATCTATGCACTATTACAATACCCTCACATAGTATATAGTACAAATTGACATGAGAGATCGACCATGGCATTCGATCCTTGATCAGGAGAGATTTTGGCAGCATAACCTTGTCTCTCTCTTCCTCTCTTTTACAGAATGTCCAATGCATACATATATACATTCATTCTCAACTGCCTCTATGAATCAGTTCATTTTCAACTGTCAAATCACAACTGTTGAACAAAAATATCCAGCTCAGCACCACCGTCGACCACTGCCCAAACATAGACATTTCCATTTGCTCACATAGAAGTTTCCTCACAAACAGTTCGTCTTCCATGTAGAAACGGTCGCAACAATCTCACAACAAATGGTTCACATTCTTCCCTCTCTGATAGGTCCAAGTCACACCATGTAGGACAGTCTTCCAATCGGTCAAAAGCATTCAAACAGTATTCGCATGTTGGCGAGACACTAACCGTGTCTCCCCGATGCCACAAGATGGATTACACATCCATCGCTATCGAAATGAGTCACTGCCATCAACAAGAGATCATAACGAGTTCAAGAGTCATATCGATGTCCAATACACTCATTAGTGAGACTTCCACAGTCGCTAAGAGTTCCAACGAGCCTTCATGTTACTCTGATCTTTCTTTCACCTTGAGTCACCCCAATGCAAGCCATCGGCCAATGTCACATCGACAATAGTCCATCAACCAGACTCACCTCAAAAATCAATGGGAGCACCAACTCACACCTTATCGGCATGACAACATACATTAGAAAAGGTTTCACTGAAGTCCCAACTCACACCGAAAGTAGAGCTGTCGTCCATACCAACACTCTCGGCAGAGGGTCACAATGAACACACAAGTCTCACCGATGACATCCCTCACCAAGAGTTTCCCCAACATCTAATAAGAATAACCTGTTGGCCAGACATCTCCCATTTCCAGGACACATTCCAATAGGAGCAAGTCATATCGATTACTGCATCGGCCAGATAGACCAAAGGTCACGCCGATATCGGCTAGACTTCCTATCATCGCTGAAACTTCATTCTGATAGTCCAAGTTATGCCGAAGGTTCAGGTTATGCCAATTGCCAAGACATTCTAGAGGTCACAACGATAGTTCAAGATCAACTAGCAGATCAACTAGACATCTCAACAATCACACCGAAATTTCTCACAAGAGGTTTCAGCCTGTGGGATTGAGGCACACAATTCCAACATCTTGTGCTAATAAAGCCCCCAAAGAAATCTTTGTTGTTGCAATGTATAGTAATAAAGGTTATCTTCTATAGGTGGCATGAGTATGGGTGGTGACATTAGATATTGTTTTATTTGATTGAAAGTTGTTTCACACCCTTGATCTCATTTGAACAGGACATTCTTATGTAGCAAGTGATTAAATAGATGACTTTTGTCTACTAATTGGGAGATAAATCTCCTGATTAATTGTAGTCTTCCATGTAGAGACCATAGTTGAATGATATTCTTTGGTGGTGGCATTTCCATTATATCCTTGACCTTAGTAGGTTCCACTTCAATACCATTTTCTAACACTATGTATCCTAGGAGCTTTGCTGATGTAACCCCAAACACACATTTCTTAGGATTTAATATGACATTGAACTTCTCCAACCTGGTAAATATTTTATCTAGGATCTCTAGATTCCCTTCTCTAGTATATGAATTTGCTAGTATATCATCCACGTAATCTTCCATAAAGGTATGCATCATGTCATGGAAGATAGTGGTCATTGCCCGCTAATATGTGGCCCCTGCATTTTTCAACCCAAAGCGCATGACATTCCAACATAATGTTCCCCACGGACATGTGAATTTTGTATTTTCCTGATCTTCGGGTGCTATCTTTATTTGGTTGTACCCTGAGAAGCCATCCATTAGTGATAACATGGCGTGTCTAGCTGTTAAGTCTACAATAATATCAATTTTTGGTAAAGGAAAATCATCCTTTGGGCATGCCCTGTTCAGATCTCTAAAATCAATACATATTCTGATACTATTATTTGGTTTAGAGATAGGTACAATATTAGAAATCCACTCAGCATAATCGATAAACCTGATGAATCCTTTATCTAACAACTTTTTCAGCTTGGCCTTTACCATCAAGGCAATATGCAGATGCATTTTCCTTAGTTTTTGTTTTACAGGTTTTATCCCAAATGGTAGAGATAAATGATGCATTAGAAGATTTGGATCTAAACCTGGCATATCAGAGTAAGACCAAGAAAATTTAATGTGTCTTTCTTCAAATAATTTGGTGAATTCTAGCTTTTCTTGTTCAGTCATAGATGCTGCTAGATGTAGTATTTTCTTTTTCTATTGTGCCAATATTGATAGACTGTGTAGGCTCCACCAACACTGATGATCTTTCATGATAGTGCTATGGAAGGGTTTCAAATCTCCCATCTTTCAATGCCTCAGAGAGGTTTTCACCGTCAGATGCATTCTTTATTTTTACTTTTTCTAGATCTAATGCTGCCATGAAATGGTTTTCACCATTAGGTCCATTATTGTTGTTTTCAATTTTGCAACTGGAAGATTTGACACCCTCCTGATTCAAAGTATCGTTACAAGATTTATGAGTATAACTTGTGTTAGGTGTGTCACTACAAACTAAATTAACGATACCATCATCATTCGCAAAGATAGGTATATAAATAGGTTCAGTTGGTTCCCAGTCGATAAGTTTAGGATGTATTAAAGGTAAAAAGTCATCAAATCGGCTAGAGTCAATGACAGTGAGGGTTCCTATAGCAATGTTGTCAAAATTTTTAGTGGTGATGTCAAGGTCTATGATATTACTCTCCTCCAAGTCATATGTCTCACTCAATATCTGTTCATCCTCACTTTAGTCATCGATATTTTGTGATCCAAATACAAGGGGTCTAGTCCCTGAACTTTGTCCCTCCTCACGTGTAGGTGCATACTCTTTTATAATATCAAATTGTATGTCCTTGTATGATATTTACGATAAAGAATCCCACTCATATTCATTAGAATCCATTTAAGTGCTAACCCACATTTGAAGGATCCTTTCAACAACTCCATGAGTGCTTTCCTCTTTTATTTCCCTTGTATAACCCAATCCTGTTTTGTCCTTTGGCTGAAGTGTGAGAGGTTGGATGGGTTCTACAATGCCTTATTTTCTTTTACCAATAGGTTCATGTCCTTCATACCCCATTTTCTCCAATATTGTTTTTCCCTTGCCATATTGATTTTTATTTATGCTAATATTTTTAGATGTAGATGCTTCCTCATCTTTGTAGAGCCAATTGAGGATGGCCTTATCTTTAGATTCATCTTCTAAAGTACCTGCCTTCACAAATCTATTATAAAAAACTGTGGTAGGCTATGATAATTTTTGTGTTATTGTTAATGGTTGTCCATATGATCTTGGAGATGGTAGTAGCTATGAAATACATAGATATTTCCCAATGAAATATTATACCATGCCTTTGTCCGTTAATTGGAGATTTTGTTGAAATTGTTGTGATAGAGAATTCAGGTGACCCTCATTGTTTGATAAAGTGGAATCAACAACACTTGTATCTTTTGATTGTTCCTTTTTCTCAACCCACTTAGATACAACGTTTAATTGCTTTTTACTGTTTGATGAACTAGAAGTACTCGCCTCCCTATTATGGTCACAAAAGTGTCTTGTGTCATTTTAAGTATGTTACAATATTGGGGATTGTTGTAATCAGTTGAAATAGTGACTTCTTGTCCATTAACAAGAAACTTTAAACACTGATGATAAGTTGAGGGTACTACTTGCATTTCATGAATCCATGGATGTCCCAAGAGTATATTATATGTCACCTCTTTTTCTAGCACTTGGAAAACTATATTCTTCACAATTGGTCCTACTTGAATAGGAAACACAATCAATCCTTTGGAGGATCTCTCTTCTTCATCATAGGATTTTATTGTGATTTTCCTTTTGGCATCAATAGCATTATCAGAATAATCTAGTGCACAGATTAGTTTTAAAATGCAAATGTTTGAACCAACTCCACCATCTATTAGGACATGTTTAACATGGTGTTTATGGATTAAAACTTCTATATGAATGGATGCATTGTGTAGATGATTAAGTGATACATTGTCTTGTTCAGAGAATGATAGACAATGAGGCATGGTTAAATGTCCCACCATAGCTTGAAATTGATAGACATCCAGATTGTTGGGTACTATGGTGGCCACAAGAGCTTGTTCGAAAACCTTCTTATGGGATGGCGAGATTTTAAGGAGTTCTAATATTGATATATGTGTTGGTATTTTCTATAGTTGATCGACTATGTTGTATTGATTTGAAGGGGGAGTAGTGGTTTTAGATGCAACTCCTTTCAATATTACCTTGGATTTTCCCCTTGTTGTCATGTTGACTGGTTGGTAGTATTTCTTTTCCCTAATTTTTATGACATTGATCTAATTGTTGGATGTTTCTATGTTCGGGATCATGTTTAGTGATATGATGTCATTGATTCTAACATTATCAGTTTGATTATCTATGACACCATTCTTCTCAACCTTCGAAATACAATGAATAGTGTTGTCATAAATGTAGTTTACATTTTTACCTTTACTATTTGTAGAAAAAGATTCTCCCTTTTCATAATTTGGTAAAGGATTTTTAAATGCACTATGATCATTGTTCATTTGATGTCCTTCTACGAATAATTTTTTGGTTTCAATCAAATCTTGTACTAAATGTTTCAACTTCATACAATCATTCATTTTATGTCCTTTATTTTTATCAAAGTTACAATAGTTGGCATCATTCCACCAAGATGGTTTTACTTTTGGTTCCCAATTTCTTGCTTTAGATAAGGTGATAAGTCCATTTACAATAAGTTATCTCATTGCTAATTCTAGTGTTTGTCCCAATGGTGTGAATCTTCATCGATTTGATGGTCTTTGATATGATTGTGGTTTAGATTCTTCGTTGTTCAGATTGTTGTTTTGATTGACACTTTGATTGATGTTTTGGTCATTATTTTGATTGGTCTTTGCAGTAGTTGTCAAATTAAATAATGATTTCACGTTTTGTGTGTCATTTGTAGCATCATTGTTTCTAGTATTTCTATTCTTTTTCCAAAACTTAGGTTTATCATTGTTGCCATAGTGATTTGAGGAATTTGTATTGTTTGATCCTTCACTGTAATGTTTTATAACCCCTCTTTTCACCAGGGCTTCTTCAATCTTGATCCCATTTTCAATCACTTTCTCAAATGTAGGTGGACATTGTAGTTCAGTCCTATAGCTCATGCCATCAGTTAAGTTGTCAATGAATAGTTCCATCTTTTCTTCTTCTGGTATAGAATGAGGATATATAACAAACACCATTTTCCATCATTGTAGAAATGAGAGGAATGTTTCACCCTTATTTTGTTTCATGTTGTATTGGTATTTTATTGCTACCTCATGTTGAATATTAAAGGAAAATTATGAGATAAACCTATTGACTAGTTCTTCAAAAGTTTGAATCCCTAGTTGTAGTTTAGAGAACCATTCCATACATTGACCTCCTAAGCTCCTTGGAAAGAACCTCATTAGATAAGTTTCCTCTTGTGCAAATTCTAAATTCATGGTTCTAAATTCCCTCGCATGGTCAATTGGATCTATTTTACCATTGTACTTGTCATATTTTGGGAATTCACAATGTTTAGGAAATGGTATCATGTCCACACTTGGATCAAAGGGATAAGGACAAATTTCTTGTAATGAGTACCTTTTCATGGTTCTTTTTCACATACCTTGAAGTTTTTGTTGCAAGTTTTGCATTTGATGTGTTAGTGCTACCACTTGATCTATGTTTTGTGGTTTAGTTTTAGTTCTCATAGGTGCTTCTTTTAATTGATTTTTATCAAAATATTTTGGAAGTTTTGCACCTAGTTTAGCTAACATCAAAAGGTATTTTTCCATATCTTGTTCTAAGACTTTTTCCATAAATTTATGGAAATTGGGATCTTGTCGTGCTGTTTGGATGTCCTCTTGGGTTATTTCATTAGTGCCATTTTGGTGGAATCTGTGAAAGGGATTTTCTTCAGCCATGGTGTTTGGTGTTTCAATCTCTTTTTCTCTAAGTTTTTTTCTTTATAACCTTGTCAAAACTAGCATACAATTGTTTTTTATTCTCACTAAAATTTGATCTTTTTGGATGAGTGTCAAGGATATTAACTTAAGTCGAATAGAATGATAAATTCTATTGATGAGACTAGTTAAAAATCTGATTATTGTGTTTCATTTCGTGATTGTAGGATGACAAAATCCTGATAAAGAAACTTAACGTAATAATCCATAATTTTGTGTTTGATGATTTAGAAACTTTATGGTTGTAAGATCTTGGTTTAACTTGATAAACTTGGGCTTGCAAAATCATATTTTTCCAAGTTTAAGACATTGTTTGGACTAAGAAATTTTTTTTGTTCTAACAAAGATCTGAGTTTTGATGTCAAAAGTCTAATAGGGGTTTCAAATAGCTCTATGTTTTCATGTTCTGTGGATGCACTATTATAGAGGGAAAATGAGCTAAAATAGACTGTGCATGTGCTAAAAGATATGGTGAATGCACTATCAGACAAGATATATGCGCTAAAACAGACTATGGTTGCACCAAGATACTAGTAATTCTGACACTGGTAAATTTTGGTGATAGACTGCAGATGTGCCATAAGATTAGGTAGATGCACTGAAACTGTTAAATGTGCTATTTGAACTACATGTGTGCTAAAATACTGGGTGTATGTGCTAAAATAGACTATGTATGTGCTATTATGTGATTTTTCATAGTGTTGTCTATTTTTTCTAGTTTTTCTCAATAAAAGGATTGATCTTCAGGGTGTAATTTTCTGAATCATGGATATTTTTGACAAGGTATCTTGTTGGTAAATCTCTAAATTTGATGACCTAAATGGATGATAACTTCAAAAAGTGACCTCTCACGCATAAAAGCAAGTTTGAAAAATGATGGTATTCTGCAAAAAAGCCTAATGTTTCCAAGTTTTTCTCTATTGTAACAATTGATTTGGGTTGTTGGAATATTATATTGTTGATTGTGGAATGAAAGAATGATGAATGGGTTGACTATGAATATGCTTTTGTGAAAGAGCTCTTTGTTGGAAATAAGCTTGTGAATATAAAGTCTCTAAGGTAAAATCATCAATATATCCTCTAGCAAAGTCATGATATCTATGGATGAAAGTTTGATGTTCAAGCAAGATTTTCCTACTTTGATATAAGAAGGGCCTCCTTTCCAAAAGTTTTTTGTAGCTAAGTTGCTTCTTTGGTTTCTTCACTCTTTTTGCAAGGGATTTCTTGACAAATTTTGTTGATTTCCAATCCCTTAACATAAATTTCACAGGTTGATTTTTCAAACTCTTTGTTTTTCTTTGGATGATCTTATCTGAATTAATATTTTAAAAACACAAGCAATTGTAAAATAGTTGTTTTTAAGTCCTAGAATCTAAACAATAAGTGTATGTTCAAGAATCAAACATGATCCTCTTTGATTTCCACTAGTATTTGACAAGAATACACTTCAATCAGACTCTCTTAAGGTCAAAAGGTCACCACAATAAACACAACCCACGTCTTAAAATTGCATCAACTCACACAACCATGTCACCCCCTAGAGGGCGCTCATGTTTTTTTCTTTTCCAGGCATGTACTCAAAGTTATATTTCTCCATCCCTTAAGCAAACGGTCCTTGGAAATTATATGGTGAGTGTTTTGGGGGTAGATTCTTCCCTCCCCTTGCACCGTGAGTATTATAATGTTTGGATACTAACACAGTTGGATTCTACACTAAGGTTCATAGATAGGGTATCCGTTCAGAGTAGAAAATGATAAACTCCCTTAGGAGACCTCCCAATCTTTAGAACAAACATTTTTGGGATGGTTACCTTACACACTTACGATAAATGTGGGTTCCCCTAGATTCACTTTTATTTTATAGAGGGTTGGAAAACCTGGCTTTGGTTGTTCTCACTTAGGTTGTTTCCATAGGGTGAGTAATTTTTCCCACTATGATAGGCCTTATAAAGGATTTAACAAACCATAAAGTGCATGAAATCAAAACATGAGTCTAGCATTTTGATCACCCATTTAAATGGAGAGCATAGGCCTATCACTGTACAATCACAACAAACAATGTTCAATTTTTAAAGCCTAGATGATAATTTAATATTCTACGTGAAGATATTACTTCACAAAAGATAAGATGTTCATTTTAATTGAGATAGAAATGTATGATGACTACCCTAGGATTAGTGTATTTTAGTCCAAATGACTACCCTATGATTTGTTCATTTTAATCCAAAAGCAGCAATGAAACCACTGGCGGCGGTCACGACGGATCTAGATAGCAATTTAGAAAAATTATAGATGCACTAGAATATAATTCATGTGTTGTAGAATTTATCATATGTGCTACAGAATCAATCGTATGCAATACATAATTTATCATAAGCACTACATAATTGATCATTTGCGCTAAAATAGAGTTGAGCCTAGGGAACAGTCCAGTGCACTGGAAGTTCAGTCAATGTGTTGGAACAGTCTTTAAATGTGCTAGAGTTTCTAGTGGATGCGTTGGAATAGTCTTCTGATGCGTTAAAGTATCTGGTGGATGTGTCATAAAATCTCTCCTTCACGCTAAAAAAAAATGTCAAAATCCTACACAGGAACGTTTCAAAAAAAGATGTAAAATATGGGGTTAACGACCCCACAGTGGGTGCCAAAATGTAAGTGTGGAATAAGTAATGAGGAAAATAACAAACAACAGTAAGTGTGGAATACACTTTAGGGTAACAGACAAGGTCGAAAGAATTCAACCTTCTACTCTTTAGGCGCTGCAAAACCTGGGTGGGTGTACCTCTCCGAATGGTGCAGACTTAACTTGTTATTTTCTTAAAGCAATTTGTTCACAATGGCAATGGGAGGTGAACAAATGAAATACAACTTCAAAATAGTAACAATATTCTGATCTGAATCCTAAAATGAATGCTTGACTAACAGATGTAAAGAAAACTAAATAAATTCAAATGGTGAAGCACAGAGACTAGTGCCTTGTTGGGTATGCGAAGTCAAATGAGATCAAGACGAGCAACACTTCTCTAAGAAAATTCACATTATCTGGCATAGATTATGCTTACAACTGGTATAAACATGTAGGAATGTGATTACTAAGCTCTACTTGAATAATCCAATTGAATCTCTCTGATTACTATGATTAACTAAAAGGATTTAGTCTTTACTTGAAAGAACCAATCAATCAATCACACAAGTATAGCAAATGTGCATTGATAAATTGAATACAAACTTGTCATATCAATTTAAACAATCAGAAAGAGACCATCATGGAGACAACTTAGCAATCCTTTTATTAAATTTAATAGATAACTGATACTAAACATGTGCAGCAACATCAATTAACATTCATAAATACCTCCATTTTAGGACATGCATCATAGCCTCTGATTTGATAAATTTACAGTTCTATAGCCAAACAATTTGCCTACTGTATCAAATAACTGATAATTAATGATCATTTTACAATTACAAAATGCCTATTTATACACCAGCATTAAGAAAATAATTCAAATTGAAATTTCATGTCGGCCTTCCACAAAATTCAGGCTCCAATCGAGCTGGCCTGCAACGGTCATCAAATGTATACATGTCAGCCACAACATTCAAATTTATGTTTTTATTCGCTAGTGAACTAGTTTCCAGGACAACACAGAAGGTATGTCGAAGGCAACTATATCATCAGTCATTAATTATCCCACGTTCCTCTGTTCCTCGTGCTATTCGCTTTCGCCATAACAAACTTTTTGCTACGCTGAAGTCAATAACTATCCATTTGTCTTCTTTATGTTTCAGTATAGCCCTGTGATATTGGGGAGATGTCATACAGATAACAAAATGTTATATCGAAATGTAATTATTCACATGATTTCATTCGTTGAGACACCAGATATCTCCCACCGATGAGTTCCTTTGGTTTTGATCATAGTCGCCATAACCTTCTGACATCGGCAAGACGTCCTATAGATTGTTATGTTTCACCGAAAGCCAACATCCATTTTCAAGTCATTGAGACATAATATTTTTCCTGCCAAAGAGGATCCTCCATCACTATAACCTTCAACCCTCGGCAAGACGTCTTGTAGAGCATTTTGTTACACCGAAACAACCGAGCACACCAAGATCGCTAAGAGAAATCAAAACTCTCACCGAAAGAAATCCACTTTGAACATTGTCGACAAGACCTGACTCGTTCGCTATGAATTCTCATCGAAGATAATTTGTTTGGCCGAAGTGAATCCATATGCGATTTTGGCGAGACTGAAAGTCACTCACCAAGACCTCCTCCCGAACACCAACTCCTACCAAAATGAAACTAAAAATGCCAGTCGAGAAGATAAGAGAGACTCGCCAAGACCAATGCTGATAGTGCAACTCACGCCGATAAACTTCCGCATGCACAAGTCGGGGAGACATACTGAACTCGGTGAGACTCTACCCCGATAGCCACAACACATGCCGATAGATGTCTCCATTGTCGCCAAAACAACATGGATGTTATGCCAATGGGCACCAAAATGCATGATTCAATGGATTCAATGGGGACATACGGAAAACTATAGATGAAATATGCATATAGTAGGACAAAATCATGAAATTTATGAGTGAAATCATATGTAAAAACATCAAATTTTTACAGTTCTAATAGTGGCTCCGTCTGTGGATGAATGATAGTCAGATCATTGCAAGGATCCAAAATCATTGGGTGAGAAAACCAGACATAAAATAATGAACCAGTGAGTAGCAATGGAATGAATGGCAATAGAAATGAATGCAAAGTGGAAGATGAATGGAAAATGACAGAATCCTAGACTACTGTGCATGGAAAATAATTTTAAAGAGGATACACAAGAGTTGTCCATGCACTGGCAACCCTCAATCCTCTGTGTTTCTCAAGAGAAGAAAAGCTTCAAGAATTGCCCATGAACAGGAAATTCTTGATCTTCACCAGTCATGTTCTGTAGATAATATGAGTCTTCACCCTTCTTTCCAACAACAACAAAAGGTCCCAGCCAAAGAGCTTCAAATTTACCATGCTTTCCTTTCTCCTGACACCTTGCATTCCACATCAACACCAAATCATTTTCTTCAAATTTTCTATTCTTTTCTTTCTTGTCAAATAGATACTTCATTTGTGTCTGTAACTTCATATTTTGACTTTGGGCCTCTCTCCTCACTTTATCAAGTTCAGCAAGTTGCTCCATTCTGTCTTCCATAGGCTTAGGAACTTTGAAATCTTCATGTAAAACAAACTTGTAGACTGGTAACAAATTTTGCAGAGTCATCCTGGTTTGTGCCCTATACACTAATTCAAATGGAGATTTTCCAATTGCCCTTTTCACAGTGATCCTATCAACCCACACAACTAGTTTTAACATTGAATCCCAAGCCTTCTTGTTCTGTCCTAACACTCTCCTTATAATCTTCAAAAGACTTTTATTGCTAGACTCTGCTTGTCCATTAGCTTGTGGATGATAAGGGGCTGCATAAGAAATAATAATGCCATACCTATCACAGAAGATTTTGAATTCATCAGACCTAAAACACATCCCATTGTCTGTGATCAACCTCATTGGTGTACCAAATCTGGTGATAATGTTGTCCATCAGAAATTTTTTTACAACTTTACTTGTAGCCTGCTTGGTTGCAATTGCCTCCACCCATTTTGTAAAATAATCAATCACAACCAATATCCATCTATGTCCTCCACTTGACTTCTCTTGTATCTCTCCAATGAAATCAATTCCCCATCAATGAAAATGGGCATCAGCTTGCAAGGGTCGTAGTGGAAAAGCACCCTGGTACTTCAATTTTCTAGAAATTTTTTGGCAAGCCTCACATTTTCTCACATGTGTAAAAGAATCACAAAAAACCTTTGGCCAATAATAACTTGCTCTGAGAATTTTATGTGCAGTTGTTTTTGCTAAGTAGTGTCCTCCACAAACTCTTTCATGCATTTCTTTTAGAACATGATTGGCTTGCGACTCATCCATACATAATAACAATATGCCATCCCTGTTCTTCCAAAAGAGATCCCCATCCATAAAAACATATTTGGATGCCTACAACTTCAAATTTCTCCTCTACCTATCACTCAATCCTTTTGGAAACTTCATGTATTTAAGATAATGCTTGATAACAATATACCAAGAAGTATGCTCAATGCTTGCAATTGTAGTCCCTTCTTCTACATTATAGACTTGACTTGCTTCAATATTTGATTCTGCCATCAGCCTGGCCAAACCTTGGCCTCTCACTAGCTTAGTAATCTGTATTTCCATATCAAACTCTTGAATCTTGTTGATCCATCTGCATCTTTTTCCTGTAACTTCAGATTGTGTCAAAATATCCTTGACAACAGCAAGAGGGACATAAGCAATCTCCTTTGCCCCAACAAGATATGGTCTGAATGCTTTTGTGGCCTTTACCAATGAAAAAGCCTACTTTTCCATTATATCATACTTCAATTCAGATCCTTGTAATGACTTACTGAAGAAAGACACGGGCTGCTCATGGCCATCCTCATTCTTTTGTAACATAACAACAACAATAGTATGCATTGAAGCAAATAAAAATATCTGAAAAGGCTTTGTAAAATCTGGAGATTTAAGAACATGAGCCTCCTTGATGGCCCTTTTGATAGATATGAAAGCATCCAAAGCTTCAGCAGTCCAATCCATTTTTTGTCCTTTCTTTAGCATTTTTGATATAGGCTTAATGATCTCAGAAAAGTTAGAAACAAATCTCCTGAAAAAATTAATTTTTCCAAAGAATGACTGTATAGCCTTAACAATTTTGGGAACATAAGTTTTATCAATAGCTTCAACCCTCTCAGGATCTATCCTATTCCCTCTTTTGAAACAATATGTCCTAAGAGCTTACCCTCTGTGACTGCAAAATGACACTTCTTTGGATTTAAACTAATACCATACTCAAGAGCTTTGATAAATACCTTTTCCAAATGTTGCACATGATCTTCAACCCTCTTTGAATAAGCAGTCAAGTCAGCCTGGTACACTACCATAATAACATTGATCAAATCAACAAATGCTACATCCATGGCTCTTTGGAAAGTCGCTCCAGCATTTGTAAGACCAAATGGCATTCTTATGTATACATATGTTCCCCAAGGAGTTGTGAATGCTGTTTTGTATTGCTCAGATTCCTTGACTTTAACCTGATTATATCCAGAAAACCCATCCATTATGGACAACAATTCACACCCTGTCACCTTATGCAATATAGCCTCCATATTGGGTAAAGGATAATTATCTTTGAGAGACGCCATGTTCAAATTTTTAAAGTCCACACACAATTTGATATCACAATTCTTCTTTCTCATAGGAACCAGATTTGAAACCCACGTTGAATGTCTGATTGGTTTGATAATTCCTCCATCCCTGAGCTTCAACAACTCTTCTTGCATTTTAGGCTCCAACATTGGATTTATGAGTCTTTGCTTTTGTCTGAAAGGCTTGGCGTCTGGCTTCAGGGGTATTTCATGCCGAAATAAATCTTCCCTGTACGCTTTCAAATCTTCATAAGACCAACCAAAAACATGCTTATATTTTCTCAGCAACTCTATCAGCATTCCTCTAATTGTAGGGCCGATCTTCTTTCCAATGTATACCTTTCTTGGTGCCGTCTCAGTCCCTAAATTAATTTCTTCAATATCTTCCCTTTTGACTGGTGTTTGCTTTGTGAGGGACTGATCATTTCCATCATACACCCTCTCCAATGCCACTAAGCCTTTAGGAAGCTTTTTTTTTTGAGCTGTAAGATCTCCTTGCCAAATACAGTTTGCTTCCCATCTACTTCCTCAACAAAAGCATTGAAATCAATTTCCTGGGTTTCATACTGATCTATGCAATGAAGAAATTTCAAAAGGTCAGTATCATCATTGAAGACCTGCCAATTATAACTATTATCAGGAATAATAGGCCTTGTCTTGAACTCAATCTGTGACACCTCAGCCAATGTGACATCATCTCTTTTCAGCGCCACATTTGCTAAAAAATGATCCATTATGTTCTTTGATCTGTCAATCCACTCAATTGAAAATGCATCAAACAACTCAATTGTGTCCCATGCAGCATTCCTATATTACTTTAATCTTTTGTGTTTTGCTGCATACTTGGATTTAATTTTTGAAACAACCAAGTTAGAATCACCAAAAATAGTTAGCAACTTAATCTTGTGTTTCACAGCTATGTTCAAACCTGTCAATAAAGCTTCATACTCTACCACATTGTTTGTACATTCAAATGCCAACAAGAATGAATACTTAAAAGTAGTACCTTCAGGGGAAACAAAAACAATCCCAGCACCATTTCCTTCCTGGCTGCAAGCCCCATCAAAATACATCTTCCATACACCATTGCAATTTTGTGCAACATGTTTTTCAATTGGATCACTATTAGTTAATTCTGGCTGAGCTGGTTCAATCTTAAAACTTCCAAGATCAACATCACATAAATAATTGATCTGATCTTGAGGCAAATAATCAGCAAGTTGGTTCATTCTTGGCTCTCTATACAACTTGACTTCTTGACCATTCATTGGTATTGTAGCATAAGATAGATCAAACTAAACATTTCCACCAACAGCTACTATCCACTACCTTGACAAAAGCATCCCAAATTGAGGAGGAGTATCAATGACTGTTATGTCTATATTATAAGCCACCTATGGATAAGTAGCTAGTTTGACTTCAACACCTCTTATAATGCCTACCACAGGTACATGCCTATTATCCATTGCAGAACACTTCCCTTCACATGTATCAACCCACATGCCAAGTTGTTTCATTACTCCTACTGGCATAATGTTTATAGCAGCACCATAGTCTATCATGCAATTCCTCAGTAGTTTGTTGTTTATAAGCAATGTAGTGAAGAAAGGATCCACTTGAGGGGGAGTTGTTAATACATCACCCAAACAGACTTCTAAATTATTTATCTTTTCCTGCCTATTGACTTCTTCAAAATTCATATGTTTTTTATTCCCATTTGTAATCAATTGAACAACATTTTCTCTGTACTCCTTAATTTTCATCAATTCAAGTAGTGGAATAGACATTTTTACCTGGGATAACGCTTGTGTGAAGTCAAAAGAGGATCTCTCCATCTTAACAGTCTTCTTCAGTTCTGACGCTTCTCCTTTGTTTTCTTCTTTTTCTTTTTTACTAGGCTTATCAAACTTTTGCATCTCCTTGTGTAATTCTTCAACTTTTTGCTTTTGGACAGGCTTTTGTTCAATTTTGTCATGCTGCTTGTTTTCTAGCTTTTTTACAGTTTCTTGTGTTGCCTTATGATCTTTTACAAAAATTCCCCCAGGAACTCAATCTAGCTCATTTACTTTTTTACTTCTCAACCATTATTTACTTCTTGCTTCCTCAACAGCAGCAACAATTATTCTTTCTATTTCTTCTTTGGTGGGTCTTCTAACACTACACTGAACAGACGCGTCAACAGAATGTGGCTATGTATAATCTTCCTCAGAATCAGAAAGGATCTGTTGTTCAGCCATATGGACATTATATTTTTGATTTGAAACATCGTATTCATAACCTTCATCCTCTGAAGATGAGTACCCTTCTTCAGCATGGTAAAAAGTATTTGAAGTCAAATAAACCTTGTGATCTTCTCCATTGTTCTCCATCAACATTCCCTCTTCTTGCATCTTTTGAGCTACAACACAATAGTCTGGAGAATGTGGCTGATTACAAACTTCACAAAAGTAATTATTACCCAGCATGTAAGTTCCCTTTTTGCTCAATGGATCAAGAGTCTCCTTACTTCTAGGCCTAGCTGTTATGGGTTTCCCATCTTTCCAGTCTGTATTGTAAGGCATATCATGCAACCTTGGCCTTTCATTTTTGTTATCATTTATGTATGTATTCTCTTGTCTATACTGATAATTATTGCTTTGCTGAGGAAGCCTCGAGTTGTCTCTCTTATTAATCATACCAACAACCTTCCTATTATTTTCAATTGTCAGTGCTACCTTTTGTGTTTCAACCAAATCTCTTGGGGATCTACTTCTTAGTTCATACCCTATCTTAGGATCAAATGCATTTAAATAGACACTCAATGCAACAGAATATGGTAACCTTGATCCAGGAGGTACTTTAGTATGCAACTTGTTGAATTTTCGGTTGAAATCATAAATTGAATCATTTTGATTTTTCTGAATTCTCATTAATTCGTGAAGAGCTACATATGGAGCATTTTAATTTTCTCGTATTGCTCTAAGAACTTGTCTTGAAATACTTGGAAAGAATTAATTGAGAATGTTGGTAGGTTGTTGAACCAATCCCTGGCATCTTCAATAAGTGACATCATGAACAGCTTCATGTGTAAATCTTCATAAGGCATATCTATGTCTTGGACAAAAACATTAAAACTCCTTAGATGTTCTTCAACTGTGATTGCATTACTCCCTGTAAATTTGGGCACCATATTTCTCCAACTGCCATCCATAGGGTAAGGATATAACTAAAAGCCAACTAAATCAAACTATCTGATTATGGTTGTATGTTGGTGAGGAGGAGGAATAGGTGGATGCTGATACTGATGCATGTGATTATTGTACTGTGCATTAGGTTGTGGGATATAATGTTGACCAGGAGGTGGATACATACCTGTATGCTGTGTGGGAATGTGAGGTGGATGATTTGACTGCTTGTAGTGATTCCCTAACTGATTGTGAAGAGAATTTTGTTGATTGGAGGGCCCTGCGCCATGATCACCCTGCTTGTGAGGTGAGACTACTTTGGGCCACTAGCCGTTTGATCAGTAATTTGGGCTTTCTACAATTTATCCTCTAGTTCCTTTATCCTCTTCTCTTTTAGTTCCAACTATTCTCTTACTTCATCAGGAAGCTCATGATCAATAAACACATTTTGGTTACCCGCCATCTTTTGATCATATTCATGCTAAATTTGAATTTGTTCAGCCTCAAGTGTAGCTTCAAACTCAGCCTATTTCTGAGGATCAATAGAAGGGAAGGGATTTCTTCGATCTTCAGGGGTACAAAGTTCTACACTTGAATCATCTCTCCATGTATCAAAGCAATTATATGTTTCACCTTGTGCTCTTGATGCTTTGTCTTTGCCAGTCATGCACATGTCCTCATTTATCCCTTTTCCCTTATGAACCTTATCAATTTTGGTTGTCCACTTACTACTGCCACCAGGAGCTCCAGTATGACCTCCCCTGTACTGAGATCTTCTTCCATTCATGATGAACAACTACAAAAATTTCTGTCAGAGTCACCACTCACTTTTGTCAAAAATGAAAAAATATTTAATGCTTCTTATTCCCAGCGGAGTCTGTGCAAGATTTCTGACTCTATGATTAAGGCCTTGATTCTGATTGTTTTCCCCAACAAAGTCGCCATTTTGTTAGCTCTCAAAAATGCAGGAAAGATGTCTCAAGAGGTTTCCAATCTCTTGATACGCTTCAGGGTAACAGACAAGGTTGAAAGAATTCAACCTTCTACTCTTTAGGCACTACAAAACCTGGGTGGGTGTACCTCTCCGAATGGTGCAGACTTAACTTGTAATTTTCTTAAAGCAATTTGTTCACAATGGCAATGGGAGGTGAACAAATGAAATCCAACTTCAAAATAGTAACAACACTGATTTGAATCCTAAAATGAATGCTTGACTAACAGATGTAAAGAAAACTAAATAAATTCAAATGGTGAAGCATAGAGACTAGTGCCTTGTTGGGTATGTGGATTCAAATGAGATCAAGATGAGCAACACTTCTATGAGAAAATTCACATTATCTGGCATAGATTATGCTTACAACTAGTATAAACATGCAAGAATGTGATTACTAAGCTCTACTTGAATAATCCAATTGAATCTCTCTGATTACTGTGATTAACTAAAAGGATTTAGTCTTTACTTGAAAGAACCAATCTATCGATCACACAAGTACAACAAATGTGCATTGATAAATTGAATACAAACTTGTCATATCAATTTAAACAATCAGAAAGAGACTATCATGGAGACAACTTAGCAATCCTTTTATTAAATTCAATAGATAACTGATACCAGATATGTGCAACAACATCAATTGACATTCATAAATACCTCCATTTTAGGACATGCATCATAGCCTCTAATTTGATAAATTTACTGTTCTATATCCAAACAATTTTCCTACTGTATCGAATAACTGATAACTGATGATCATTTTACAATTACAAAATGCCTATTTATACACCAACATTAAGAAAATAATTCAAATTGAAATTTCATGTCGGCCTTCCACAAGATTCGAGCTCCAATCGAGCTGGCCTGCAACGGTCATCAAATGTATACATGTCGGCCACAACATTTGAATTTCTGTTTTTATTTGCCAGTGAACCAGTCGCCAGGACAACACAGAAGGTATGCCAAAGGAAACTATATCGTCAGTCATTAATCATCCCGCGTTCCTCTGTTCCTCGTGCTATTCGCTTTCATCGTAACAAACTGTTTGCTACGCCAAAGTCAATAAGTATCCATTTTTCTTCTTTATGTTTCAGTATAGCCTTGTGATATCAAGGAGATGTCATACATATAACAAAATGTTATATCGAAATGTAATTCTTCACATGCTTTCATTCGTTGAGACACCAGATATCTCTCGTCGATGAGTTCCTTTGGTTTTGATCATAGTCGTCGTAACCTTCTGACATCGGCAAGACCTGCTGTAGATTGTTATGTTTCACCGAAAGCCAACATCCATATTCAAGTCATTGAGACATAATATTTTCCTACCGATGAGGATCCTCTGTCACTATAACCTTCAACCCTCGGTGAGATGTCTTGTAGAGCATTTTGTTACACGGAAACAACTGAGCACACCAAGATCGCTAAGAGAAATCAAAACTCTCGCCGAAAGAAATCCACTTTGAACATTGTCAACAAGACCCGACCCGTTCGCTATGACTTCTCACCGAAGATAATTTGTTTGGCCCAAGTGAATCAATATGCGATGTTGGCGAGACAGAAGGTCACTCGCCAAGACCTCCTCCCGAACACCAACTCCTGCCAAAATGAAACTAAAAATGCCAGTCGAGAAGACAAGAGAGACTCGCCAAGACCAATGCCAATAGACCAACTCACGC
The DNA here is from genome assembly GCA_007258455.2 of Sequoia sempervirens. NCBI lineage: Eukaryota > Viridiplantae > Streptophyta > Pinopsida > Cupressales > Cupressaceae > Sequoia > Sequoia sempervirens. The sequence goes on from VDFB02047230.1 coordinate 626,126,887, forward strand.
TGATAAACTTCTGCATGCACAAGTCGGGGAGACATATTGAACTCGGTGAGACTCTACCCCGATAGCCACAACACATGCCGATAGATGTCTCCATTGTCGCTAAAACAACATGGATGTTATGCCGATGGGCACCAAAATGCATGATTCAATGGATTCAATGGGGAAATATGGAAAACTATAGATGAAATATGCATACGGTAGGACCATATCATGAAATTTATGAGTGAAATCATATGTAAAACATCAGATTTTTACAGTTCTAAAAATACCTTTGAGTGTTGAGATAGAGCTAACCTTGGGTGAATCCTTTGAACATCCTTGGTAAGGTATCCCATACAACATGACACTTTCAAGCTATCCCTCATTTAGTATATGGTATTATATTTATGTTGTGATCCCACACTAGTTGATAAACCTACATTAATAAATAATAGGTTGTTGTTGTGCTTGGTGTGTAATTATTGTCAAAAATCATGCAGCCCCTTAAATCCAAATCCTTAAAACCCAAACCATTTAAATTTTTTTTGAGGGTGATTATTTCCAAGCATTTCCAAGGTCAAGTCTCCCAATGAACCTCATCCTAATCTATCAAATACATCCTTATTCATCTACCTTCACCCACCATAAACTAAACCTAATCAATAGACCTTAATTCCCATCCTCTATTCCATCCTAATAAATGTCCCCTAATGATTCCTATAATAATTTATTATTATTCATTTTCCTCTAATCTATCATCTAATTCATTCTAATCCAAATCCCATTCTTCTAATATTTTCAATCCATCTGCTAATATCTTCTTCTAATTGTACATTTGATTCTCCATCCTAGTCAAATCTAATCCATTCTAGTCCACTTCTAAATCCAATATTGCTTCATTTAATCCACATCTCTTCTTCCATATCTATCCTCAATTTTTTTAATAAGCTATATCCTTGTTGTCATATCCCTTTATTTTTGGTGCATATGCCTTCTTTACATTCCACTCTTCAAATGTTACATATCTCATACTCAACATGTTTCTTACATATTGTAGGGGGTAGATATCCTATTTTATTTCTCCTCCCTCTATTTCATATTGGTACATAATGTTTTCCATCTCTCTTATTTCCTTAAAATGATTACATCCTCTTGTATATAATCATTTGAATGGGGCATATAATATCACATATATTACACATTTTGGCATTATTTTCTAGCATCAACTTGAGGTCCCAATTAAAAAGTACACTTAGACATGGTTACCTTTACTATAATTTTCTAGGAACATAGTACACTAGCATATGGAGTCCTTGATTTTTTCATTCTCATACAATTCCTAGTAATACAAGATACTAGACCAAGAATCATATCTACATTTTCTTGACAACAAAGCACATTGGTAATATTCCTTTTTCTTCTAGCAATAGAGCAGGCTAGAAAATATTCTTCTTTTTTATGTATGTGGACGTCTATGTTTGTGCATGTTTCTCTAATTTATTTATAGTGCAGGTCTTATATTTTCTAACACTTATGTGTTGTAGGATTTATTTTCCTAACACATTGGCTTGCAAATCTTAATAAGGGGAATGAAAACTTCACTTGAATATCGTTGCATGTTCTCCAACACATTTCCTATTTTCAACATTTTACTTTTAGAATTTTTCTTTTGCAGTTTAGCTATGCTTCATCATCTTAGTTATGTATTGTACTTGCACATAATTGGCACAACTAGATATTATCACCTCTTATTTCCTTAAACTACACACTAGCATAGTAATTAGACCCTTGCTAGGATTTAAAATTTACTCTTATTTAAATTTTCTATATTAAAATTGTTAGGGGTCCAAATCTGCACCCTAATGCCAAGATTTGAATGAACTCAACAGATTTGGATGTAATATGGGACTTCTTTCAGGTTGTGGGTATCCTATTCAAAAGTAGACCTCCAGTGATAGGGGTAGGCTTCCCCTTTTGATGTCACCTAACTACTAATCTCTAAGGTAAAGGATAAGAATTGCATGAAAATAAACCTAATACTGAAAATACCTAAGGTGATGCACCAAAACAACTTAGACCTATGAACAACCTATCACATTCAAATTAATATCATAAATTTTGATTCACACAACTCACTTTCCAATGTAGTTTACATAAATAATTTATAAGGAGGTCTATAAATAGTGCTTTTAAAATGAAAATAGGGGTTTCACAACTAACAACACTACTAAACAATACAACTTATAACCTGTAAACATACATATTTTGCTAAAAAAATGCCTAAACATGAGACAAGTTTGCAAGGAAAGATATATTTTCACAAAACAAACTGATCAATCATTAATAACATACATGAAAAACATGAAATGAGAAGGTAAAAATGCTCTACTTTATTAATTCAGAGTGCTTATTGCATCATAAGTCCACATGAGTTACAATACTGCTCCATGGAAAATAGCTCCAAGAAACAAAGCTATCTTGCTACTAGAAAGAAAGAACTAGCTCAAAATGCTCAAAATGAACATACTTAAGCAAAAAACCCACCAAAAACCCCTCACACATGTCCATCTAGAAGGTTTTGGTCAGATGTAGCAATAAGGCCAAAAAAGAACCTTCTAAAATCACTCTAAAAGGTCCTCCAAAAAGTCCAAGGTCAAGCCAAGACCATAGTCATGCCAAAAGAATGACAAAATAGCCTCTAAAATAGCACATGTTCATCTAAAATAGTCAAATACCTCACCCCCACACTCTCTTTATGCCTGCAGTTTAATCATTTTGTCTCCCAGTTTGACTCATGCAATATGTGTGTTTTGAAAACACAAGACTCCAAAAGGCATTAAAGATAATAATCTTGATTAAGTGATTCATAATACATCACTTAATCAAGTCATTTTACATTTCAAAGCACAAAATAAGGGGGGCCACCATCAATATGATTTACATTTAATTTGCAAGTGAAAATGTTAAAGTGATTATCAAAATCACTTAAATGATATTACAATATTTTGAAACAAAAGCAAAAGCATTAATGAAATGCAAAAATTCTTTTAAAAGCATTAATAAGGTCAATAAGGCATATGGTTATCTCACCTCTTCTTCACTTTGCATTGTAAGGCTATATGTGGTCAACAATCTGATTTGCAAGGCAACATAAAAGCTCAAAAAACTTGGCCAATATGACGGACCCCCATATTTCTTGGAAAGAATATTCTCCAAGGCACATGATGCATGAGTCAAAAACCAAAGGCGTATATATGTGTTGAAAAATGAGGTGTTTTCTTAGCTTAACACTCTGTAAAACTTTAATATTGCTGATCTAAGTAAGTCTTTTCTTTGTTACATATATTCTTTGTGGGTGATTATCTTGATTAATCCATTTTACTGTTGTAGAATGTAGAGAGAAGTTGATAGAAGAACTAGACAGGATATTAGAAAGATTACACAAGATGTACCGCAGAGAAACCCTTTCGGGAAAAAAACTCCACCAAGAATTATTCTATTATTCAATCTTTGAATTACAATAGCTCCAATTCTTGCTTGAGAATGCTTCTTCTATCTTTACCAATCTTCTTCACACCCGCAATAACAATTATGAAAACTCTATTCAACTTGAATGAGATATAGAGACAATATGCAACCTTGTAATCTCCAAATGGTGATAATTACAATGCATAAGCTCAAGCCCTTGAAAATGTATGCCATATTCCTTCAAGTAGAGTTATTCAATGAAGACTAAAGCTTACAACATGTGCATCATGCATTTGGGTGTCCCAAACTGAAGCTACAACTTCTCCTTCACTTCTGTGATAATTCCAAAGCTCTTCCTCCAAGTTGGCGCCCTTAAGTAAAGCTACTTAACTGAGCCTTCAAAAATATCTTATCATGCATAAGAGGTAAATCCAATAAAGCATCTTGGGTGCCCAAGTTGTCTCCAAGTGCTTTATAGTTAACTAAAACATTTACTCAACACCATTTCCAAAGAATGGTCATTCCTTGTTAACTGGAGGTAGTCCCTGTTATCTGTCATACAACTCAATGTTATTAGCCATGCATTACAAGTTAACTAAAGCTAACTACATGCAACTCAAAATAACCAACATGCATGCAACTGAAGATAACTGAACTAAACTGAATTGAACTGAACTAAACTAAACTAAACTGAACTGAACTGAACTGAATTGAACTAAACTAAACTGATTCTAAACTGAACTTAACTTAACTTAACTAAACTGAACTGATCTGAACTGAACTTAACTAAACTTCAAGCATGCAAACATCAAATCCTAACTTCTAGGATCTTTACATGCATTCAGAAGTGTTAACTGTTACTCTGTATAGTTAACTGGACACAAGGTCAGTTTCACCTTACCATGTGAGTGTCCCATGTGTCCCTATTATTTAGGAACTCACTATGGACGCCCTCACATGCTTTTTACATTTAGAATTAATTACAAATATCAATATTCATGATTATTTCATCAAATATTAATCTCAACTTAATCTTAGTGTTGTTGAACACATTCCAAGAATCTAGGAGATACATGAAATAATTAATGTTTAGGATTTGCAATTTAATGGCAACCTATTTCCAACATTCTCCCACTTGACATTATACATTGAAATTATTCTAAACAAGGAATAATAAAACAAGTACAAGTCTCAAGGCCAATGGCCTTCTTGCACCAACTAATCAATCCATGCTAACTTCAAATGCAACCTGCATAATCATGAAGCTTCCAAGCAAATGATTAAAACCAAGAGAACTTATCTATATGGTTTCATAAGATAATGTGTAAGATTAATTAAAGTGTTAACTTTCTCAATTAATATCTTCCCATTATCAACCAAACCATTACCTTTCCCAAGCCTCTATAACCAAACCACCTCTTTAGAGGCATGCTGAACCACCGAGTGTGTTGAATTCACATTCAACCAAGGTGTAGGCTCCTCGGTCTTTTCTGTTGAAATTTTTTTCTTACAAGTAACCATTCCAACAAATGATTCTTACCATAAGAGAACTCCAGCCTCACCTATTTCTCCAAGTATCCATGAGGACCTGTAACCAACCAATCCATGCCAAACTCCAAATGCAACACAACACTTTCATGAAGTAATCAAGCAAATGATTAATGCACCCAAAACTTAAGAGAACTACAAAAGATCATTGTCAAAGCTCCAATCATGAATCAAGAACATAAACATGACATCCATGATCTAACTATCTCCTCTTAGGAGATCACATGCATCATAACATACTTATACATCCTAGTCTCAAGAGAACCATGTAATATACCAAAACTCTAATCTAGATTCAAGAGTTAAACCATGACATAATAGCAACCACTCTAAACCAAGAAAAAACCATATCCCCAATCACATGAAGATAACCTTACCAATGATGCATCCAAGTCACTGCCAATAACTCCCACTGAACCATGATACCGAGTCACACATGGCATCATGACTACCATCCTCTCTACGAAGATTACTCTGAAACATGAAGCAAAGAGTTATCACAAACAATATTAGCTGAAATAACCAATGCATCATTACTATTATCTGAGGACTCCTCTATAGAAGAATCAGAACTCTCTTTCTTGTTCTTACAATCCTTCTTCACATGTCCTAGTTTCCCATAGTTCCAACACTTTACCTTACTTCGTCCTTCTGACTTACCTTTCCCTTCGTTGTTTCCCTTAGGCTCCTTTTTCTTAGGTGTACCTTTTACAAACAAGGCATCTTGGATTTCCTCCTTATATTTCCTCCTCATCTCCTCTGATAGGAGAGTAGGAATAATGTTGTCCATCTTTGGATCTGCACCATTTCCACTAATTGCAACAATTAGATTTTCCCAAGAATTTGGTAAAGAACAAAGCAATAAAATGCACTTATCCTCATCCTCAAGCTTTACATCTATGGATGCTAACTGACTGAGAATTAAATTGAAAGCATTTAAATGTTGTGCTACTGAATCACCATCTTTCATTTTCAATGAATATAATTGCCTTTTCAGATACAACTTATTGGTGAGACTCTTAGTTTGATAAATATCCCCTATTCTTTTCCATAATTTATATGCACTGGTTTCCATTGAAACATTTAAAAGAACAGCATCAGCAAGACATAACCTTATTGTTCCTCTTGCCTTTTTATCTAACTTAGCCCAATCTTCATCTGAAATAGTTGTAGGTGTCTTTGTCTCATTATTAACCGCTAACCACTGATCTCTTTCTTCAAGAAGATCTTCCATTTTTAATTTCCACATTTCATAGTTAGAACCATTGAACCTTTCAATCTCTAACCTTGAATTCATTGTAACAAAACTTAATTCCAAAATCAGCAAATAACAAAAATAATATGAGCTCCCACTAAGCTAAAAAACCTCTAATCTTTTAAGAGAAAGGCATCCCAATACTCTACCCAACCTCAGCTCTGATACCAAATGTTGAAAAATGAGGTGTTTTATTAGCTCAATACTCTGTAAAACTTTAATATTACTGATCTAAGTAAGTCTTTTCTTTGTTACATATATTCTTTGTGGGTGATTATCTTGATTAATCCATTTTACTGTTGTAGAATGTAGAGAGAAGTTGATAGAAGAACTAGACAGGATATTGGAAAGATTACACAAGATGTACCATGGAGAAACCCTTTCGGGAAAAAAACTCCACCAAGAATTATTCTATTATTCAATCTCTGAATTACAATAGCTCCAATTCTTGCTTGAGAATGCTTCTTCTGTGTTTACCAATCTTCTTCACACCTACAATAACAATTATGAAAACTCTATTCAACTTGAATGAGATATAGAGACAATATGCAACCTTGTAATCTCCAAATGGTGATAATTATAATGCATAAGCTCAAGCCCTTGAAAATGTATGCCATATTCCTTCAAGTAGAGTTATTCAGTGAAGACTAAAGCTTACAACATGTGCACCATGCATTTGGGTGTCCCAAACCAAAGCTACAACTTCTCCTTCACTTCGGTGATAATTCCAAAGCTCTTCCTCAAAGTTGGCGCCCTTAAGTAAAGCTACTTAACCGAGCCTTTAGAAATATCTTATCATGCATAAGAGGTAAATCCAATAAAGCATCTTGGGCACCCAAGTTGTCTCCAAGTGCTTTATAGTTAACTAAAACATTTACTCAACACCATTTCCAAAGAATGGTCATTCCTTGTTAACTGGAGGTAGTCCCTGTTATCTGTCATACAACTTAATGTTATTAGCCATACATTACAAGTTAACTAAAGCTAACTACATGCAACTCAAAATAACCAACATGCATGCAACATGCACTTGCATGCAACTGAAGATAACTGAACTGAACTGAATTGAATTAAACTGAACTGAACTAAACTAAACTTAACTGAACTGAACTGAACTAAATTGAACTAAACTAAACTGATTCTGAACTGAACTGAACTGAACTGAACTAAACTTAACTTAACTGAACTGATCTGAACTTAACTTAACTGAACTTCAAGCATGCAAACATCAAATCCTAACTTCTACGATCTTTACATGCATTCAAAAGTGTTAACTGTTACTCTGTATAGTTAACTGGACACAAGGTCAGTTTCACCTTACCATGTGAGTGTCCCATGTGTCCCTATTATTTAGGAACTCACTATGGATGCCCTCACATGATTTTTACATTTAGAATTAATTACAAATGTCAATATTCATGATTATTTCATCAAATATTAATCTCAACTTAATCTTAGTGTTGTTGAACACATTCCAAGAATCTAGGAGATACATGAAATAATTAATGTTTAGGATTTGCAATTTAATGGCAACCTATTTCCAGCAATATATAACTTGGCACACTCCATATGTTGTATTGTTTGAGGAATTAGGACTTGGAAAAGTTTTGAAACAAGGGGAATAGATTAAGGCATATCATGCCTAAGTTAATAGACATAAGTTTCAGCCCCCATTGTATTAACACATGTTTTCATTTTTTAAAACATGGGGAGAAAATCCCATCGCCATCGAATAGGGTCAAACCCTAATCATCAAAAGACAAAAAAAAAGGAAAACACCATCATTTTGTCATTGAACATTCTGGAAAATAGATGTTGCCACCTAGGGGTTTGAGCAAACACAAAAAAATGGAGATTTGACACTAGTTTTGTGGTTATTTCACTAGGGAAACACTTTGAATAGCAGGTAAATGGTTTTTTTTGCACAAAATTTGCATTTTACCACCATTTTAGAGGCCATTTCTAGGCTACAGGCCGCGACCATGGACATATTTCTGACCCATCTATATCATTTCTCTTTTTTTTGTTGTTTCACTTTGTTCACAGACATCATGAGAAACTCATGAAGCTCAAATGGAGGCCATTAAAATTCTTTTAAGTTGAAGGAAAAAAAAAGCTTTGGTAAGCTTTTAGCAACTCGATCTTTAGATTTTGAGCAAAAGAAACCCATATTTTGTTTCTACCTTGATGATAAAGCATGAAAAGCTTGTTTCCTTTTTGCATTTGTTGATGAAGACACTCCATTATTGTTTACCTGTTACTTTCATGAAGAAAAAATTTTCTTGGTCGCGGCCATGGACAAAAAATAGTGTATTTTTTATATGTAGCTTTGCTTCACTTGAAAGCCCCATAATGTCTTTTCAATTTTCTTTTGTATCAACAAGTTTCTCATCAACCCAGATGGGTTTTTGATATGTAGAAGAAAAAATTGGCTTGTGAGCCCGACCTCCTTTTTTAAAATGGGTTTCCTCTATATTTTTGTATTTTTATTCCTTTTGCAATCTAATTGCAAAACCCCTAAGTGGGTTTCTTGTAGCACATATATTTTTGTATCTACATTTTTTTGCAAAAGAACCCATGTGGGGTTTCTTGGTTTTTTGAAGAAACTCAGATTTGTTGTAGAAATGCAAATGGGTTTTGTGTTATACCTTCCTTTTTCTTCAATCTATAGCAATGTTTTATTTCATTTAAAAAACCCAAGTGGGTCTTCCATATTTGTAGAAACAGATATCTATTTGGCCACGACCTATAATAATGCATGAAATGGGCTTTCATTTTTTCATTCCTGTTCTTTTTTCTCCATTGTTTAATGCTTTTGCATTAGCCTCTCATGATAAACCCAGATGGGTCTTTTTAATTTGAAAGAAAACCTCATATTTTGTTGAAAAATGATTCAAAGCCATTGTACAGTGTGGGTACAATTGAAAGCTCCAATTTGTAGAAAAAATGTGCTTTTTTTTGTGAGCATCTGAATTGGTTTTTGTAAATACACTTCTTTTCTTGTAGAATGTCTCTGAAAATTGAAACCCCAAAGTGGGCTTGTCATTGTGAAGAACCTCCTACATTTAACATTTCCTTTTAAGAGTACCATACTCTGTCCTTTTGATGATACCTCCTCATGTTGCTAAACACTCATGGTAACCCCTTTTGATGCCTCAAACACCTTGATAAAACACCACTATATGAAACTTTGGCACCATGATTGTCACTATACATATCTAGCAAGGTGATTGTAATGTTTGCTAAGAGGGTAATGTTCATCTTCATCCTTGAAACATTGTTCTTGACATTCATGAAGTGGATGCTTTCTTTTTACAAGATAATTGTCTTATCACACTGTATTCCATTGGTAATTTATGTTCATGTATCAAGATCACTGTGACTGGATACTCCCTGGAACATAAAGCTTCTTAAGCTTCAATGTATATTCTCCCTTGATGAAAGCACTATATATATGCACCAAACTCTGCATTCTCATGAAACACAATTATCATGCTTTGTTCATTATCAAAATTGAGCTCCTCCATTTAAATCAACAAGATTATATCCATTCATGGTAGGGTCCTTATTTGAATCCTTTTTTCTATGCTTAGAGGAATCATTTCCAGAGGAAACCATTTGGCAACCTACAAAGCCTAAAACATTAGTTAATGGCCCAGTATTGAGAGTAGAAGACACCTATTCTTTTCCTTTCCCAATTACTATTCTTCTTTATGAATAAAAATAGTCTACAGAAATGATTCAATGCCATTTCACAGCATGGGTATGAATCAGAGACCCCCCACATCTGCCTTTCCTTCATGCACATTACTCGGGACTTAAATTCTTGGGACTATCCATTAGACTTTATAAGCTCTTTTATTTCACAATCTATGTTATGGGCATAGCAATTGTATCCTGATCAAATCATATGAGGGTTCTAGTGTTGTCATTGACTTCTTGTAATGGAATCTTCATAAAACATGACTGTCCTTTACCTTTGATTCTTATCTTCCTACTGAGTTCTCTCCTTTCAAGAAAGCAAGGTACTTGGGAATATTTATCAAAGGATACCTTTCTTCTCCATACAATCTGTAGCATTGTATCACCAATGTCAATTGTCATAGTCAATGAAAATGACCTTACTCACTACACTTATTTTCACAAATGCACCATGACTGGCATTAGCAATTCCATTTTTCCTCCAATGATAAATTTTTTTTGGTCTATTCCCTCAGGACCACCCCTTGTAGATTTTGCAAAAGTGGGAGAGCACCACAATACATGTCACTAGCAGATAATGACAACCCCATACTTGTTGGTCCTTGTCATGTAGCATGCATTCATGACTGTATTCAGATTGTCTCCTTAGCCTCAATACCCCTATAGCTTTATGTTTGACCATCACTTGAAGAAGTTGCATAGGTCATAGGTTTTGAATGTTGCTGTCCTATGCACTTCAACTTCTCCATTTCTTGACATGTGGTTGCACCAATGGTTGTATTCTGATGCAAATTGTTGCTTCACTTGTGTATGATGACATGCCCCTTGTTTTCTCATGGATTACTGATTTTTCTTGGTCAATGCTTGATAGCTCCACATTGCTTTCTCCATTTCCATCAATAAAGTTATTGTCAATTTTATATCAGCTGTGGAGGTAATCCTTCGGTCTGAGCAACACAAGAAAATATAGATGAAAGTTGATCATTATGTAACACCAAACATGGTAGTTGAAAAGTTTTACTACCCTCCCTTTCTTCTTCATCTGTAATATAATCTCTTGTGACCATTTCTTGTTTTCCTTTAGTAAAGTCAAAAGACATTTTTCTTTTTTGTTTCCCTGCATGACATGAGAATACATGTTGTTGTCCCAACCTTCATGGCTTCCATAAAAATTCTTGTTGTCCCACATGAAATTTCTATTTGCTCTCCATAACATTTATTTACCTTTTGATCATGTGTAACACATAAATTGTCTCCCCACTTTGACCCTAGTGGGAAGACACATGTCCCCTATGTCAGTGACCTAAAAGCTCACTGTCCTATGTGATGTGTGGCTATCCAATAAGGTCAAGGTGAGAGGGACCTGATAATACTTTGGATTTCTCTCTCATTATTTAAGAGATGCATAATTGAACTTGATGCATATTTTGAATCTGATAATGAAAGTTAATCAACTAGTGTGATTCCATATTGATTTAATACATTAATAACATGTATATCTTTGATCAAGTTGCTCAATTTCCTATTTCTTTCAAAGCATGTTGAGCTCTACCCTCGTGGGAGCCACATTTATCCCACATGTTGTATTTAGTCTGAATTAGAATAGTAACCAGACTTGTCCTAAATCTACACATGAAGCAAAAAAGTTAGAAAAATTGATGCATATTTTGGATGTGTTTGATGACTTCATTGTTTTCCAAGATATCCAAGGTTTGCATGCTTATTTAATGCACTTATGGATTAGTTTATACATGCATAGGTAGGTGTGTATGTAAGGATTGAGATCTTTGATTGCTTAGAGAATTTCTCTAATATCATTGTTTTTCCAGATGTAGGAGCTAGGAGCACTATAGAGCTAGGGAGGACACAAGCAGCTTGGGGCAGCAACAATAGGGCAAGAGGGAAACTTTACAACCAGTCATTCTTAGGCAATGACTAGTCTCCATTCTTATATGCACATTTTTTTTACTTATTCATGTATAAATTGTTTCTTCATTTTCATTGAATAAGTAAAGTTAGTCCCTTGGATTGTGAGGGACATGTACACTTCATGATTATCAATAAAAGACTACATTTGTATACATATGATTCTCTTTTCTCATTTGCTATAATTGCAACATTGGAATAAAAAAAAATGTAATTTGTTTTATTTGACAATATTTTTCCATGCATATTAAACCTATCAGACTTATGGTTTATCTTTTAAATGTTTAAACAAACAACAAAAAAGAATAAACACTAAACCCGATTTCAGCTGAAAGCTAATAATCAGGTAACAAAAATAATAATAATTTATAAACTAGATTATTAATATTTGTAGTGCGCTTAGCTATTAGACCTATATACATTACATATGCTTTACTTTGAATTGACTATATATGGAGGTTGAAAGACCAAAATAGTGACCTAACCACTTTGGTAGGCTCCTAAGTACTCACACCATTTTTTGATGTCCCATATATAGGTTGTATGGTGACTTTTCCTTTTAGATTTGAGTGATCAATTTTTAATTTTGTATCTCTAACTCTCATTGTACTTTAATATATTATATTTTTTGTTTCAGCAAACATTTTGATTATAATTTTTTGTATGGTATGCTTGTTGATTCGTATCTATTTTGTAGGAATTTCCAATATCGTACAGGTCCATTCTAATTTCTAATCATAGAAGATTAAAGTGTGCTTTGTAGATGATAGTGCAATTATGACAACATCCTTTTCTATAATTTTGTTCAATATGATATTTACTAATAGTAACTTGTTGTTTAAACTTATATATCTTATTTCATTCTTTTTAACATTTTGCATCATTATCTTATGTATTGTATGTAATGTAAATTTATTATCTCAACATTTTCCATTTTGAGAAAAATATAAATCAAAGAACATCAATTAATTAGATAGGTTATAGTAAATTTTATATTTTCTACAATCTTATTGTAGCATAATTAATATGGTTTTAAATGTAAGGTAATTGCAAAATAAACTTAAAATTTACATTACACTCACCACAAACCAAGTAAGAGCTAACCTTATCTTAATATGTTTCAATTATTTTAGTCTTAGTCCTAGTTTACAACATCAACTCAATTCAATTTTAATCTAATGTTTGATCATTATATTAGATTATATAAATTAACATAGGATGTGGTTAATTCCTCTACATATTTACGAGCCTATACTTCCACATCTTTTAGTTAGATGTTTTATTTTCCTATGTTCTAATTCTAATTTCTCTAATTTTTAGATTATTTTTTGCTATAATATAATTTCTCCTTGTACTATTATTGTCCTTAGGGTATTAACCATTTAACTTGGTATCCATATTTTGAATCGCCCTTAATGTGCTTCATATTGTTAGGTTTTAGCAATGGTTGCCTTCTCCTTCACCTTAAACAAATTCAATACTTTTGCCTATATGATCTATGATAATGATGCTTATTTGTAAAATATAATAGCGATTTTCTCTAATCGCGACCTTCTTCTTTAGTGACTCATCTCCTTGGATGATCATATTTCATCTTTTTCAACTATTAGTGATGTTGCATTACATAATAGTTATAGTATTTTTGTATAGATAATGATAGTCCTTCTTATATATACTTGGATTCATAGTATTTTTATAGTTTATTAGAGATTCCCACTTATTCAACAAGAATCCATCATCCTCTCCCTCACATGATGTTATTGATGATTTTTTAATGTTACTTCCTTATGCACATATTATAAGGGAATCAATAATAATTACATTTAGTGAAAATAAAGATAAAATATTACATTAGATCATTTTAAATTTCATATAATGAGTAGAGATACTATTATTGTGCATTAATAAATTCCTTTTGAGATACACTAGTTGGTAGAGAAAGGTTAATGGTAAATCATTTCATTCATGCTATATTAATTATACATCATTCCATGATTTATCATGCGATATCATAGATTATTTTACATTGTTCCTTAGAGCATGATTGCATAACGATTCTATTCTTTCAACCTCTAGTGGCCATTTCTTATGGAATTTTATATGTTTATCTTTGTCTCATATTGGTATACCATTTCTAATTACATGTAATCACTCTCCTATAGACCATTTTATGCCTTATGATGATGTATTTTTGAAAACTATACATGATGATTATGTTGTTCAATATGTATATCACATTGAACAACAAGAGTAAACACATGGATTTTCTATGTCATCTAATATTTAGCCACTTTTGATAAACCTTGATTGTTTATGTCAAAATATGGGTGAGAGAAAATTTGTGAATGTGCATCACCATGGACTTGGAAATACCATTGTATAGTTGACATTGAGCAAGAGCAATAATCTCTAATTTCATATATCAGCTCAATATTGCAAGCTTTAGGTATGAATTATATATTCCCTTTGTTAATAATATGATATAAATATTTGGAATGATAGGCTTCTAGGAAAATTTGGAAAAGATAATTTCCAATAATGTCCTATGGATGCCAAAAATTGGCAAGATAACAACCCTTTGTTGGAAACTCAGTTAATGGGGGACCTATTGCACTAAACTGAGTGACCTCCGAATTTTTAAAGAAGTCAACTTCTTTTGTGAATGGGGTTTTGGAATGGGAAACAAAAGCAAATATAAAATAAAGAATCTAACTAAGACTATATGCCAAAATTTATATGAAAGGCACGATAAACCTATCTTTTGGATATAGTCTAAGGGCCTACTTAATAATTTACCATGTCCTAGAATAACAAAAATGAAGGATTGCAGCATAAACAACTCATTCAGTGACATAAAATAACAATCACGCCCATTTACTGAAAAGAAGAGTTAGAAGACATGATCTAAACAACCAAACTTGCATTCAAATTATAGAAGTACAACAAATAAACCATTTAAACAATAATGGAATGACATATACTAGTTTATCAATAGCATAAGAAATAGAGAGGCTGAACAATGGAAGAATTTGTGAGTTCTTACAATAATTTAAACAATACAAAGGCCTGATCTCTCCAAAAAATCGTATGATTCTAAAAACTAGTGAAAAAGCATATGATCTTCAAATATGGGAACCCTTGGAATGGAATCGTAGAATTGGTAACCACAGAACCGTTGGTCCAAAGCAAAGAGTAGTATTTATAGCAAGCCTTCCACTGCTTGGCAAGCAACGACAAAAAAGATTCAAAATCTGAGCAATGATGTCAAAGCAAAGATTACCCTCAGTCATTGTAATAGAAAAGATTTGAGACACAACATTCAGCCGCCCTCCATTCAGGTTCATCCCCTACGAATGATGGCAGTGGTCTAGCAACGTCTTGTGCAGAAAAGTGTCACCCTTTAGGATAGGTGGTTAGAAAACATGGCAACACCACATAGCTCATAGTCTACCTCATCCCTTGTGTTGAAGAAGAGATGCATGGAAAAATTTCCTTTTCCGCAGTTGATATTGTTGGAAAACGTGCCTCAATCTAACTGGTATGTAAAATCCTAAAAGAGAAAAGTAGGTGAGACCCTATGGAAGTCTTACTGACTATCAGCTTTGTTCTAAATCTTTGAAGTGTTTAGGTCACCAAGACTTTACTTCTGTCTTGCTGAAGGGAGTCATCGACAAGACATTTTGATCGCTGTGAGTTTCCTTTCTCTTTCTACCCAGGCAGACCTCTTGTTGATAGGTTGGTTTCTATTGAATATTGGGGAGACTCTTGGTGACAAGTGGCATCAAGGAGAGATGTGAACATTCAGAATAACTCATCTCGATAGTGTATGTATCACCAATGGTTCTTCACAAGGATGTCATTGGGGAGAGTCTTGGCTAACAAGTTTGCATTCGATATGACCTCTTAGTGATAGCGTTTCTCTCGCCGACATAATTGTTTATGAACTGTTGATGGATCTCCATGCGATGAACTTTAGTGTAACCTCTTGCCAATAGACTGGTCAAATTAATATGAATTTTTGGGTATGTATTCGGTATGATCTCCTACTGATGACTATTGGTCTCACTGACATACATGTGTTTTTAGTGAGAACTCTTGCCGATGGTTTTCCTCTCGCTGATGGGTATGAACATGAATATGACATAAATTTCTATAAGATTCTTAGCGATAGAGAAACTCTTTCCAATAGTTCTTCACAAGCTAGATTTGTTTTCGGTATGATGTTTCACCGATAGCGATGTTCTTGTCGATGGTTCTGTGATCGGGCATGGTAGTATCAGGGAGACACAACCTAGTGTCTCATCGACATGCAATATTGTTTAAACACCTTGACCGAATGTCTATCCTACGTGGTTTGTTTTCGACCAATCAGAGAAGCGAAATGTAAACCACTAGCAGTTGGACTGTTGCGTCCGTTCCTGTGAGGGAGATAAACATACTATGAGGAAAACGACTATGTTGGGCAATGGCGGATGACGATGAACAGTTCAGGGTGTAATAGTGTTATTCGATTGAACACATTGATTTGTGTAAATTCATTGTATGTTTTCTCAGAGAATTTTTGTACAAGGTTGATCAAGAAGTTATGCTGCTATAAAAATTGACATCAGAAAGTGAAGTTGTTCTCTGTATGTAATTTTCTTACTGTACTACAAAGAGGCTTTTATTGGTGTGGTAGGTTTTTCTCTCGTAAGGGTTTTCCCATGTAAAATCTGGTGTCCATTTGTGTATGTTCATTTCTATGTTTCTATTATTTCTTTGATGAGTATCTTAATTGAATTGTAATTGCAAAATTAAAAGTCACCTTTGTAGTCTTCCCTGAGGTTTTTGGCAATAGGAGAGTTTCTTCCGCACCTAAGCTTTCCTTACAAGTGGTATCAAAGCCTGGCCAATTGTGTTATCCTTATGGGTATGTTGGGTTTTTTGAGTCAATTCTATTAAGTGGGAGTCTTGTAGAAGTTTGGTAATTCGAATTACAAATTAGGATGGCAAGTACGACAGGAAAAATTGAAATTGAGAAATTTAATGTCAACAATTTTGAGTTTTGGAAACTTAAAATGGAAGATCTATTGGTTGATCGTGATCTTTGGATTGTTGTGTCTAGAACAAAGCCTACAGGAATGAAGCAAGATGATTGGGACCTTGCAGATCGAAAATCAAAGGGGTTGATAAGGCTCTATTTATTAGACTCTATTCTTTTGAATGTTCATGAAGAAAAGACTGCATCTTCTTTGTGGAAAAGACTGGAAGCTATTTATTAGGGCTAGTCCTTGGTGAATAAGTTGTACTCTTTGAAAATGCAGGAAGGAGCATCTATTGCTGATCATTTGAATGCTTTCAATATGCTAATTGCTCAGTTAGCATCTATGGGTGTGAATATTGATGAAGAAGATCATTGTATGCTACTGTTGTGTTTTTTTCCAAATTCTTGGGATCACTTGGTGATGGCTATTGGGAGTATGACATCCACTTTTAAGATGGAAGATGTTGTTGCTTCTTTTTTATTAGAAGAGATGAGAAGGAAATCTTCTGAGATGGAAAAGGAGGCTCTTGCTGTTAGAGGTAGATCGAAAGAAAAAGGAAAGAAGGACAAGAAGTCCAAATCCATATTAGAGGGGAGATCAAAGTCTCCTAGCAAGAAGTCCAAGGTGAAGTGCTAGAATTGTGGGCAACTTGGTCATGTCTGAAAGGATTGTAAAGAGGAGAAAAAGAAGAAGTATTCTTCCAACAATGATTCTTCTCAAAGTGATGCAGACGCATTCATTGCAGCCTTGGCTACACAAGCATCAGATGATGGTTGGATGATTGATTCTAGAACATCTTTCCACATGACATCTCATAGAGACTGGTTCACTAAGTATGAACAATACGATGTTGGAAGGGTGTAATTGGAAAGAGATTCATCTTTGGAGATAGTTGGTTGTGGAAGAGTCAGAATTCAATTCCCTAATGGAAGAGTGAAGGGAATCAATGATGTAATGCATATACCATGTCTGACTCAAAATTTACTTTTTGTTAGTAAGCTGAATGATATTGAGTGCAAGTCACATTCTCTGGAAATGGCTGCAAGATGACTAGAGGATCAATGGTGCTAGCTAGGGGTTCTCGTATTGGTAGCTTGTATAAGTTGGATGCACATGTTGTGCAATGCAATAGTGTCACTATAAAGTCACAAAAAGCTACTCATGGAGAAAAAGAGGAAAAAGTTCTTGATTGTGCAAACTCTATAGAAGTTAAACTTCTAGCAGAAAAGACTATGCTCTGGCATCATAGGCTAGGCCACATTGGTGAAAAAGGTTTAAAAACCTGGAAGAATAAAAACTTGGTTGAAGGGCTTGATGATTGTAACTTCGAATTTGAGTTTTGTGAAGATTGTATACATGGTAAACAACACCGTGTTTCATTTTACTCCAATCCTCACAAATCTTCTGATTTACTTAATTACATTCATTTGATGTTTTTGGTCCAGTAAATGTTCCTTCTTTGTCTAAATCAAGATATTATGTATCGTTCATTGATGATTATTCAAGAAGAGCATTTGTATATTTTTTGAAAAGTAAATCAGAAGTGTTCAGTCATTTTAAGGAATTTAAAAACCTTGTGGAAAATCTGACTGGAAGAAAAATAAAATGTTTAAGGACTGACAATGGCGGTGAGTTTTGTTTTGATGAGTTCGAGAGGTACTATAAAGATCATGGGATTAAAAGACATAAAACTACACCCTACACTCTGCAACAAAATGGAGTTGTAGAAAGGTTCAACAGGACAGTGATGGAAAGAGCACAAAGTATGTTGAACAGTGCTAGCTTGGAGGAGAAGTTCTGGATTGAGGCAGTTGCAACCGCATGTTACTTAATAAACCGTTCTCTAAATTTCGCTCTTGATGAGAAAACACCTTTGGAAGCATGGTCTAGAAAGAAGCCCTCTTTGAGACACATTCGTGTCTTTGGTTGTGAAGCATATGCATATGTGCTGAATGAAAAAAGATTTAAATTGGAAAACAAGGCTATTAAATGTATTTTTATTGGTTATAGTGTTGGCATAAAAGGATACAAGCTCTGGAATCCTGGTATGGAGAAGGTTCTATATAGCATAAGTGTTATCTTTCATGAGCTGAAGCCTTCTACTTTGGATCTACAGCCAGAAACAAAATAAGAAGATAAAAAGGATGTAGTTGAAATTCTTCCAACACCAGATAAAGAGGAATTGAAAATTCAAAATGTACCTAAAACTAAGGAGAGCTCAAGTAGTTTTGAGAGTTCTGAAGAAGAAGAACAACCTCAGCCTCAGCCTGTGAGGAGGTCAACACGTGAAAGAAAGCAACTTGATAGGTATGGGTTCTCTTTGTTATATTCTACTTGTGCATATGCTTTAATTTCTAGCACTAATGAGCCTAGGACTGTGAAAGAGGAATTTAGAATGTTTGATTCAAACTCTTGGTTGGAAGCCATGAATGAAGAAATGACATCATTAGAAAAGAATGATACTTGGAGTTTGGTGACCTTTCCTGAAGGCATAAAAATTGTTGGTTGTAAATGGGTATTTAAAAAGAAAATAGTTCTGAATGGTAGTGTGGAGAAGTATAAGGTGAGATTGGTTGCGAAGGGGTATTCTGAGGTAGAGGGAATTGATTATGGAGAATTTTTTTCTCCTGCAGCTAAGTTGGCGTCTATCAAATTTCTTTTGTCACTTGCAGTAGCGTATGACTTAGAGATTGAACAGATGAATGTGAAGACAACATTTCTTCATGGTGACCTTGAAGAAGAAATCTATATGTCCTAGCCTGAGCACTTTGTGGAAAAAGGTAAAGAAAAACTAGTTTGCAAGTTGAAAAAATCTTTGTATGGATTAAAACAATCTCCTAGAATGTTGTACCAGAAATTTGACACTTTTTTTTTGTCATTGGGATTTGTAAGATCGAAATCTGATCACTGTGTGTACTATAAAGATGAAAGTGATTGTATTCTTATTATTTCCTTCTATGTTGATGATATGTTGTTCATAGGAAATAGCAAGTTAATGATTTCTGATCTAAAATCTCAATTGTCTGCAAAGTTCGAAATGAAAGATCTTGGTGCAACCAAGTATATTTTGGGAATGGAAATAACCATGGACAGGAAAAGTAGAAAACTTTGGCCCAGTCAAAGTAAGTATATTAATATTGTTCTGGAAAGATTTCGTATGAATGACTGCAAGCAGCTAGTTGTTCTAGTTTTGCAAGGAACGAAGCTATTTGTTGAAGACTGTCCAAAATCTCCTACTGAGATAGAGGACATGACCAGAGTGCCTTATTCTAGTGTAGTTGGTAGTTTAATGTATGCAATGGTTTGTACAAGGCTAGACATTGCCCAAGCAGTGGGAGTACTTAGTCATTATATGGAAAATCCTAGAACGACACATTGGGATGCTGTGAAAAGGGTGTTTAGATATCTAAAGGGAAATTCAGAGTATGCTTTGTGTTACCATGGAAATTTGGTTGAATCACAGAGGACTCTCAGCATTCGAGGCTATGTGGATTCTGATTGGGCAGGGGACATTAATAGCAGAAGATCCACTAGTGGATATATTTTCATGATGAATAGTGGTGCAGTTAGTTGGATGAGTAAGCAGTAGGTTGTAGTCACTTTGTCCACTATAGAGGCAGAATACATGGCAGCAACACACACCTGTAAAGAAGAAATTTGGTTAAAACATTTGTGTTCTAACATTGGGTTTGATGCAGGGATAATTACAATATATTGTGATAGTAAAAGTGCTATTTTTTTGGCAAAAAATCCTATTTTCCATGCCAGGACAAAACATATTGATGTTCAGTATCATTTTGTATGAGATATGGTGAAGGATGGAAAGGTTTTTTTAGAAAAAGTGGATACTTTGGAAAATGTTGCAGATGCATTGACGAAGCCAGTGAGCACAAACAAGTTCAGGTGGTGTGCCAGTTTGATGGGCCTTAGTGCCCATGAATTTTAGTAGTTTTGTTGTGCTCTAGAGGTGTTAGTAAGATCTTCATCAAGTGGGAGATTGTTGGAAAGTGTGCCTCAATCTTACTGTCATGTAAACTCCTAAAAGAGAAAAGTCTGTGAGACCCTCTGGAAGTCTTATTGACTAGCATCTGTATTCTAAATCTTTGAAGTGTTTAGGTTGCCAAGACTTCACTTCTGTCTTGCCGATGGGAGCCATTGGCAAGAAATTTTGATCACTGTGAGTTTCCTTTATCTTTCCACTTGGGCAGACCTCTTGCCAACAGGTTGGTTTCTATTGAATATTGGGGAGACTCTTGGTGACAAGTGGCATTAGGGAGAGATGTGAACATTTAGAATAACTCATCCCGACAATGTATGTCTCACTGACAGTTATTCACAAGGATGTCATTGGGGAGACTCTTGGCTGACAAGTTTGCATTCAATATGACCTCTTAGCGATAGCATTTCTCTTCCCGACGAAATTGTTTATGAACTACCGATGAATCTCCACACGATGAACTTTGGTGTAACCTCTTGCCGATAGACTAGTCAGATTAATATGAACTATCAGGTATGTCTTTGGTATGATCTCCTATCAATGACTGTTGGTCTCACCAACAAACAGGTGTTTTCGGTGAGAACTCTTGTCGATGGTTTTCCTCTCGCCGGTGGGTATGAACATCAGTATGACATAAAGTTCCATAAGACTCTTAGCGATAGAAAAATTCTTGTCAATAGTTCTGCACAAGCTGGATTTGTGTTCGGTATGATGTTTCGCCAATAGCGGTGGTCTTGTCAATGGTTATGTGATCGAGCATTGTAGCATCAGGGAGACATAGCCTAGTGTCTCACCGACATGCGATATTGTTTGAAAACCTTGACCGAATGTCTATCCTATGTGGTTTTTTTTTTTACCAATCAGAGAAGCGGAATGTAAACTGCTAGTAGTTGGACTGTTGCGACCATTCCTATGAAGGAGATGAATAGATTGTGAGAAAAATGACTATGTTGGGCAATGGCGGATGACGATGAATAGTTCGGGGTGTAACAGTGTTATTCGATTGAAGACATATTGATCTGTGTAAATTCATTGTATGTTTTCTGAGAGCATTTCTGTACAAGGTTGATCAAGAAGTTATGCTACTATAAAAATTGACATCAGAAAGTGAAGTTGTTCTCTGTATGTAATTTTCTTACTGTAATACAAAGAGGGTTTTCTTAGTGTGGTGGGTTTTTCTCTTGTAAGGGTTTTCCCACATAAAATCTGGTGTCCATCTGTGTATGTCCGTTTCTCTATTTTTGTTATTTCTTTGATGAGTATCTTAATTGAACTGTAATTGAAAAATTAAAAGTAACCTCTACAGTCTTCCTTCAGGTTTTTGGCGTTATGAGAGTTTGTTCTACACCTGATCTTTCCTTACAGATATTTCCTTCCTTCATTGAAAGCTTGTGCAGATAAGACACGTAGAAAAATTGTTTATTGTAGACACCACTTTTGGGGCCTGCCAAATCCTTATGCGAATGGGAGCTATATGGAACGCGAGCAGGGGCTGATAGAAGAGAAGAGGAAATGATAAAAACCACCCATGGTGACGACACGTGGGAGAATTTTGGGGGTTGATAGAAGAGCATAGAGCAAGATTCCCTTGGAGTGTGATGAGTAGACACATGGTATAAGCCACAATGACAACCAAAAAGGGGGTCGATAAAAATTGTTGAAAGCATGGGACGGTACATAGCCAAAAATCAAAACCTGAAGGGAGCATGGTGAATTTTGAATTCATAGCTTCTAGCGACTATAAGGGGAATTTCGCTTTGAGGAACGTGGAACCCAAAATTTTCTCTGGTTTGCATACCAGATTGCCATCCATTGGCGATGAAATTAGAGCTTGGAAAGGGCTGCTTATAGAGGTGGCCAGTTGTCTTTGGATGGTCTCTCTATTTTGTGCAGATTCTCATGCACTCCGCCTAGGTCGAGCGTTTCTTTATAATGTAGTGTCTCAGGTAAACTGTCCCCTGTCTCACAATGGAAAAGTAGCTACAAAAGAGGATGAATAACACCCTCAATTTTTTTTGAGGTGGGAGGATGGTTGAAACTCTAGAAAGTGTTTGGATCTTTCTCCTTTTCTTCAACTATTTCTACAATCTGCTCGGTTGTGGCAATCGACCCATCCTCAAGAAATAGAGATGGCATAACCATCTCACCTAGTTGGGAGAAATTCTCTCGCATGTCATCCATTGACTAGCTCAAAGTAGTTGTGGCTGCTTTAGTTCGCTGGAAGGCCAAGTGGAAATGGATGAATTTGTTTGCCATATGGGCAGCAATATCTTGATCCTTGATCCTTTCCTTGGCCAGGTCTTCATTGAAGACCAAATATAGATTGGTGAGAAAACTCTTTGCTTCTAGAACATTCTCTAAGATGAACCATGGGAATTTTTCAATTGTTCTGTGAACCTCCTAGCTCAATTTTTCTACCTTCGAGATGAACTAGAGCATTGGTTGCAGTGTTAGGAAGAAGGTTTTAATATTTTCTCAATAAGAAATATATATCTGTGGAGCCAATGGGATGAGGTCCGGCTGCACGGAGGAGGCTTGGGGAGAGATCTTTAGAGAGGAAATCTTTGCATCCTTTGAGTTAGTGGCCTTTGTAAATTCTACATTTTTCCTTTTCGCGGATTCTAATTACTCCCCAAAGCTGCTCATTTCTTTACACTAGTTTTCCTCAGCCTAAATGCGGTTCACCAATTCTCTATCAAGTGAGGACTTTGTCTCTTGAAGCTCCTTTTTCTAACTGGGCCTTGTTTCCCTAAAATTCCATATGATTCTTTTCTAATTCTTGCTCATATAGAGCATGTTGAGCTGCTAACTCCTCCTCCTTTTGTTGCAGATTATGCTCCATCTAGGGCAATTAACTTTGATATGTTTGGTTCCTTGCCCATAGCTCGTTGAGCAGTATGGGGTCAATGAATTGGGACTTATTGAGTTCTTCTTGGAGTTTTCTCCAATCCAACTCTCTTTTTCGCACTTTCTCAAACAAGTGCATAAATTTTGCTTCAAGTGACTTCTCCTTTGTTTCTAGGAAGCTAACTTGTTCCCTCACCAACTTTAGTTGCTCCTCTTTTTTCTTCAATTGATGGCCAAACTTCAAGAAGTCGGTCATCACTCTTGTTGCATTTCCTCCATGAGTCCCACCTTATCCTATGGTCAAGTTTTGGTCAGATCAAGTCCCATGGCATACATGTCATAATTGCCCAGGAGCATCTCCCCCTATGGTTTGACAACACTTCAGTACATGGTGGTGAAATTCAACACTTTTTGCTCTTCATTGTAAACTATATATACTTTGGACTTTGCCTCCTGTTAGCTCTTAAAAATGCAAGCAGAATGCCTCAAGAGGCTGCCAATCTCTTGATGATCTTTAGGGTAATAGACAAGGTCAAAAGCTTTCAACCTTCTACTCTTCAAGTGCTGCAAGACCTAGGCGGGTGTACCTAACTGAATGAAGTAGACTTTATGTACTTATGATTATCTTTCTTGTAGTAATTTTTCCACAATGGTAGATCGAAGTGAACAAATGAAATCAAACTTGATAGCAACAACAATCTTCTAATCTAAATCCTAAAATGCTCAATTAACAGATATAAAGAAACTAAATGAATTCAAAATGATGAAGTGCAAAGACCAGTGCCTTATTGGGTAAGCAAAGTTGAATGAAATAGAAGTAGGCAACTTATTCTAGCTAAAACTTAAATTGTTGGCATATGTTCTGTTTATAACTTGTATAAACATGCAAGATTGTGACTACTAAGCTCTACTTTAATAATCCAAATGAATTTTCCTTATTACTGTGATCAACCAAAAGGATTTAATGTTTTCTGGAAAGAACCAATCGATTAATCACACAAATACAACAAATGTGCACTGATAAACTGAGAATAAACTTGTTATATCAATTTAAACAACTAGAAAGAATCAACTTGGAGATAGCTTACCAATACTTTTCAATAAACTCAACAGAAAATTGACACCAAAATAAACTGCCACACTAACTGACTTTCATTGAAATCGCCATTTGAAAACATGCATCATAGTCTCTGACATGAGAATTTTATTCTACTGTAGCCATTCCTAATCTACCTACTGTAATCTGATCTCATAATCCAATTCACAATCAAGAATGACTATTTATACATATGCATCTGAACAGACACATCATTTCAACATCCATGTCGGCCAACCATAGAATTCGGGATCAGTTCATGTCGGCCGGCAATGATATTAAGGAACCCACATGTTAGCCCACAGTGCATAAGACTTTGTAAATCATTCACTGAGTAGTTGCTAAGATATCTCTGTAAGTATGCCGAAGGCAATTATATCGCTGTCATTCTGTGCCCTTTGTGTTTCACCCAGAACCTGTGATGTCAGTGAGACATCTCACAGACTACAAAATGTTATATTGATATGTATTTCTTTACGTGCTTTCCATTCATTGAGACACAGGGATATCTCTCACCGATGTGTTCTTTTCGTTTTGTTCTCAGTCACCGTAACATTCTGATATTGGAGAGACCTCATGTAGACCACACTATGTTTCATCAAAAGTCTTTATCCATCTTGAGTCGCTGAGACAAAAGCATACTCTCGCCGAAATGTATCCTTCATTTTCCTTCGCCAAGACAATTCAAAATTGGGGAGAGGTCCCAAAGAGTTCATTGAGTCATACTGAAATCCCTTTATTCATCTTGTGTGTCGCTGTGACATTTCACCGTCAAGGAGACATTATATAGAATTCTCTTTATTTTACCAAAATCCCCAAGCTCACCTTAGATCGCTAGGAGAAATCAAATCTCACACCGACAGAGACCTATCGTGCCTTATTGGCAAGACCCAAAGTAGTCACTGAGAGCTCACTCCGAATGTCATTAACTCTTACTGTTGTATTCCCATTCTGTCGCCGAAACAATGTGAAAGTCCTGCCGATGACTACCAGTAAATAAACTCCAATTGCCATGACATCAGAAACATCTTGCCGATAGGAAACACAAACATTTACAAGTAGAAATACAATATGAATCGGGAAACTCCCTGACCATCACAAGCTGATATGAACAAGAATGTGAAAAATGCATACATAGATGATTTTATGGGGCAAAAATATGCAAAGTGTGAACAAAATGATATGAAGAAAAACCCTGTGCATATGGTGATGACTATATGGAAACTTAGGGTTATGGAAAACATGTGAAAATATTTAGAAATTTTTAGTTCCAACACCTCTTTCTTATCATCCCTTTCTTTTTGCTTCTAGATCTTGAGGGTTCACATCTACTTTGTGGCTTTTCCTTGGGATATGAATTTAGATGGAAATAAAACTAGTCCACCAATGATAGGTGCACTAGGAGGTAGGGAAAAAGGAAATACCCATGTAGCGGGCCCTTGTGTTTTCTTTGGAGGGAGATTAAAATTTTTTGAGGAGAAAAAGGGGACTTGCCATAGTTCGGTTTGTGAACTAGTGGAAGGACTCATCAATTGTGGTGATGGGTTAGTTGCAATCAATTTCGTTTGCTTGGCATGTTGGGTTGGACCCGATGTAGCAGGGGAAATAGGGGTGCCAATAGCAGTCGAGCTTTCAAAAAGAGAGGCGAGGAGAGATTGAGTAGCAATGGCCAGTGTTAAGGTTTGCAGAGGCGTTAAGATAGATGGCCTAGCCTGGGCGAATTGAGAGAAACCTCACATAAACATTTTGGTAGGGGTAGATAAAGCAGGGCCGACACTTGTAGTAATGGGCACCATGAAAATGGAATAGGACACCAAAGATTGAGAAGTAAGAAAAGAAGAAGAAAAAATTACCTGGGTATGTGTAGGATCATCATGGAAAAAATAGGCCCTTAAGTGGCAAAAAATTTAGAAAAAATCAGAGTTAGGAAACTTGACATAAAAATTTGAATAAGTTATCTTTATTATTTCAAAAATATGTAAGAATAGAATGTGTAGAAAATTGAATGTAGTTTCTAAACTACTAGGTTTTTTTTTAAATCTATTTGGTGGAAATTTGAAATTTCAATGCAGTAGTACTTAAATTTCAGGGAAAAAATAAGAAGTAGGTGTCTTTTTGACCACCCTAACCACAATAAAATGATAATATTTTTTTATAAGATTTTAGAAATAAATAGAGGACTCATGTTCGAATGTGATGTATTTTTTTTTTCCAAGTAAATAATTAATTATGATTTTTTTATTACAACTTTTAAAAAAATATAAAAACTCTTATGCCTGACCACCTTAACTTGGTCAAAACTTCATGAAATTCAATTTTTCTTTTATTAATCCTATAGTATATGAAGCATAGAATGTGATGCATGTTTTGGATTCAAAAAATGTGATAGTGTTTGAAAGTTGTAGATGTTTTTCAATCAGCCTATCAATCAACACTTTAGTCATAATTCAAATAGAAAATAAATAATAATTATTTATTAAATTCAAAGTAAAGCATAATTTATATTGGTGGAAAGCTGAGAATCTCCTTTAAAAACCCTTTTCATTTCATCAATTTTGGGTTAAAAAATAGTCGTTAGCCACATACCCTACAAATACCCATCATATTGCCACTTTTTGGCCCATCATGATCCTGCACATACCCACCTGTTGACTGGATACTAGTGGTACTTCACTTGTCACTAACTGCTTACTTACTTTAGGTTCTTGGCTTGTTGTGAGCACTTCGCCTACAGGGGCTCCTTGTGATCCTCCGCCCGGAATAGCTTCAGTACATTGTTGCTTAGTGGGCAGAGAGTCCTTGATCTCCATGGTTTCTATAGTTTCTGGATGTTGTTACTGGGGCACTCTCATTTTTTCCAAGGCCCATGTGAGTGTCCATGACGCTCGTGACATATTCAGTTGCACATTTGAAGTGACATAAGCAGATTTCCCTATAGAATTTCTCTTTTGTTGGGCAAAGGACATTGATGTCTCAGCTTCCCCTTCCACTTGCTCTTCTCCTTCATCGAGGTCCACTATCGCTTGAGTTGGAAGCAGGGTGCTCCTTGTCCCATAGCCTTTTAAACTCTTTTTCTTCCATCATGTCATCATAAGGTACCTCAGGTTGCTTTATTTCCTGGAAATATATCTAGAAGGCTCTAATATTTTTAATAGTCCATTCTTCTTCATTCCTCAATTTATTGTACAAAGTCTTCCCTAGTTTTTACTTCTCATCATAATCCACCACCAGGAAATAGAACCTATGCGATGGAAGTTTGTTATCTTCCATGGGGATATGAACCAGGTCAATCAATAATTCATCCTTATCTTCTAGCAGGCTGCATCTCCACTCCTAGTAAGGCCAAGGACTGTGAGTTACCTTGAGGTGATCATACAGTAAATCATTGAAAGGGTCGTAATCCCACTTGTCACAGATCATCACCAACCCCAAATGAGCTAGCTTATCCTGCAATAGTGGGTGTGTCTGCTTCTTTTTCATGGCCACCATTTTGAAAGTCTATAGACATGTGAAGAATCCCTTCTTCTTGATACTTTTCACACTACATAAGGTAATATCAATAATGCACGTCTTCCAGAATAATTTCAGAGCCAACACTCAATTATTCACACATGTCGAAAGGCATAAGGGTTCCCCAGTGAAGCCTCACATTCAGATGAATGTAAAATCCACTCTGAAAAACCAATCACATTTAGGAATGGAATTCTGCATAAACTATGTCTAAGTCAAGGTGAGTCGATTAATATACTCCTCCCCTAGTAAATCTTGCAAAATCGGAGTTAAGAAATGATCCAAATATATGTAATAATCAAAAGTAGAAGAGAGGAGAGGGATCCAGGCAGAAATTAGTTTTTTCCTACCCTTCTCATTGAAGATAGACAAATCCATATGCTCATTAAAGAAATTAGGATTTTGATATAAAAACATATAAGCAAGATAGGAGACAAATCTAAACTTTCATTCAACTGGGTACTTCTTAATTTGCTCTAACATCTTTTTTGAGAGGAATTCTCCAAAATCATACCAGAATTTAGATTTTTGGTAGCAGAATTGGAAAGCTAGGCCCAATTAAAAAGACAACACCTCTTGGTCAATGTCCAAACCAAAAAAAAATCATCATTGAAAAGGCATCTTGTAGGTCTTCTTTGAAAGCACCATCCAGAGTAGGAATTACTAGCAGCGTCCCACATTCTGCTTCAATTCTTTTGGTTTCTTCGCTGAAAAACTCTCTTGCCTTATCCCTGGTGCTCCATATATCATTTCCTCATTTAGGATTGAATTTCTCCACTTTCATCCCTCTTTGCATAGGGTCTAGAATGCATAGCATGTTCCCGATGGCAGTCGGGCTAATGTTAACTAAAAGATTCTAACCCTCAATAGTGTTGGTACTTGGATTCAAATATTTAATGGTTGCATCTACCAACTCTGGGTAGTAGTGCACCAATGGGACCATATATTGAGGAAACTCGTTGAACCATACTTTTTTTGTAGCTGACATTGTTCTTCTAGACACTTTCATTCATGTGCAGGTTGCTTCCCTTAATGCTTTGGGGTTTTTTGCAAGAAAGGGATCATGAACATTATCCCAATCTTCATGAACTAAGTTTTTCTCTCTATAGATTTTGGGCTTGTCCAACCGCCTTGTGTTTTCCCATTCTGGCTTGTCAGGAATACCTAGCATAGCATATGAAATATCTTCAAAGACATTAACCATTGGTGCTCTTCACAAAGCTTTAGCTAATTTTTGCATTGCCACTGGCTTAACTTCCTAACTTGAACTTTCTGCCATTGCTAATTTGCGGGAAGCTTTTTTCTTAGCTTGATTTCTTCTGCAATTTTACTTCAGCTTTGGCTATGCTCTAGAAATTGCTTTCTACTTTTAGTAGTGTTCTTAAAAGAAAACTTTTATGTTCTTTAAAAATTTTACATGCACTATTTAGTGATCTTTTCTCAAGGTGGTAGATGAGAATCACTTTTTTTTCACATTTAATACGGCATGTACCATTGACCCTTTGGCTTGTGTGAGATGAATTACTTTCCATTTTGATTTGACAAGAATTCATAAATATAATTAGCAACTGCATGTACAACACAATTTTCTTGGAACTTGAGTTGATGCCTTGCAGGAAGCTTAAGCATTTGTATGTGTTGGCAATCAATATCTTAAAAATAATGATTAGGCTGAAGATGCACTCAGTATTTGAAAAGATACAAGTTTTTCCTTGGAATACGAAAAATACATGGAGGATGACACCTTAGTCCTTGGTCGTGCATAACACCACCAATTGTTGCCAATAGCTTAGGATAATTAACTAGCTTTCATTAATTTTGCATGCAGCAAATCGTACTTAGCAGACACAACTGGGTGGGAAATTTGAGCAAGCCTAGGCATAGTTTTCAAGTTGGTACTTGATTAATATCATGTTTATGGAAAGCAGATTACCACACCTTTCCTTGATTTTTCTATAAATAGGCCTCTTTGCGGTAGTGAAATCACACTTAGTGATTTGAGCAGAATTGGTGCTAGGTAATTGGCGTAGTAGTTTAGTATTTGTAGTTGCATAGCATTCTCATAGGCTAGACTTAGGTGCTTTGCAAGGATAGTTCTAAAGTGTTTGTAGAAAGTCTGACAAGATGAATACCCCAATTTGGCTAGTGTCGCACAAGTCCCAAACTTCCTTCCTAGGAGAGATTTCTACTAGGTAGTTAAAGAGAATGACGAAGAACAAGCATTCACTATCCATTATAGCCATAAAGTGGGTCTTGGGATGGGACTGCCTCGAGTTTGAGGACAAGTATTGAGTCAACACTGATGTGTGCTCGCACTTCGTCACCTCCATGCTAGATACAAGAATTCCCAGGCCATTAATTCTTCATCTAGTGAAGGAAATTTTCCCCAAGAAATACCTAAACAGCCTTGGTGAGGTTGTTGCAAATGCTGCATATGGTGGGGGAATCCCAACTGCAAGTGACATCCAGAGGTTTATAGAAGAGGACGCAGTCATGTCGTGGCTACCATTTCTGAGTGGATTTCACCTCCAAACGTGAGATGAACACCATCAGAGGGTCACTCAAGCTTGCCACTTCCGGCTCTACATTTACATGGTGTCATTCTACGACATCGATTGGTACATGGACTTTAGGAACCTGGTGTTCCCTCTTCCTTCCTTTGTTCCATGGGATGATGCTTTTGTTGCTGATGCCCCCGTGGATGAGGATATTGTGGATTCCACCATTGATGTGTTTGTTGCTTCTGCTCACGTCATGAATTGAAGACCTACGTTTTTCTTTTTCTTGCTTTCAAATAACTCATAGTAATTAGTCCCTTTTTGTATACATGCTTGAAAAGGCTTTTCATAATATATAACATAAGTAGAATATATATATATATACACTTTTAGAAACATGGCCTTATGAGCCATTTTGAAAATGTAAATATCAAAGAATATATAATGAAAATATATCCTTATATAACCATTTTGTTGCCTTTATCTAAATTTTGCAATTGAGTTATCTTTTCCTTTTCTTTTTGTATTTATGAATCTCGGTTTTGCATGTGGGTGTTTATTTTTTGCTTTGTTGAACTATGAGTTTATTTCCCTTACTCTCTACAATAATGGGCCATTGTTTCCTTCTTCCACGAACAACAAGATACAATAAAAAGACTAGCCAACAAAACAAAAGGGAAAGAAGGGAAAAAAATATTTACATATTTACATGGGTATGGAAAGCAAGCTTAATTGAATAATTTCAAATGAATTATGTTGACTAGAATTCCCAACGCTTCTTTTTCCATAGTCTCTAACTCGTATGCATTGTACTCCTTGCATTGAATTATTTTGAATGGGTCTTCCCAAAGGCTATCAATTTTCCATGTTGACTTGGCTTTGCAGCCCTTTCATTATATTTTAGCACCAAGTCTCTGCACTTTAGGCCTTGGTCAGATGCTTTCTTGTCAAACCACCTTTTAACCTCTTGTTGGTGGTTATTCATGGCAGTTAGGGACTTTTCCCTTTTCTCTTGTACTTCTAGCAACTCGGCTAACCGTACCTCCATTGTGTCATTATGTTATACTTTGAGGGACTTTAGCAATTGCAATGCCAAAATCTCCATAGAGATAGGTAATAATGCCTCTTTTCCATAAACTAGTTCATACGATGAAGTCTTGAGGACTTGCTTTGGAGTTATGTGGTCCACCCAAAGAGTTGTTTGGATATTTTTATGCCACTCCCTCTGGTATTCTAACCCAATTCTTTTGAGGAGTCAGACTAGATTCTTGTTTGTTGATTTGGCTAAGCCATTCCCATGTGGGTAGTAGTTTGATGATGTTTTAAGGAATATGTCATGTGTAAGTGTGAATTGACTTACCTCGAAGTCTAGGAAAGCTTTAGCATTGTCAGAGATGATAGTTTTGGGCAGGCCAAATCTCGCCACTAGTTCCTCTAGGAAATCCCCTATCTCTACCTTTGTCATGTTCTTAAGTGGCACGACCTTGGTCCATCTTGTGAAGTAGTTTGTGGCGGTTAAGATCCATTTGTGTCCTACACTGGAGGCTAGGTTGATCATTTTGATGAAGTCTAAACCCCATTATGTGAATGGCTCATCAACCTTTATCAGATTGAGGAGCATCGCTGAATTCTTTCTTCTTCTAGCGAAGAACTGACATTCTTTACAAGTTTTTACCAAGGATTAGGAATCATTGAATAACGTTGGCCAAAAGTACCCTGCACACATGATTTTGATGGCGGTTATTTTTTAGGAGAAATTTTTGCCTGTGGGATTTTTGTGGTAAGTGTCAAGGACCCTCCTTCTTTTCTCTACGATAACACAACGCAATAGAATGTCATTGAAATTTCTCTTGAAAATGATCCCTTTGATGAGCGTGAATCCACTATTCTGCAACTAGTAGAATCTCCTTTTTCTAAAAAGGAAGGCCCGGTGGATACTTTCCTATATGCATAAATCTTATTCTATCTTCCATCCAACAACCTTCAAACTCTGGCTCATTCATTAGGACTAGCTTCGGTCGTTCCTCTTCTAGGGTCACTTCTTCCTTGTGCACAAGATACTCGCACAGTCCTCTTCCCTGAATAGTCTTTGTAGGCTTGACCTCTATGTTGTACTCGAGGATCTTGGTGATCCAATTGGCTCTTTTCTTGGTGATTTCTCCCTCCATGATGTACTTGTGCAAATTAGAATGTACAACATAGACAATCACCTTATTGCAAGAGATTAGGTGTCAAAACTTCTTGAGCCCCTTAACTATTACGAACACTTGCCTCTCTACAAAGTTGTAGTTTGTTTCATATTCCTTCAGGGTCTAGGAGTGAAATGCTATCAAATTTTCTCCTTTTCCCTCATTATTTTTTTGAGTTAAGATAGTAGCAATTCTTGACTTGCTACTGAATACATACATTATAAATTCCTTTGATAAGTTTGGGTTAACCAAAACAGGAGTGGAAGAGATACAATCCTTGACTTTCTCAAAGGCTTCTTTGGCTTCTTTTGTCCATTTAAATATTTGGTCCTTTTTTAGCATTAGGGTAATTGGCCTAATTATTCCTACAAAATTAGAAATAAAATTGCTAATGAAATTTACCTTCCCCAAGAAGGATTGAACACCCTTCTTGTTGACCAGAAGAGGAAGCTCCTTGATTGCTTTCACCCGCTCAAGATCAATTGAAATTCCTTCTTTGGACACAACGTGCCCTAGTAGTTTTTCTTGTGGTACTCTGAAGACACAATTTCTTGGGTTTAGAGATATCCCAAACTCTTGGCATTTCTTGAAAACCATCTCAAGGTGATCAAAATGATCATCCTTGGATTTGGAGAACACTGTCAGATCATCCAAATAGATTAGGATAATCTTGTTGATTAATTTTCTGAAAGCGATATCCATTACTCATTGGAAGGTGGCTCCTACATTTGAGAGGCCAAACAACATCTTGGCATATGTGAATGTTCCCCACTTGGTAGTGAATGTTGTCTTATGTTGATCCTCCTCTTTGAACTGGATCTGATTGTAACTGGAGAATCCATCTAATAGAGAAAACATCTCGGATCTTGCCACTATTTGTAGGATTGACTCCATTGAGGGTAGTAGGTAATGATCCTTCAAGGATGCACTGTTTAGGTCCCAAAAGTCCACACATAGGAGAATATCTCCATTCTTCTTCTAGACTAAGACTAAATTGGATACCCACGTGCTATGCTTGATTGAGAAGAAAATTTGCGACTGGATTAGCTTTGTTAATTCTTGCACCATTAGCGCTTTAATCTTGGGATTGACTGGTATTTGTTTTTGGTGGACAAACTTTGCACCTTTTGCCAACTCTATTGTGTGCTGAATGATATCGAGATCATATCCCCTAAGGTCATCATATGACCAAGCCAACACTCCTTCATATTTATTGCAAAATTCGATAAGACTTTCTTTATCACGATGCAGGACATCCTTCCAAACTTTGAGCTTTCTTCCATCTCAAACCTAAAGTTCTACATAATTAATTTTGTCTGCTACAAACTCCCGCTTGTCATTTCTTGCATCGTCAAAATCGAAAAGGTTTTCAAGCATGACTAATCCTTTTGGAAGCTTGTTATATTTTAGCTGGATAATCTATCCTTCATAGGCCTCAACAATCTTTGGTTGGAGTTATTTAGCAAACTCTCCAACTATTGGATGAACAAGAAAATGTGTTCATCGTTGTCAAACACTTGCTAGCTTTGGTCATTGTCTAGAATTTCTGGTTGGACTATTACTCATACAACATTTTTTTTGTGAATGAGATTGGAGGTAGGGTCAAATTAAGATCCAATTGATGCCATATGATCCACATCTGCATTTTTTTCTCGGGGCACCATTTGAATGTTGAAGGCTTCAAACCCTTAATCAGGTCCCAAACTCGGTGTCTATAGGATCCCATGCGGACATTCTTGGCTGCAAAGACACCTCGAACTTGATTAACTACTAGTTCAAAATCTCCAAACACCATGAATTTCTTAATGACCATCCATTCCACAAGGTTGATACCTTGCACTAGTTCTTTGTATTCAGCTTCATTGTTCAAGCAAGCGATCTGGAAGTGGAAAGACCTCAGTGTCTTTTCATTTTGTGGGGATGTTAAACATATCCTAGCTCCTGCACCATTTTTGCATCTTTCTCCATCGAAGTGCAATGTCCATAGTTCAGAGGCTTAACCACCTCTGAATTCTTTAGCAACCTTTGGGAGCACTTAATCTTCATCTTAGATGACATAGGTGCCCAGCCTGGTAGCATAATAGTTTCCAAAAGGGTCGGTATCTATATGTTCTCTCAAGAGAGCATCTTCTTGATCATCCTGATGTCCGGTCACCCTCTCATCTTCTAGTAGCTCAGCGTAATAGATTTCTTGCTTGGTGATAGAGGTATGTGTCACTTCAAAATTGATCATGGCTTCATCACCTACATGTTCTTAGTGTAAAGCTTTAGATTCTATCTTCATCTTTGCACCATGCTTAGTTCTAAGGATCAAATGCAACCAACCTAGGGATAGGTATCTGCCCACTTTTGAAGTAAATTTGCGGGATAGGTAGAGGTTGAACATGAGGGGAACATCTATGATCATAGTGTCTTGTGGTACAATGATACTAGGGCAAGAAAATAGAGTCAAGGCGAGTGATTTGATGAAACCTACGGTTTCAACTCTGTTTCCATCAAGCTGAATCACTCCTCTTTTTAAGGGTTCATAACTAAGTCCTAAGGCCTTAGCTATTTGTTTAGGCATAACTATGGTGCTAGCGCCAAAATAAATCATGGAATTATGTAATAATTTCTCCCCTATAATGAGAGTTAAGAAGAAGGGTTGATGCTTTGAGTTACCTCTTACTTCAGCAAGGGCTTGTGTTGTGTTTTTTGTAAGAACTTTGGAAAAAAATATTTGATCAATAGCCTTTGCTTTGGGCAATTTCGCCATCAGTTCTACGCTTACATCTTCCCAAAGAGCCTTTTGTATTAGTGTCTTCTATTCCGAGATGGCTAGAATATCCCACAGAGACACATTAGTGGATGATTTCTTTAATTGTTCCACCACATTGAAAGGTGGTGGATTTGGAGGTTTTTGCTCCTTTGCTCTTGTTATAATAATCTCCTTACATGGCCAATATTGTGGCATCACTTTCGAGGTACTATGTATCTGGTCAGGGGTACCTTTAGGTTGCAAACTGACTATTTGTAGGATAATTGGTTCACCACTTCTTCTTCTCCCATCCATGAGAAGAGTGTGTGGTCAGGAGTGATGTCCACTTGAACTTGCTCTAGTGACATCCCTTTCATTTGTGTGGTGAGTACCACACTGTCCATTTGCAAAGAGGTATACACATCTTCTAGGGTCTGACATTGTAGCTTGGTTGCATTTCTTTACCACATTTTGTTCTAGGTTGTCGCACAGACAATTTCGAGGCATATGTGAATTGCCGCAAGGAAAGCACCAAGGGTTGGTGTCACCCGCTAAGTTTTTTTTATCATGTAGTCAACTATTTGTTTGAACTTAGATTAGCACTCTATAGCGGAGTGGGTATCAGTACCATTTGATTCATCGTTTCTGCCTATAGATTTGTCTAAGTGCCTCCTTGGAACTGGTTTTGTTGGTAAGAGGATCTTCCGCTTTGATAATTTTGATAAGAAGGCTTCAAAGGTACAACCTGATTGCACTTGATGATAGTTATCTCATTGAAAATAGTCTACAACATTTCCTTAAATTCACTCATCTCCTCCTTTGAAGAGCCAAATGTAGAAGCAACATTTTGTAGCATGCTCAGATATGTGTATATGGATTGGGGAGGAGTCGATGCACTGGTAGAAGGCATCTTCTGAGTAGGAACCAATATTTCTAGAAACATGGGGATGATGGGTCAAGGCGGCAACTTCCCGACAACTATCAAATTGTTCTTTGCTTTAACAACGATGCTATATGTGCCCAGCACTATGGTTTTGTCTAGAGAGTGGATCATCATTGAGATGTTAAGATTGATGGCCTTCAGGTAGAAAATGAATGCCAGATCTAGTGGTGGGCGGATATCAACTTGAATCCTCTGTTAGCTTGTATGGAACTGAGCATTGAAGTCAGCCATGGCTTCGTGTGGGGCTCGCTTTATGACCAACAACTGATAATATAGCAATGACCGGTCTCCCTCATTCGAGAACCTCTAATAGAAAGGATCCTCAAGCTTTTCCTAGGTACTAATAGTATTTTCTTCTAATGTGCAGTACCAATCTAATGCCTTGCCCCTGAAAGAGGTGGCAAGTAACCTTAATGCCACATTTTGGGTTGTAACCCCATGTACTAGGCATACATCCACAACATCTTGCAAATGTTCATATGGTGTTCTTGAACCATCTCTAGTGAATTTAGGTATGGCCTTTAGGGAGGAAACTAGGATAGTGACCCAAACAATAGGTGCCATTGGTGCAACAAAGACTTATGGCATCCCATGCCACATAATTTTTGCTAGTTGCAGGCAACATGGCTAGCGGAAAGGGAGGAGCAAGTGGAAAATTTACTAATTGGGTCGCGGGTGGTACAGTCCCTAATGGTGGTACTAATAAACCAGGGTTATTTTTTGTTTGGGACCTAGTAATAGGCCGATGGCTCATACACCCCTCTAAAAATTTGATTCATTAACATCCATCCCATTGGGTGTGCCAAGAAAAAGAAAAACCTGTTGATGCCAAAAATTGGCAAGGTAACAGCCCTTTGTGGGAAACTCAGTTTATGGGGGGACCTATTGCGCTAAACTGAATGACCTCTGAATTTTTTAAGAAGTCGAGTTTTTCTGTGAATGGGGTTTTGGAATGGGAAATAGAAGCAAATATAAAATAAAGAATCTAACTAAGGTAATACACCAGAATTTATATGAAAGACACGATAAACCTATATTTTGGATATAGTCTAAGGGCCTGCTGAGCAATTTACCATGTCCTAGAATAACAAAAATTAAGATTGCAGAATAAACAATTCATTCAGTGACATAAAATAATAATCACACCCATTTATTGAAAAGAAGAGTTCGAATACATGATCTAAACCAACAAACTTGCATTCAAATTATAGAAGTATGGCAAATAAAACATTTAAACAATAATGGCACAACATAGAGTTTATCAATAGCATAAGAAACATAGAGGCTAAACAATGGCACAATCTGTGAGTTCTTGCAATAATCTAAACAATACAAAGGCTTGATCTCTCCAAAAAATCATATGATTCTAAAAACTGGTGAAAAAGCATATGATGTTCAAATATGGGAACCCTTGGAATGGAATCATAGAACTAGTAACTGCGGAACCGTTGGTCCAAAGCAAAGAGTAGTATTTATAACAAGCCTTCCACTACTTGGCAAGCAGAAACCGAAAAGATTTAGAATTTGAGCAATGATGTTGAGGCAATGATTACCCTTGATCATTGTAACAGAAAATATTTGAGACACAACATTTGGTTTCCCTCCATTCAGGTGCATCCCCTATGAATGATGGCAGTGGTCCAACAATGTCCCATGCAGACAAGTGTCACCCTTTAGGACAGGCACCGAAGAGACACGTGGCAGCATTTCACTGCCCACAGTCAATATTTCCTTCCTTCAATGAAAGCTTGCATAGAGAGGACATGTAGCAAAATTTTTTATTATAGACAATGTTTGTGGGGCCTGCCAAATCCTTATATGAATGAGAGTTATGTGGCATACGAGCGGGGGCCAATAGAAGAGCAAGAGGAAACGATCAAAATCACCCGTGGTGACAACACGTGGGAGCATTTTGGGGGCCGATAGAAGAGCACAAAGAAAATTCCTTCAGAGTGCGATGAGTAGACACGTGGAAGAAGCTGCAACAACAACTAAAAAGGGGGCCGATAAAAATTGTTGAAGGCATGGGATGATACATAGCGAAAAATCAAAACTCGAAGGGAGCATGGTGAATTTCAAATTGACATGTCCTAAATTTATTTAGAAAATTCATTAGGGAAGCCATCATAGCTTGGAGCCTTATCATTAGCCATAATCATGAAAAACTTGAGTAGGCTACCCATGGAAAGTGGTTTGTCACAAAGCAATGGTTGTATAGATGAAAGATGACATAGAACTAGGTTTTCAAACATTGTTTGATATTTTACCTACACATGAGAGGGCTCTTAGGCTTGAAAACCTTTCTTATAATGTGAAACAAAATCTTGGAAACTTCTATTAAGTGCTTGCAGGCCTCACAAATGACTTTTATTTTCTATGCTACATACTTAAAACAAAGCAAGTGATTTTTTTTTCTAATCTTGAGCCAATTAGATTTGATGTATGCCCCTATAGTGTTATGTGCACATGTTTCTAGATTTAGTGGCATAGTGTCACCATCTTGAATTGTAAAGTATCATGAAAGGGTTGATACTCAACCATGGTAATAAAAATTTTAAGCTTCAAGGTCTTGAAAACACATGGCTTGTGGTGGATATAAGTAAGTTGGTAGCCATAAGTGTGGACCAAGAAATATGTCTAAGTAATGACATCATGCCACCAAATAATCCATTTGGATTTTATCTTAGGATGTGACATCAAATTCTAAGCCCAAAAAATATGTGAAAGTGCATGTTCTTATTGAAAGAAAAAGTATTAAAAACTAAGCTTTTAAATCTAGGGCCTTTTAGAACTTCATTTAATGTGAAACTAGTTAACAATGGTAAAAAACAATATTCAACAAAGGATCCAATAAATGAGAGTAACAACTATTGAGAGAAAAATAGGATGAGAGAAAATCAATGTTGTGACAAGTCTCTTAATATCATACTCTCATTTCCACTTCAAAAGTTAAATCATGTGTACCTCTTTAAAAATTATGAAATATATTTTTTATATTGAGGAACATTTGCAAATATGACTCATTACTAGCATCTTAAGCTCTTTTTTCAATGTCAAAAACTAAAGAAGGTGCAACTTCTTTTTTTATATTGGAAAATGCTTACAACTAGCACTTGCACCCCAATGAGGTGCAATACTTACACTGGTAGGATAAGCCCACATTATTTATAGCCGTGAAAAGCAGTGGACGATGTGAAGAAATCAATGATCTATCTCACCTATCCCTCTCTACCTTTTCCTCCCTCCCTCCCCCCTTCTCTCTCCCTCTTGGTCTCTCCTCCCCTCTCTATTTCTCTCTATATCACATATCCCTCTCTAACTATCCCTCCCTCTAGCCCACCTATTTCTCTCTTACTCTCTCCTTCCCTCTCTCACTTATTCCTCTCTACCTATCTCTCCTTCCCCCTCTAATTCTCTACATCTCCCCTATCCCTCTCTACCTCTCCCTCCCTCCCTTGCTCTCTCTCAATCTCTCTAGCTCTCTTTCCTTCTCTACTTCTTTCTATCCCAACTCTCTCTCCCTCCCTATCTCTATCTCACGTATCCCTCTCTACCTCCCTCTATCCCTTTACCCTCCTCTCTCTCTCTCTCTTTCTCTATCCTTCCCTCTCTACTTCT
Source organism: Sequoia sempervirens (assembly GCA_007258455.2). Classification (NCBI taxonomy): domain Eukaryota; kingdom Viridiplantae; phylum Streptophyta; class Pinopsida; order Cupressales; family Cupressaceae; genus Sequoia; species Sequoia sempervirens. The sequence continues at coordinate 626,167,224 of VDFB02047230.1, forward strand.
TTTCCCTCATCTATCTCTCTTTCTATATCCTTCCCTCTCTACTTCTTTACCCTCCTCTCTCTCTTTTTCTATCCCTCCTATCCCTCTCTACCTCTCCCTCCCTCCCTCCCCCCTTTTCTCTCCCTCTTGCTCTCTCCTTCCCTCTCTATTTCTCTTTATATCACATATCCCTCTCTACCTATCCCTCCCTTCATCCCACCTATTTCTCTCTCATTCTCTCCTTCCCTCTCTACTTCTCTCCCTCTCTCACTTATTCCTCTCTACCTCTCTCTCCTTCCCCCTCTAATTATCTATATCTCCCCTATCCCTCTCTACCTCTCCATCCCTCCCTCCCTCTCTCTAGCTCTCTCTTTCCTTCTCTACTTCCTTCTATCCCACCTCTCTCTCCCTCCCTATCTCTATCACACTTATACCTCTCCACCTCCCTCTATCCCTTTATCTTCCCCTCTCTCTCTTTCTCTATCCTTCCCTCTCTACTTCTTTTCCCTCCTCTCTCTCTCTTTCTCTATCCTTCCCTTTCTACTTCTTTACCCTCCTCTCCAATTCATTCCAAAAACAACACTTCCTATACAACTTTAGTTTTCTTGGTAGAAATAAATGTATGAATCTTCGAAGAATATCATGAAAAATTAATAGTGTAAGAAAGAAGAGCTTTTAGAGTTTTAGAGGTTGTGGAATGAACAATATTCATTAGTATGGAGGTCATAAATGAAAAACTACTTGGTATTTGAAAAATCTCAAGGTACGTGGAAATCAATAGTTATCATTTCAACAATTCAAGAATCTTGTTCAGAATATTTCATTTCAAAATAGAAGGTGGAGCACAAGTTACAAACTGTTATAATAAACAATGAGGTGTGGTTGGGATTTACAGTGGACCCACATAAGGGCTCCATGAAAAAGTTTCCCTTCCCAAAAAAATCCATTCAAATTAAGAAGGTGAAATCATTTATTCGGTGAGAAGTATAATTAACATAATCCATAAATAAACTAGTCCCATAATTAACAGACTGGTGTGTGAGGGGCAAAGGCCTGTCTAGAATCTCAGGAATTTCAATATCTCCTTCCAACATCTTAAGAACCTCAATAATGGTAGGCCTAAAAGCCAGGTATAACATGCGCACACATAATTCCCACAAGAAAAAACCTCTCCATGATAGTTGCAGGCCCAGAATCCCTCAACCTCTTATCCACCACTTCAATTGCTCTACCCGCTTTCACAAGACTCCATGCCCAGTCTCTTACAAGATAATCAAAAGCATTCTCCATAGAAGTATCTAGAGCTTTTCTGCCACTCATTATCTCCAACACAACGATGCCAAAGCTATGAGCATCGCTCTTTTTAGTTAACTGACCATTCAACACATACTCAGGAGCCAAATAGGCATGGTTTCCTACCACACGTGTCGTCAGATGAGACTCCCCTTCGACACTCAATCTGGAAAGACCAAAATTAGATACATAGGCATTCAAATTGGTATCAAGCAGAATATTTGTGGCCTTAATGTCTTTGTGAAAAATTACAGGCTGAACTATGAGAACAAACACAAAACACAGATCATACTGCAACATGGAGCTCATCTATTTATAGGAAAGAATAATGCAATACAACTAATGTGTAGGTGGAAGTCAGAAGAAGGCTACAGAGGCTGAGTGCAACACTAACAAGATTAGTTGGCTGTAGAGGCTGAGTGCAACACTAACTGTATTAATTTATTCTAACATCCCCCCATAAATTAATTATACTAATTACTTGAAATATACCCCCATAATCTAGAATATATGGGTCCCGGCCTAAAGCCTTGTTAGGTACCCATTTACAAAAAAATTACTAATATGATGGTAGATATTCATAATAATCCCCTCTGAATGACAACCATCAAAATTCATATGACTGCTCTCAAACCTAAAAGACCTCTAAGATATACAAACTTAGATTCACATAAGGCCTTGGTAAAGATATCGGCTATTTGATCTTCTGATTTACAATACCTAAGATGAATCACTTCTTGTTGGATGAGATGCCTGATATAATGGTGATATACTTCTATATGTTTTATGTGAGCATGAAACACTGGATTCTTGGACAACATAATGGCACTTTGATTGTCACAATGAAGTAAAGAAGGCCCTGTTGGATCTTGTTTGAGTACTGAAAGAATAGCTCACAACCAAGTGATTTATTTAGTTGTCTCATTCGCTGCAGTATATTCAACCTCTGTAGTTGATAAAGCAATAGTAGATTGCTTCTTACTACACCATGAAATGGGACCAGAACCCAAAGAGAGAACATAACCCGTAGTTGACTTGTGATCATCTGCACAACCTGCCCAATCTGAATCAGAATATCCAACAAGTTGTAGATCTCCATGAGAAGAATAATAAAATCCCATATTCAAAGTCTCTTTTACATATCTCAATATTCTTTTTGCTCCTATCCAATGTGGAGCCTTAGAAGAACTCAAAAACCTTGAAACCACACCTACTGCAAATGAAAAATCTGGTCGAGTGTGGGTCAAGTACACAAGACTACCAACCAATTGCATGTATATGGTAGAATCAACATCCTCACCATCCATATCCTTAGTCAACTTCAATCCCAGAGTAATTGGAGTAGATACACCTTTGCAATCTTCCATCTTGAATTTTCTAAACAAGTCTAAAGCATACTTGGTTTGAGAGAGGTAAATTCCATCATCTTTCTGCCATACTTGGATACCAAGAAAGTAGTGTAGAAAACCAAGATCTGTCATCTCAAATGTATCCTGCAATTTTATCTTTATGTCATTGATCTGATTCATATTATGACCTGTGATAATAAGATCATCAACTTAGAGTACAATAATGATTATTCCACTATCATCAAATTCCTTCATATACAAGTTTGGATCATGTTTTATTCTTGATCAAAGAGTCATATTCATTTTGCATAGCTTGGTTCCATTCATGTGTTCCTTTAGCTTCATCATATGTTTGAGGATCATTGGTCTTCATTATGGTGGTCATTAGAGCATAATTAATTTGTTGAGTCTTTTGATAAATTTCTTGAAGACTCTTGGTCTTTGGAGGTGGACTACATTCTTCAACTATACTAGAAGTTTCCTTGGAAATTTCATTGGTTTCAAAGGATCCACCATTATCTAATTCCACTTGTGGAATAGGAGAGGATTGTATCATATCCTCAAACCCTTCATTAAACTTGACATCCCTACTTGTGAACACATCCTCCACACTGGGATCATACAACCTGTATCCTTTCCTCTAATCATCATAAGCCACAAAGATTCACTTAACACTCTTCTTATCAAATTTCTTTTCTCTAATCTCATATGGTATGTGAGCAAATGCTTCACATCCAAATACTCTAAAATATTTAACATCTGGTTTCTTTTCACTCAATGCTTCTTCGGGAGTGATTTTCTCCAAACAAGTTGCAGGAGGTCTATTCAAGACATGAGTTGCAGTATGGATAGCTTCGTCCCAAAGAAACAAAGGAAGACTCTTGGATTGTATCATGCACCGTGCCATTTCCACTAAGGTCCTATTTTTCCTTTCAGCTACACCATTTTGTTGAGGAGTATATCTATTAGTCATTTCTCTCTTGATTCCATGATATTCACAAAAGGATTTGAACCTATTGTTGATATATTCTCCACCATTATCTGTTCTTATTCTCTTGATCCTATTCCCACTTTGATTTTCAACAAATGCTTTAAACATTTCAAATTTACTAAACACTTCATCTTTTTGATTAAGGAAGTAGACCCAAACCTTCCTTGAAAAATCATCAATAAATGCTACGATATATCTAGCTCCTCCTTTTGATGGAGGATTCATTGGCCCACATAAATCACTATGGACAAGTTCAAGAGATTTACTTGCCCTCCAGGTGGACCTTGCAAACTTGTCCCTATGTTGTTTTCCAACCATACATCCTGTACACACATTTTTGTTTACCTTTATCCAAGCCAGGCCATCAACCATATTTATCTTTGAAAGCATAGAAAAACTTTGATAGTTTAAGTGACTAAATCTGTGATGCCACAACTCACTGATGGAGGAACTTGTAGTAATGTAAGCTTGCTTATTAACATATGCTGAAAATTTGTAGATGCCATCACACTCAACTCATGTAGCCACAATGTTGAATCCATCATTAATGTTCTTGATTAGACACTTATCTGAATAAAACTCCACCTTATAACCATGTTGAGTTATTTGACTCACTGAGAGAAGATTTTTTGTTAACTTAGGTACAAGATTCACATCTGTTACTTCCAACTTCTTACCATCATGTCCTTTCATTGAAATGGAACCTATTCCTTCAATTGCATGTGAAGTATCATCCGCAAGGAATATCCTTGCACCTTTTTTTTCTTCTAAAGAATTAAAGAAGTTTTTATTGTAAGTCATATGTTGGCTAGCTCCTGAATCAATAAACCATGGGTCATTTTGAGTTTCCTTGAGTAGCCAAAGAAGCTGTCATTATATTATGATAACCATCTTCTTGAGCAAAATTTGATTTCCTTCGTTGACCAAATTTTCTTTGACCTCCTGCATGTGATTTCCTAGGACATTGATCAATTTTATGCCCTTCTTCTCCACAATTGTAACATTTGATTGTTTTTTCTCTTTTAGAATGATCTACTTTGTTTCTCCATTCATTTTGTGCCTTTTGAAAACTATTCCTCTGTTGATTATCCCTTGATTGATTCCATTGCCTTTGATAATTTCTATGTTGATTCCCTTGATTTTGGTATGATTTATTTTGATTGTAGTTCTTATATTTTCCTCTAGCTACAAATGCTTGAGAGCTCTTGCTAGACTCTCTTGTGAACTTTTTAAGCCTCTCCTCTTCATTCAACAAAGCTCCATACACTTTTTCTAGTGTGATATTCTCAAAATTTCCAGTAAGCTCTAATGTGTGGATGAAATTATGATACTCATCTGGAAGACTTTCAATTAAAAAATCTATAATTTCAGAGTCTTTATATTCAACCTTCATCATTGCAAGTTGATTTCTTAAGTTTTTCAATTTTGCAATATGGTCATTCATGCTATCTCCTACCTTCATTTTAAGATGAGTTAATTTCCTTTTGATGTCCATCACTTTTAATTTCCTAGTTCTTTCATACATTGTTTGTAGAGTGTCCCATATCTTCTTTGTTGCTTTTAGATCCTGAACATGAGGCCTTATCCCTAGACTAATTTTCCATAAAATGGTAGCCCTTGCATTCATATCCATTTTATTCCATTTTTCATGCTTAGTTTCATCTGCAGGTTTGTTTTCTATTGCTAGCTCCCATAGGCCTTTCATTTGTAAAATCAATTCCATCTCACATTTCCAACTGGCATAATTAGAACCATCCAATTTTGCACTAACTACAATATTAGATATCTTAGAGGCATCCATTGCAAAGACAAAAGAAACTCTCAAGGTACACAAACACGGGGGCTTAAAGAATAAAGCCCCTACCAACACACAATGATTTTTTTTGTATTATCGTGCCTTGATGTTGGCCTTCTTACAATCTATATGAATATTTCAAACTGTGTGAACACACACCTTTCAATTTTCACTTATGACATGTCCTCTTCCACATATGCATTGATACTTGCTCTTCTATTGTGTAGCTTTCATTCATGCCTCTGTGCTTAATAGCAAATAAAAAAAGCTTGTATTTCTTGCTAAAATGGATAGTCACACAAGAAAGTTCTTTGCAGACGTCTTAGCCCCTACCGATTCACAACTCGGCTCATAGCACACAACGCAACTTGTTAGTCTTGTACAGCTGACTTTTAAACACACGATCTCCTTCACAATACACAGCTACTATTGGAGAACACAGGAATTGTTGCAATGCACACCATTGTGATTTACAATATCAAAGTCAAAATGGTCGGCAGAATGGATCATGGATCCAACATCACTAGAACCGGCCCTCCCTGCAATAAAGTAAGACCGCCTCTTCCAATCTGTTGACTTTCAATATAAATTACTTGCACTAAGATTCATTACATATAAAGATTTTAATAAGCAAAGACTCAAGAAGAAATATTAGCCGGTGGATTTTGAAAGAAAAAGAAGTCAGCAATTTCAAACTCTTTGACAACAGATATACAGTGATACAGCTGTGATCTCTTTGATGGCTGGGTGCTCTGAACAACAAACAATCCTTCACCTTTTTTTTTTTTCAAACAACAACTCCTTTCAACAATGCTTGAAGAAACTCCAGCATTCAGACTTCTCCAACGATCTGGCTTTTGATAGTCATTTCACACCACAAACACTACAGGGCCCATTTGGCTCTGATACCATATGAGAACAAACACAGAACACAGATCAGACTGCAACATGGAGCTCATTTCAACACAGGAGGAGCTCATCTATTTATAGGAAAGAATAATGCAATACAACTAATGTGTAGGTGGACGACAAAAGAAGGCTGCAGAGGCTGAGTGCAACACTAACTGTATTAATTTATTCTAACATGAACGCCCTGGTGCAAATAAGCCAATCCCTTGGCCGTCTCGAGCACAATATTCTTCCGCTGAGGCCATGTCAGCGGTGCCTTAGAGTCTCTCCCAAATACGTGGTCGTATAAGCTGCCATTAGGCATGCAGTTGTAGATCAGAAACCTCTGGTGCCCTCCCACATCATCGCTGGCTACACAACAACCTCTTAAAACCACCAGATTTATGTGCTTTATGTTGTTGAAAATCTCCACTTCGTTTAAGAAATCTGTGTCTCCTTCCGCAGAGCAGTTTTGTATTCTATTGATGGCAATGAGTTGACCGTTGGAAAGGGTTCCCTTATACACGGTGCCAAATCTAACCTAGAAATGAGGTTCCGCCAGCTGAAATTCTCCATGGCAGCCTTAATTTCCTTAATATTGAACCAGATGGCTCCTGTGTTGGGCCTCACAGTGGCCTTTAAGAGGCTCTGATTGTGCCTTATAAACTGCCTGTGCACATCTGTCTGGTTCCTCTTTTCCCGGAGAAAATAAACCGCTAAATCCATGCAAACTCCCAGCAAAACCCCAACAGAGGCCACGACCGTATAGAGCAAAACCAAGCGCCCACCATTACTCCAACCTGGGAATTGTAATGGCAAGGCAAAGGCACAGGAGGTCGTGGTCTCGTTCTTTGGCCCGTAGTCATTCACCAAACCCGCAACAGAACCCCTCCGGAACCCCACCACGATCTCTCGGGCGGTATCAGACTAGAGGAGATCCCTGTGGGGTTCCCCACATATAATAGCCTATGGGCTAAATATGGCTCATTACGAGCATCTAAGTACAAATGAGATGAACAACATAGATATCAACTTTTCAAGTCAACTATGAAAATCTAAGAGTCACACCTTAGATTTTCATATAAAATGACACTTAAAATTTGAACTTAAGTCTCAGCCATAAATAATTTAACTAATTAAAAACAATCCCTATAATATCTTATATTAATTGTTATTTATTTTAATAATTTAAATCCATAGTTTCACTTAACTTCAAGGGCATGACCTCAATAAACTCCAGCAGACATGACATGTTTAAAAAATGTTCAAGTAAAATTATTGCTCATGAATGAATCCTTTTCTTTCATACAATTACCATGTTAAGACTTGTCGTAAAATATATATACATGTGCTAATTGAAAAAGTAAATTTTATCATAAAATAAAACAATTCCAGCAATTGAGTAATACTTAACTACCTCCAGAAAAAAAAAAAAAAAAATTCGGTTTAAAAGCCCAGACAGGAAAGCCTATATATTAATGGAAGCCCACAGTGTTCACTATCATCCTTTGTTTCCTCCAGTCAATGTTTCTGCTAGAAAGGAGGAGAGCCCATTTTAATGGCGGCCCTCAGAAAAATGATTGAAGTTGAAAGCGGATGCCATGCTGGTTTATTTTATGTTTTTCAGTTATGAAAAGGGGAAAAAGGAGTAGGGTGCTAGAGAGCACCGCTTTTGATTAAGACTGGAAGACTGGATGACCACAACCTGGGCGAATCGAACTCATGCAACTTCAACTAGTAACATAGTTGCTTTCCACGTTGCTGCTGAGGACG
>VDFB02047230.1:626177343-626326760 GCA_007258455.2 Sequoia sempervirens
CATTAATTTTCCATTAAAGAATTCTAGTGGTAAATTTTCCTTGGTAGAATTTGTCATGAATGTGAAATTTTCCTTGAGCTGAATTTGTCATGGCGTCTGACGCTGAATTTGCTTGATGTCATGCTTACTCATATTGTTGTAATTCATTAAATAAAGAGAAATGTAGACATCTATGTAATCAGATTATTATTCATTAAAAAAGAAAGAGGAAAATTCTCTTTAATGTACTTGCCAATCTTTTTTCTAATTATTAAAAGAAACTTAATTTATATATTAATTAGTCATGAAATTTGCTAGGAAATTGTCACAACTCTCACGTTGTAAAATTGTTTTCCATAAGAAATAAATCACACTTATTATATCTTGCATTTTCAAATTTGTTTTGTTTATGTCTATAATTATGTTGATAAAATAATTTCTCAAAATTTCTTAAGGTTTTTTTCGCTAGATTTATTAATTATAAAAAATGCTAAACATTGAACTTCTTATTAGATGGTAATCTTTTCTCTTGTTAACAAAATAAATTTACATTTTTTTTAAAAAAAATTCCTTTTATTGTTTTAATCTCTTTCTTATATGTAGGATACATATTTGTATAGTTGACTCTCGTTTAGGCTCATTGGACAATACATGGGAAACATTTTCTTGAATGGAGGCTTTAAAATATGTATGAACATTCATCAAAACATTAAAGATATCAGAATTTTGTTAGATGCTAAAAAGCTACAAGGTGTCCTTGTGCATGAACATATGCAACTTTAGTTTTTAGGAAAACCACGAGGGTTTAAATAGTTTAAAATTTTGCTTAATCAATTACTTTAGTTTTTAGCAATAACATAAGGGTTTAAATAATTTATTATTTATGTTTAAGTAATTTTTAATAACTGATTTGGGGGGAGGATCTAGCTTGATTGGCTAAAGCATCTTGTTGTAGGAAAGAGGCTATGAGGTCTAGTCTCCCCTCCATCTTTGTGGTATCGGGTGGCATGTCGTGCTAGCGTCACCAGTCACAAATTTTTTTTACCATACACACTCTAGTTTACCTTCACAAGAGATTGTGGCTAAATATTTGCATGAAGTAAAATGGAAATTTTGTCAAATATATAAAGGTAAGTAAACAAGTGGTCTTTTAGGAGTAGGACACATCATGATAATGAAAATTATCTCTAAAAATGTCTGGCATAGAAGATCCAAAGATTATCATTGTATTTTTGTGTTTTAACCACTAATGTTTAAGATATTAGATAAACATTTGTATGTAAGAAATAAGCATTTTACTTAAATAATGTGAGATGCATTTAGGTTAGCCACATAGGCATTTGCTTACAACTAGTTGGAGTGTCTTTGCTTGTCAAAAAAAGCTTGCATCTAAAGACGTACTAGTTTTTTTTTCTTAGTTTCTTGCTCCACTTAAGCACCTTTTGTTACTTCTCTTATTTATGCATCATAAGATGCTTTTTTCTAATTGTCTTAGAATTTAACTCTATTATTGTGATATCATGGCTAGTGGTAACAATGAAGAAGTATAGCTAGGAATTTGAAGATTTGTTCAATTGCAAAGGAATATTTCATTTTCAAATTTTTTTAATCAAATAATTCATCTAGATGTGTTTGTTATTACTATTTGTGCAATTGTTACAATAATATATTTCACGTTTCTTACAATCTAAGTTATTTTCACTAAATTTTTCTTTATTCTATATTCTTTGTACAAGTTTATTTTAATTTTTATCTTAGAGATTTTTTTCTCTATGTAGTATTGTTAATACAATTAGAATGTGAATATTAGTGAAGTATATCTATCAATAGAGAAAAAGTTACTTTTTGAAAACCTATGATAAGTTCTCCAAGAGGTAGATCTTTCTATTTATTATTGATTGTGAAAGCTTCAAATGCTCACATATTTATTAGGCTGAAGATGGTTTCAATAGATAATTTCATTCCATGACTCTAATTACCCCTTGTGATAAGTGGATATTTTTCTTCATTTAGCATCTCAACATTAGTTTCCTACCACCTACCCATAAAACTAGGCATATGAGCATCTAACTAATGTTATTGGAACCATTGAAAAAATATACATTACATATCCAATATTCATGTCAATAGAACATTTCATTGTCAATCTTATGTATTACACACTTGCTCTAGTTCTATTACTCAATTCAATTGTTTGTTTCATTGCAATCAAGATGTGGTATAAAATTGATTGTAATAAAAGTGCATTTTTATATTGCCTTTCTTCTATACGATTTCCCTCTAAAAACTTTTAAAGTTTTTAGTCTATTATATAATTTATATTTTGATTGACCTATGTTTCTAAATCAATATCTCTTTGTCAATATTTTTTCAATTTTATTATTAGTAATGTATATTTTGATTCTATTATGCTTTTCAATCACAATCCCTTTGGCCAAATAGACAACATCGAGTAAAAACCCAACTTACATTATGATTGTACTTCACTTTTAAATTAAGGCCAAAAAAACAACTTTGATTACAATATAATATGCATTTATGAGTATAATATAATGCATATTTTTATTATATTATGCTTATGAATTGATGCCCCTTTATTATAATTTACAGCTTTGAATATGATATAATGCACATTTGATTCTACCCTACTTTTGTATCAATTCATCATTTGTAAAATTTACAAAATTGAATACAATATGTAATTGACTTTTTGATTCTACTTTGAATATGATATAATGACTATTTTGCTTTTATTATGACTTTGAATGAAAATTTTAGATCAATTTTAATATAAGGTACATTCTAATTCAACATTAGAATCTCTTGAATAAAATTTACAATTTTATCTACTCTATTTTCAATGCTTATCAATGTAGCTTTAATTTACGTTAGGTTGACATCATTTAAACCTATGAATTTTAGACAATAACAACCATTTTTCATAGTATATAGTTATGTCAAATGCATTTCTTAGCTCAAGATCCACTCTAAGTCAACACACAAATCTTATATACAAACTAGTCAATTATGTCTAAATTTTGTACTACTTAAGCTTTTCTCTAAATTTGCACATTCTCATTTAGTATGAACTAGGGTATTGCAATGCTTACTTTGATTCTTGTTTACAACTTGATTATTCTAGAAAACAATTACATCAAGCGAGAATTTAGTGTAGAATTAATCTTTTTATATTTTCTTATTAATTGGTTTTTGAGTTGAAAAGTTATTAATTTTTTTTTTAATTTGAATTTGCATTTTATCAATCATATTGTTCTTAGAATTTGTATATTATTAATTTACACACAATATTTTCGTTTTATCACTAAGTTTTCATTTTGTCCTAGATTAGAAAAATACAAGCTCTTATCACATGTAATTTATTGAATACTAATCTAGGTCATGTAATAAGAATTTTATCTATACTTTTGATTTAGTGAGTTTTTAATACTAAAACACCTATTCATTATTTTGCATGGAATTAATATATTTATATTTTCTTATCAATTCCTCTTTGAGTTGAAAAGTTATTAGATTTTATTATTTCCTTTGTTTTTTTGAATTTGAATTTTACCAACCATATTGTTCCTAAAATTTATATATTATTGATTTATATGCAACATTTCCCTTCTCTTATTAAGTTTTCATTTATTATAGTTTATACAAAATAAAAGTTCTTATGTCCAATAAAATGGTCAGAAATATTGAGGATGACACCTTATCAAATGTAATTGATTGAATATCAATCTAAGACATGTACTAAGAATTTTATCTATAGTTTGGTTTTGGTGAGTTTCTAATACTAAAACATTTATGCATTATTTGAACTCCTTATACACTCATCATTGTTTTCAATCTTTTAATGTTTATTACTCTCTTTCTACTCAAAATGAAAATCTAATGGGATAAAGACAATCTTGCACCTAAGTCAAACTTTATCTCAATATAAAATTAAATTTAATATACTATAAACTATTGAATATGCATTTATTCTACCAACTTATTTAATAGTCCATAAATAAGTTTGATCATATATTAAATTATTTTAGCAAATGCAAGAGAAAGATTCTCACATGTGATTTAGACGTTATGTTCAAAAAATTTAAACTCATTAGAGAATCCATTTATAACAACAATCTTCTAGCCTACTATTTAGACTTGAGAAAATAAAGAAAAATTGTCTTGGATTAAAAGAAATAAACCTCCTAAAACTAATAGAAATGGTCTTATTTCAACTCAAAGGAATTGTACTTTTATTTTAAATTCTAATAGGAAAAACGAAAAATCATAATTAGTTCATTGATTTTAATACATAAAAAAACTAATATTTTGGATTTGCTTTTTACATGATTTCATTATCATTACATAATTTTTTGTAGATTCCAATGTCAAAGATTATTGATTATATAATAGCCCTTGCAAAAGAGAATTTTTGGAAAATAATAATATATTTCTTACATCTCAAAAATGTGTGGATGCATCCTTAAAAAATAAGAGGCACATATGGGATGTCCTATATATGTTTCTTACCATATTTTTTGAACAAGTTTGACATGTTTTCACTCAGAGGCACAATGACATGTGTAGTCACCTAAAATTGACACATTTTCATCAGTGCCCAATTCTTTCTTCTATAATTGATTGAATACAACCCTAGAATTATTCAATTAATTATCTAATTTTTGTCCTCTTATTAATTAAATAATATTTTATTATTTATTAATAAAATAACTATTCATCACTATTCAACTACAAACACTTCTAGCCTAACCCACACATATTTCTAGCCTAAACCATTTAATCATTCATCTCCTATAGTCCACCCATCCTCGGCCCAAAAAATACATAAATGTATTATTTATTTAATTTCGTAGTTTCTCCACTTTTCACTAAGTGGGCTAAAACCACTTAAACCCTTAATCCCCTACTTTCACAACATAGTCCTAGTCAACTCCCCTTAGATCATGCACATCTTCACATTTGTGCATAGGTATGGCCCTTTGTACACAAGGCATGGGCCTTCGTACATTTGGTCAAAGAACTTTCCCATCCCTTAAGGGCACTCCAAAGTACCTCCTCCATCTTGTTCACCCAATCTTCCTAAGGATAATCTTCATCCTTGATTTTTACCTCTAATCAAATGAGGAAATTGTCCTCCTCTCATCTACTCATGGCTCTCAACCATTATGATCCAATTTATCTCATCTTTTAATCATATCCATCCATTGGTTTCTCAAATAATCTCTAAATTAGAGGTCATCTCTAGTCATTTAATCAACTTCTTGAATATAATATTATGTTGCTAAAGTGAAGCATTAACATCTTAAATCAATTGGGAAATGCCACTTTCATAGTGCAACTATGGGATTAATATCCAGGTTCTCATTGGGTAACTTAGATTGTTTTAATCTTCTAAAAACCTAATATTGAGTATTTTTTATTGTTTGTGATTCAACAATTTAGGTTGTTTTAGGTTGCTAACTTAGTGTCTTTCAATTGCATACATTTTTGGAACACTAGGTGGAACTCACATCATATTTTTAGTAATCAAACTTGTGTTTTTTTTAGTGTTTTCCATGAGTAAGTTATAGTTTAATGATTGCATTCTAGGTTTGGTGGTTGTATATTATCTTTCAACAACTACGTCTAGTACTCTAACTTTTTTTTTATCATCTTTTGATTTTGATATTTGGTTTTTTGATAGGGATTCTATTTCATAGGCCATTATGACACCAAAATTAACTTACAATTCTCTCCTTTTGTAGGATTAACCTTTTCTTGTAGGATTTGACATTTTAATCACTTTGTCTCAATTTGATGGTTGTGTTTCAAGTTTGATGGCTCTATCTTGTGTTTCAACAATTTTGTTGTTTATTAAGCATATATTAGCCTATATTTTTAAGTGTGTTTTCAAAATTTTTTGATCAACCAATTATCTATTTTCTATCATAAATAAATATTGCATTGGGATATGCTACAAAAATCCTATCCTAAACACCCTTAAATCACATCATCTAACACTAATCATATTTTGTGTAGGAATCCTATTTTGGCATATTTGTTCTCGGTTTGATGGTTCCATCCCTTGACTCAATTGTTCCATCACATGTATATATATATTAGTTTGGAGGTTGCATCATAAATTGACGATTCTATGAATTGTTTTAGCAATTTTTTCATTAGGTGTAATTCTTTGCATTTTCTCTTTCAACATATGCATTTGCATCTTGGTGGTTGTATCCTATATTTAAGTAGTTCCTTGATTTCCCATCTCGCCAATGCCTATCGACACCCTCATGGTTATTATATTACTTCTAATATTTTTTAATTGTAGAGCTTGTAATTGCTTGTCAAAGACAAAATTATAAACTATTAGCATTTGGTTAGTATAAAATGCTTGTTAAAGACAAAATTTTAAAACTATTAGCATTTTTTTAGTAGAAAATGCTTATCAAAGACGTCATTTTATCACTAATATAGGAACATTTGAAATTATTAAGGGGAATTAACCATTGTACGCCATGTTTGTGAGGCCTAATTAAGTGTATGTTCTCTCCTCACACCCTTGGGTGATCTTGGAGATCAAAAGATTAAGTTGGTATCTTTTCTTTATATTATTTTATCTAAGGAACTTGTAATGCCCAAAAATTTTGTAATAAAATATAGTTAAGGAAATTTTTTTTTAAAAAAATTTTGATTACCACACATAACTAACTCACACAATTTTGTTTCTCAAGAACACAATTCTTAAAAAGAATAACACCATTTGACTAGTTATAGATTATATTATTCAATTAATCAACCAAATTGCTCAGTCAACCCTAGTAGGGCTTCAAGAGAAGACAAGGGATTCACATCATCAAGACAAACCTAATTAGTCCTACGACCACATTTAAGATAAGAAGACACCATCAAGTCACAAGCTATGCCATTATAATATATCAATTTTAACTCAAGTAAGGAAAAAGAGAAAACTCTAGGGGCTAGACCAAATTCCTTGGGGGCTCATCTCTGACAACCTTGCATGCATATATATTTCATAGAGGAACCGTAGTTCAACAAATAGAGTTCACCCAACTCATATTTGATTGATCGACATTCATACATTACACCTAGGTTTAAATCACCACTAGCTCACAATGGTAGTAAATATTAGAAAGTATACAACAATAAAACTACAAGGACTCCTTTTTACTATAAGGAGTAATGGTTAACAAATCCCATTTACAATGCCCCTCAAGGGTCACTTGCCAAAATAGATAATCAAGAATGACTAGGTTGAAGGTAATCATATCATATCATGAATAGATGATTATAATTGCAGCTATTGCTTCAATCCCACAATATAAAGGACACCATATAACATGGATAAGATTACGAGGTGAAAGGGTAATAAAACAATCCACAATTTTAATCTTCAAGATAATTCAACCATCAAACACTTGGTTGACTAACACAAGGGATATAACCCTTAGGTTCAAAGGCTTCTCTACAAAAAATCATATTATGCCTTTAATCCTTTAATTATAAAATATAAGAGTGGGTACGCAACCCTTTCCATAGTCCTCTTACCCCAAATAGTTTCACCACCAACTTCCACCCACTTAGGTGAAGCTGAAGGGTGTGTGCAAGAAGTTGAGTCCACTTTTTGGCCAAAAAGTGGAAGTGTTTTCCCTGATTTTCAAAATTTGACAAATTTGACCTTAAAATTTGAAGCACTTAGAAATGGAATCTTCAAAAAATTCACCAACTATAAAATGTAGTACTTGGAGTCTAGTTTCCAAATATGTAATTTATTTCAATACCTAGATTGTAAAAATTGAGTTTCAATAGGCATTTCTAAAAACCACTATTTAAAAGTCACTTTTTTATACCATACCATGCATGTGTACGACATCCATATTTTGACCTAAATTATCATATTTTTCTAAATCCTTTTGGGAAAAGATTTGTGACTCACTAAAGCTTGCTTTTAATATTTTTTTATAATTTTTTATTGAATATTTTTTTTTATTAAATATTTATTAGGCATATTTGTCATTTTAAAAAATCGTCGTGTACGACACGCATAAGATGACCTAAACTTATCATTTTTGAATTTTTTTAAACCTAAAAGAATTGTCCAAGTTTGCTCTTGTCCAATCCCCATCAAAATGTTATGTGTTGATCAAAAGTTATTAAAATACTAAAAAACCTGATAATTCAAGTTTATGGATTAGTTTCATTAGAAATTAATTGAAAAATAGAAAAGTTAATCAAATTTTTTAAAAAATTACATATTTGGAATCTGCATTGTCTCATCTATAATGGGTTTTAATTTTGTAAAAAATTCTGCAAAATAGGTCTTCAAACATATGTCCAAAGTCAATATTTTCCTGTGACATTAACAGGACCTTCAAGTTGCAGGTCAAACTAGGTCCAAAGCTTAGGTTCGGGTCCCTAAGCCATTTCCCAAACCAAAAAACAAGCCAAAAAACCCGCTCAAAAATTCATAATTTAAAAAACAGGATCCCATTTTAAAATGGGATCCCGTTTCATTAAAAAACGAGATCACGTTTCAAAACGGGATTCCGTCTCATAAAAAAAGCCATTTTTTATGGTTCTATGAAATGGGATCCCGTTTTGTAAAATGAGATCCTATTTTTAAATTCTTCCAAAAATGAAAATTTCCAAAAATGGAAAGTTTTAAAAACGGGATCCCGTTTTGAAAACTTTCCGAAAATGGAAATTTTTCAAAAATCTGAAGCTCTTGGGAAAATTTTAAAACGAGATCCCGCTTTTAAAATCCTTCCATTTTTTAAAATTTCCGCTTTTGAAAAATTTTCAAAATGGGATCCTATTTTGTAATTTTCCAAATGGAAATTTCTGAAAACAGGATCCCGTTTTTTAAACTTAGGCTCGGGATCCTGTTTTCTAAGAACGGGATCCTGCTTTTTAAAAATGGGATCCCGTTTATTAAAAAGCGGGATCCTGTTTTTTGCAAGTCGAATTCATTTTTTTGCCTAAGGCAAAAACTTCCACGTTTCGTGGACTCAACTTTATTAAAAAGCGGGATCCTATTTTTTGCAAGTCGAATTCATTTTTTTGCCTAAGGCAAAAACTTCCATGTTTCGTGGACTCAACTTTGTGCACTTACCCTGAAGATCTGAAACCTCGATATGGATAGGTACGGTTTTAAAGGACAATTTATTCATAAACAAAACACCTTATGCTTACACAGAATTTTAATGTTTGTACTTGATTTTTTCTTCACTTCATTCCTATAATTGTAGTTAAGTGAAATGTTCAATGACCAGCTCTAACCACAAGATAAATAACAACAGTGTTATAACTCAAGGAATCAAACTTGCTCTCCACCCTACTATATTGGCATCATGAAGCCTCATGAGCGCTAGCGAAACCCTTGAGCAAGAAATATTTTAACCCCATGATAATGAAATGGGGCTTCTATTCCAATAATATAAAATGGGGTCTCAAGGCCATGTTTCTTTTTTTATATATAAGTAACTGTCAAACAGTGCCATGAGTGTGATACTTAAATCTCGTTAAAGGAGCATTCAAACAACCATGATTCATAACATTATTCTATATCAAACACATATATACATATAAAATTACAATTGTTGGCATTGAAGATTAAGAAGGAAGTAGGATTCTGAGTTCTATTTATTTAGGAATATCATTTAAATTTCCATATGATGGATTATGAACAAGGCTTTTGATTGAGATCAATGAAATGATCAATGGGAGCCAAGGTTTAAAACACAATCCCAAAACACTCATAAAACATGATTTGGGTGACACATAGCTCCCGATTATTACCCCTACAAGAATCAATGCTCATAATGTACAGCTTAGAACTCTCCATACCCACAATACAGTCCAATATGTAAATGCATCTACTCGCACAAAAATAACAAATGGGTATTCTTTAAACTAGTTACAAGATAGACCCCCATACCTATGTAGATATTAACTAATGCTTGGAGTGGTGTCTCGAGTCTTTTCTTTGGCTCCACAATTCTTTTACCTCCATGAAAACACCCATCCCCCAACTTCAGTCATTACATCCCCCTGAAAATCATTGTGCTCTTCCCCTTCACTCGTCGAGAGTTGTCCCCTCTCTCCCACTTGCAATCCTCTTGAATAACCCATCTAGGGTTTGTTTTGCATTAAATGCCATCCTTGTTTGCTTGAACTCCCCTACTTACCTAACCATTCTTCAAATTCATTGTGGCATCCATCTTCCTCATTTTTACAAGAATGTCACCTAGAGTTTACATCTCCTTTTCCATGCCCTAGCTGACTTTGCTAGTTCGCTGACATAATCTCCCTTTGAAAATAACCATCAATCTTAAAACTCATGTCTATCTTAAGTGTCACTCAATCACCTTCCTTTCTTAAAAGTATCATCATCTGATTTGACCTTCTTTACATGTTGATCATAGATCTTCACCATAACTATGTCATCGATCTTACCCTTATGCACACATCACCCTATCAGAATGATTCACAAAATGATGTGAATCAACCCAACCAATCAGTTTTAGCCATGTGTAATTTCTTTCAAATCTGCACAAGTCAACTCAAGCATTCCATGGAATGGCAAAAATACGCCTTTAATTTCGATGACTTTACTCTTCCCTTCATCAGGGTTCAATAGTCACTAATATCCCTTACCTTATGCTTGGAGTGCATTAAAAGACTTGAAAAGCAAGCCCAAACACTTAAGTCTAAAGTCCTTTACTCATTTGTCAGGGTTTATCCATCGGCCTTCTCCTTTAGCTTTCCAATCTCCACTCCATCACAACCAAAACACTAACCTTTGAAACATTAAAGCACGAAATCCAAAACATGTACAAGTTTGTTAAATGTTGGGGTCCTCTCTTCCCTTTTACCACTTTCATGCCATTGTGCTAAAATGTAAGCCAACCTAGCAACCCATGAAGTCTGAAACAATCCTTTGCAAGTATTACCAAACTTAGCTCTTTGGGTGTTAGCCTTAAGACATCCTTCTTACCACATACCAAACAACTAGTAAGGCATAGGCCTTATGTTTGAATCTATGAACACCAAATCCTTTTTGAATGTCGAGGTTTAGGGTTACCCCATACTCCTTCCTTTGTTTCATATTAAGGCAAGGGCCTTAACACCGACCCACAAAATCTGACTCAAGTGTCAAGGTTCGAGTTTTCCTCATCCTTCCTTTATAACTTTATGTTAAGGTGTAAGCCTTAAGGGAAATCTCTAAAGCCTAATTGGTTTGATTCTTAGAGCCAGTCTTTGATTTTTGATACCCTCTTCAAGAGTCAGCATTCAAACTTCCTTTTTATTGTTTTCCTTTTTAAACTTCCATACCATTATGATAAGGTGCAAGCCTTATCTCTGAACCATGATGCCTATGACCGTAAATTCAAGGGTCGGAGTTCCTCCATACCCCTTTCATCACTTGGGATATTGGTAAGTCATAAGACCTATGGATGACCTCTGATCCTTGAAACTTTTTTTTGTGTTAGCCTTCACTAATACCTTTTACCTCTTACATAACCTTAAGTCAAGCTATAAGTTGTAACACCAAAGTCTAATGCCTAATGCCTTCAACATATAGTAAGCCTTAAGTTCGAAGCTCGATGTTGCATGCCTTCTCAAACTTAACACATGCGAACTTCCTTTTCCTTCATCCAATTAGTATGAGGTATGGTCAAAGTCTGATGTACAAAACCTTTTTGTACTTAGCATACTCTCTCTTCATTTCTCTGAGGGATTCAGTATGCGGTAATGACCAAAGTCTAAAACTTGATACCTTTTGAACTTAACTCAGACTTCTTTATTTCCTTAAGGAATTTAGTATAAGGTATGACCGAAGCCCAAAGTTTGACACCTTTTGGACTTAGCTAAATATGACTAACTCTTTTCCTCTTTAGCAAAGGATATAGGTAAGCCTGAGGTTTGAAGTCCGAATTTTGGAACACTCCAAGGCTTATTGTAATGACACCCTAATTCCAATGAATCATTCTTCCTAACAACCCTATGAAGTCCTTTTGGCCTCAACAACAACTCTTCATCTGATATCACTCATATCTCCTACTGACCTCAATGAGGTGCCTTTGTTGACCTCAATCAACACATTCCCAGCACCCTCTCCTCTAACATCATAAGATGACCTTGTGACAACAATGACAGTCTTAAATTATCAATATAGATTAATCTAACTATAGTTGGGTTCAGACATCCTTATCATATTAACTCACTATTAACATCTCCCAACTATCAGTATGGGTATGATGTTCTAATTTAAGTGCAAATCATAATTTAATGATATGTAACAACCTCAATAGTAGTATAGACTCTAACACTCTTCACCTTTCCTTAATCACTTTCTAGCTTATTTCCTCTAAGTTAAAAAATACTATAGGGATCCAATCTGCACCTTTTTTTGCTAGAACCTCTAAGGCTTCTGTAGTGACTCTAGTCATAAAAACTTATAGGAGAAACCTCAAGTGAATACTATGGGAGACATTCTAAATCAACATGAGTCAAATGATAAGAAAGGACTTCTATAGCAAGTGAGCCTTAGCAACACATTATAGTATGACCCATTATCATGTATATCAATGTAGATTCATTCATATACCTTAATTGAAGCATTCACATAAGAGTCTAACTAATCTACCCTTAGAGTCAAATGACTAAAAGTGTAGTGGCACTCAAACATAGTTGGGTCATGTATCATCTAAATGATGCACTCTTAATTCACACAACAATGTAGTATAAGTTTAGAATAAAAGGCTATAACATTGATATAAAGGGAGGGGCCTTACAAAGCCCAACATGTGTTGTTCTCCCCTTGTGCTTCATACAATCTTGGGTGACCAAAAATACTTGGATCATTCCTTTGGGGGACCTACCTAGGGATTTGACCACCTTAGGGATAAACTAACTCTAATGTTCTACGAGAGTATAAAAAGTGGGGGTGAAACAAAATACATACATTTTGGTAGTTGAATTTTATAAATCCAGCTAATTTCTCAAGAAATTCATACCTTGGAGAAGTGATGGTGTATATTGGCTTAATATCTCCACTTGGATGGTTGGAATATTTACTTTCATCTATATATTAGGCCCCATGTACCCTTGTGGTATAGTGGGGTACCCCTATAAGCCTTATACAATCCTAGTCAAGACTTTTTGACAATGTCTTAATGTGGTGCAAGCGAATAATATCACCCTATGAAGTTACTCATAATGTTCCTTTGAGTGTTGAGATAGAGCTAACCTTGGGTGAATCATTTGACAATCCTTGGTAAGGGATCTCATACAACATGACACTTTTGAGCTATCCCTCATTTAGTAGATGGTATTATATTTATGTTGTGATCCCACACTAGGTGATAAACCTACATGAATAAATAATAGGTTGTTGTTGTGCTTTGTGTTTGTTTTTGTCAAAACTCATGCAACCCATTAAATACAAATCATTAAAATCCAAACCATTTTCATGTTTACTAAATGTGATTATTTCCAAGCATTGCCAAGTTCAAGTCTCCCAATGAACCTCGTCCTAATATATTAAATACATCACCTTATTCATCCACCTTCACCAACCATAATCTAAACCTAATCAATATACCTTAATTATCATCCTCTAATCCATCCTAATAACTTTCCCCTAATAATTCCTCCAATAATTTAATATTAGTCATTTTCATCTAACATGTCATCTAATGCATTCTAATCAAAATCTCGCTCTTCTAATATATTTTGAATCCATCCTCTAATATCTTATTCTAATCATACCTCTAATTCTACATCCTAGTCAAATATAATCCTTTCTAATCCACTTATTATAAATCCAATATTACTTAATATAATTCACATCTCATCTTTCATATCCATCATCATCTAACCAAATCCTTTCAACCATTTTAAGATATAATTCCTAATGATCTCCATCCATCTCATATCCCTAACTCAAAACCAACTCCATCATTAATCAAGATCTTACTCAAATCTAATCTAGCCATCAAATCATTACTTTATTGAAAACTTAGCCTATCCCAAGTGAGTAATTTATTGATTACTTGATAAGATATTTTATTACATAATCATAGAAATCAAATTGAAACTAGCTTCATTTAAGGTCTTGATTCTTAACCCATATCATTCATCAAATTCTTCCCACTTCTTTCATTGATTCTTCCTTTCATCCCTTCATCCTTAATTTCTTCCATCATCCTAAGTTCCTAGATCCATCTCCCCCTTCCATATCCCATCCAAATAATCCAAACCCCTTTGAAGTCATAGATCAAAGTATATATTTAGAACTCAACATATTCATATCATATTTTGGTGGTTGTGTTTCACAATCTCACCAATCCAAAAAATATCATTCTAAATCAGTTTATTTATCAATATTTTAGCCTATCCACACCATAGCTTGATGGTTCAATCCCTAATTCATTTCATTCTTTAGTACACATATTTCTATTTCAACCTACTACACTATAGAATGAATCTTTTTCTATAATAGGTTTCATCCTTTAATTCATCCATTTTTTCTTTATTATATCCACACCATAGCTTGATGATTTCATCTTTAAGGGTCATTTCATCATTTAGTGTCTTTGTTTAAGCTTTAATATATCTATACCATAGCTCAAAAATTATTTCTCGAATCCATTTCATCATTTAGCACATCCATTTTTTCTTTATCATATCCACACCCTACTTCAATGGTTCTATCTTGAAGCCTTTTTATGTTTCAACATATTCATTCATTCTTTAGTGTATGCATGATGTCTTTCAGAATATCCAATACATTTTGTGACTATTTAGTTTTAGGGGTCTCCAATCTAGTTGATCCCATCCAACCTAAATCCTAATCTTATCTTTAATAAATAAAGCCTAAGATCTTTTGATATTGAAACAAATCTTAATATCTCTTCTTCAAATTTATTTTAACCATCTTTTCCCATCCAATCTCATATTTTATCTCTATCCAACTCATAAAATGATCATAATGACTCAATATTTTTTTGATGATTCCCCTCATCATAACCATTCCTAATTTATCTCTCCCATAACAATGATGTTGGTAGTCTTGTTGATCAGGACCACTACAAAATTGATCCCCTTGATTCCATCAACACAAAAAATATTTTCCCAAGATTCCACCACTCATCCATACCTTTTGACCAATAAATGGATAGAAAAATCTATCCCATAATGCCTCCACACATAACTATTGGTAAGGCTTATCCTACCTTTGATAAGGAAAATATATTCTATCCCCCCTCCACATCTTCCTCTTGTCCATCACTTCCATATACCTCTCATCCAACATCCATGTTATTGAAACTTCTCCCCTATTCACATTTCATTCTTCATATTTGTACAATTTACCCATTTCCTCTACTCAAAATCCAAATCCCTTATCCCATTTCCACAAATCCATACTCCTAACCCTCCATCTAGTCCTAATTCTACACATAATCCTAAAGCATACAATTATTTCTATCTATAATTCCTCCAAGGAATCCTAGCAAAGTAACCATCACAAAATACCCACCACAAATTCATTAATGATGAGTAAATCATCCACCCACTACCTATCATACCACTTCAAAATCCAAACACCATCCAACCCCAATCCATTGAACCTCATGAATCCCCATCCCTCCATCGAACTAATTCAACAAGACTATCCAACACCACTCCCCTATCACATCATCTCACACAAATCCATGTATTCCAAGAGATATTTCCAAAGCATACTAAAGCAAACACTCATATAAATAAAGATCCTACTATCCTATATAGTCCCTCTCATGATCGCTTGCCTCCTCTTGTCCACACTATCAACTTATCCTCTTTATCCTCTTAAATTTAACAATGGTGGTTCTCTCATAATAGACGAACAATTGATATCCACCACCTATCCCCCTCCACCTAAAAATGGACTCAAATATTTCTTCTAAAATAATATCCTATTATAAACATAATGCTAAGGAACATGAACTATCAAGGTAAAGGCTTAGGACTCCATGGGAAAGGTTTCTTAGAGCCCATATGTTAGAGTAAATAGCACATTTATGCTTAAGCTTCCTTAGGATTTCATTATAGTTTAATAGTGCATTTAATTAGTCAGGTGGTTTGTTCCCATGTGGGTAGTTTTTACACCTGTTACTTATTTTTCTTGCCTTTATAAGGCACATTGTACATTTGTAATATATCTCATTATCAATGCATTTCTCTTTGGAGAAATATCTTCTCTTGTTCTTGTGAAGGTTTATTTCTACAGTTGGTCATCCTGGGTGTGCTGCTCTCTCATGGTATCAAAGCACCCCATCTACAAAATCCTTCCTGAGAATTTTCATCAGAGATTCTAAGATCTATTGGAGATCATTCGACATTTGGAAATTTTTAAAATTTTCAAAATTGCCTCATTTTATTTTGTTGTTGGAGGCATTGTTGGTGCAACATCTTGTTTTCTTGCTACATATTTTTTCAGTGAGTTTGGGATGCTATTGTTAATTCCAGAGGCATGATTCTTGTGTTTTTTGGGCACCGTCCAAAAGGTGGCATTTTTTTCTACTAAAGACAACCCCTTCTTTCTCTACTAAAGGCAACAATTTAATGTTCTAGAGGGCACTTCATTTATTTTGGAGGAAACGTTTCTTCTACTTGAGATGCATCTTCTCTCTCTGATTGTTGTGGGCATGATTTTTTAGAGAGAGGCGTCATTTTTCTCCTCATGGTTGAGAATTTTTTCTCTAGGCTCGATTCTCCTATTGTGGCTGCGAATTGTTGTTGGGAGCTCTTGCACAGGCATTGCATTTCCTTCTGGTGCTCGATGTTTCCTTTTGGTGAAACATTGTTTTCTCAAACTTTATATTTTATAAATTTTTAAACGGAATAAATATTTAGGGCTACCGAGTGAAGTGAAAGTGGGCCCCAATATTTTCTTTTGAAGTGGTTTTGAGGGAAATTTTATCCTACATTGGTTGTGAGGAGAATTACTTTTCTATTTAAATAACATTGCAATGTGAAGGAATGGTGTGAGCAAAGGCTCACATTGGTACAAGTGAAAGCTTTCATGCATGCTAGAAGTTGCATACCCGTGTGTTTGGAGGAAATTGCATATATATTTTCTTGTGAGGTGGCACCCTTCGTGAATTGCGTATAAAGGTGCCCATGATTTTTTTCCAATTTTTTTTTCTCAATTCAGAAAATCAATTTCTTTGAAGTATTTTTTGGAAAGGTGGTGAAATTTGATTTCTAGAGGCTACTTTTTGGGGGTTTTTAGTCAGTTTGGTGTTTTTTTTCTTTTAGTGCAATCTTTTTCATTGTAAGAATTGGCTATGAAGGTAGCCACCCAAGATCTAGAGGCCCAATAGAAAGCACAAGCATAAGAGAGATAGAAACAAGATGACAAGAATAAAATGTATTATGCCAATAATGCAAATATGATGGAATGAGCAAATGTACATAGGAGACCCCTTGGTTATATAGCCAAGGTGAGAACATAGAAGGGCATAAGATTATGACAAGTGTCGTAATCTTATGACATGAGACAATTATGAAAAGTTATCACTCCACCTAAAGTGGAAAAGTGATAATGTGATAATCACCACAAAAGGTGGAGAGATAATCACATGATGTGTCCACAAAAGGTGGATGTGATAAAGTAATGACATGTCAAGTCCACCAAAAGTGAAAATTCTTCAACAACCTCCTATGTGGTCCCTAAGTAAAATTAACTAAGGTGTAATCATGACCTAGGACAAGGTACAACACATTTAACTACACCAACACCCCCCCTTAATAGGGAGAATGTACATAAAATAAAACAATGCAAGATGGGTCCCAACTACTAGGCCATGTTAGGTACCCATGTGCAAATGCAATACAATATCTCATAGAGTGAGGAAAGGGAGAAAACCTCATGGGAAAAACTCCCCCTCAGAAGAGAGATGAAATACAGTAATGATATCCATCACAAATCCAATCAACCTCTATTCATAAGAGAGATCATACGACCCCCCCATAAGAGATAACCTGCTACAAGAAGAAGCACTGGAAGTACACTGTGGAGTAACACTAGAATCCTGAATGCGGAAAGCAAGGAAAAATACTTCTGTTTGCTACTGAAACCATATTAGAGTCACTAATTGACTCAAGTCAGAATCATGATAAAGCAACAACAGACTTGATGCCAAGGAACACTGGAAAACTCGTAAATTGGCACAACTCTTGAATCTATGATGTAGAAGTCAATTGAGAGATGCTTTGGAACTGAACTGAAGTGTAGAGAAAATATGAAGAGCACAGGAGTGCAATAAGACCTTAAGACTTCAACGAGCAATAAAAGCTACCAAATATAAAAATTCTGAAGAAACATTAGTACCACTAGAAAGTTGAGATCACCACCTTTATGACGATATTTCGTTTACAAAATTGTCATCTAGATCAAATGTTATGCAAAAATGAAAAAAAGGCCTAGAAAATGGACCTTTACACTAATTGAGTGCAAAAAAATTATCACTAAATGGGGTAAAAAATATGGCTCCTAGTCATGCCATATGACCACCTTATTGAAAAATCCTTAAAAAAAATATTAGCTCTGCCACAATTGGTGGTGGGTACGATGAGAGGACGGAGTGTGGATGGTGCCCCGATGGCCGAGCCATCTGGGGGCCACCCCACCCCGTCGTGTATTACAATAAACTTCTGCCTTTTAAATATATAAGTTGGCTTTTAAAACTTTATAAAAAAAAGCTTAAATATAAACCAAACCACAATCGATAATTCAAAAAAATGTTACCCTCCCACTACAGATTAGAAGGGCCAACAACCAGTACAAGTTAGCAGTCACCTCAACGGTCTGGGGCATGGCCAAGGATGAATGAACTAGCGGATGGAAGAAAGCAATGCTGGTGGGATCCTTGGTCTGCGGAGGTCACAATAAAAAAATGCTCAACAAAGATATAAACTAACACTAGCGGATGGTGGAAACAATGCCCGGCGGTGACTAAACCCTACCAATGAATGTGTACCCTTGGCAGAGATATGAAGAAGAATATGCTAACCCAATTCACCAACAAGTGATAGAATCAGAGGAGAATATGCTAATGAAAATACAAAGGGTTGATCTGAACATGCATCGATCTGCAAAGTATGTACAATGTGATGCGTGTACCTTGGCTACCAATCCAAAGAAAGCTAACAAAGCAATGAATGTCGTCGATTGCAAAAAGAGTGGATAAGGAGATCTTCCTGATGAAGGAAACTGATGGACGAGAGATTGAAATGGCCGGCCGAAAAATGAAGAACCGGAAAAAGATCAACCCCTCGATCCAACTATGCTCAAAAAGGCTCGATTGGATGCTAGCAATAAACTCATATCATGCAGAAAATGACCTCAGGAAAAAAATGTTGGTCAGCAAGACAAGACAGTGACGTAATAGATACACCAATTGAGATCCGATGGAGCTAGGGAATGGTGTTAGTTTAGGCAATAAATGAACCGGTTGAAAAAACAAATGCTTTGTACCCTCTGACAACAAATGAAGTATTTACTAGACTCACAAATTTGACTAAGGAGAAGCCGACTTGAAAACATTTTCCCCAAATATTTAGATAATTCACATAAAATATTTAACTAAAATATTTTATTGCGAAAATTAAAAATTTATACTGATCTGGGATTCCGAATGGCTTCCAGGCAAAATTTTTTTGCCTCAGTTTGCAACTGACAATGTCCAAAATTGCTTGCAATATAAGACCAAAAATAGAACTCCCTAAAATCTCTCCAAAATGGCAATCTAAAGGAACTCCAATAGCTCTGATACCATGTAAGAATTGGCTATGAAGGTAGCCACCCAAGATCTAGAAGCCTAATAGAAAGCACAAGCATAAGAGAGATAGAAACAAGATGACAAGAATAAATTATATTATGTCAATAATGCAAATATGATGGAATGAGCAAATGTACATAGAAGACCCCTTGGTTATATAGCCAAGGTGAGAACATAAAAGGGCATAAGATTATGACAAGTGTTATAATCTTATGACATGAGACAACTATGAAAAGTTATCACTCCACCTAAAGTGGAAAAGTGATAATGTGATAATCACCACAAAAGGTGGAGAGATAATCACATGATGTGTCCAAAAAAGGTGGATGTAATAAAGTAATGACATGTCAAGTCCACCAAAAGTGGAAATTCTCCAACAACCTCCTATGTGGTCCCTAGGTAAACTTAACTAAGGTGTAATCATGACCTAGGACAAGGTAAAACACATTTAATTACACCAACAATCATTGATACTCTTGGAACTATTGAATTGTTAACTCCACATAATTACCACACTTGGAAAATGAAAATGCATAGATTGCTTCTGTCTCAAGGTCTTTGGTCCACACTGAGTGCTACCCAACCCTCTCTCACCAAGGAATATAAAATATTTTCCCATCAAAATAAGTGTGATCAAGCTATGGGTTTGATGAAATAAAATGTTTTTGATAGTCTCCTTTTTCATGTTGATGAGCTGAGTACACCTAAAGAAATATGGGATAAGTTAGAAAACCTATTTGGTCAGGTCAATGAGATCTGTGCATTACAATTGGAGGCTGAATTAATCTCTCTTACCCTTGAAGCATTTCCTACTATTGATGAATTTCTAGTGAAATTCAAATAAGTAAGGTCACAACTAGTGGGATGTGGGAAGAGAAAAACTAATAAGGAGTCTATTTTTTTTATTCTATCCAAGTTGAAAGGCCCATTTACTGTGTTTTCTTCTACCTTATATTCCACAATGGATGCTTTGGGTAGTACATTCCAAATGCATTCTTTTGAAACCTTCTATGACTGGTTAACAAAAGAACAAGCAAAACTTGTCTAGTTGGAGGGGGTTTCTACAAATCATGCATTGGTTGCCCAAGAATCTAAGAGTAAAGGGAAGAAGAAGCATAAACCTAAAACAAAGACAACTGAGACTTCCTCCTCTTCAAAAGAGGACAAGCCCAAGAAGGAGAAAATCAGTTGTGCATATTGCAAGAAAAAAGGGCATGATGAGCATCATTGTTACATGAAGAAGATTGATGAACTCTCACACCTTCTTCAAAAAAAAAACATTCCATTTCCCTCTTCTATAACTCCCCCTTCTATAGCCTCTGCATCTTCATCATCATATAACCCTACACAGTCTGGGAATGCAGGGGTTGCAAGTGGTAAAGGAGATAAACACTATATGGGGAAAGGACATGCACTGGTGACTTCTGCAGCTAATTCTCATTGTGATAGATGGTTTCTAGACTCAGGTGCATCTCACCACATGATTTTTCCACCCTATCCTTTCATGGGTCTTCATCCTTCTAACACTTCCAAGATATTTTTGGGAGATAGTAAGATTTTGGATGTTGTGGGGGTAGGAAATGTTGAGATAGGTGATGGATGTTTTAGGGATGTACTATACATTCCAAAGTTGCACATGAATATTTTGTCTATCTATCAAATAACACATGGTGAGATCCCGAAGAATGTGGAGTTTACTACTGATTATGTTTTTATCAGAGAAGCTCATACTGGAAAAATTATTGCAGTTAGTAATGTAGATCATGAGTCTTATATGTATACCTTCTCTCACTTTGTTGATGATGATGACGATGTTCTTTTCATTCCTTTTGCAAGTGTTGACAACAATTCAAGAGAGATTGGTCATCTAAATTTTGGATTACTTCAGACTCCTGTTGATACATCTCCTGTCATTTCAGAGATTGATCTTTCAGCATAATAGGATATCTCTGATCCCTAAAATCTTGTTTTATTGGATGAGTATTTGGCAGGCATCACAATTTTTTTGTGGAGTCTAATCTTGTAGATTTGGGAGATACGCTTGAGGGGATTTGATAGGGTAGGGTTGGATGGCACACTCACTATCCCATGCTCGGGGTCTCACCTTGGCAGACCCCTTTGGTGTCACTCTCCACCTTCTTAACCTATAGGTCCTAATGCTTGTTAGGTACCCTTGGTTCTCCTAGCCAACCCTAATATCATCTCCATTTCCCTAACCAAGCCAATCTTGGTGCTCTCTTTGTCATTCCCTCCTTAGCCCTTGATCTTCCTAAAGGCTAGCTAAACCTCCAACCTTCACTAATTCGATGTAGGGGTATGTTTTGTCTCCCATGGCTTCAAGACCTTCCTCCTAGGGTTCTTGTAGGCTCTCCCAAGCTCCATCTTTCCATTGCTATCATCAAACCCTCATTTACAGTTTAAAAGGCTACTAGCCTTGAGCCCCAATTAGGTCTCCTAACTTGAGAAAATAGGCTCAGTCTCCAATCTTTCTAAAGAACATCACAATATTCCCATGGGGATCCTGGTTCATTTTCCTACCTCTCAAATTTTTTTGAGGTTATAGGCCTTCACTGTCCGTACACAGGCGTAACCCTCATTTTGTAAGAATTAGGGCTTTTTAGGCCATTTCCTGACCACATAGTGAACTGTCAACATTTTCCAATCACCAAATAGACTGGTGAAACCTCTTCCTTCATGCCAAGCCTTTGTAAGGCCTCTTGCATCCACCACACACCTTGGTTTGCTAGGGAATTGATACCCCTGCAACGTTAGTGTTTTCTTTTCACTGTCTTTCCTAACTGAGCACAGTCAAGCTCACCTAGGAGAAGAATTTTTCCATGATACCTTGCCTCCTACAGACTCCTAAACCTAAAATATTTACAGGAATGGAGCTTAGCCTCAACCCCCATAGTCTATACACTAGGTATAGTGGAAGACAAAGGTCTAAGACTCCATGATTGACAGCTTATTGGACTGATCAACAATGGAAAGAAACAAAACTAGCTAAGAACAAAACTAGAAAATGACGAGACAACTAAACTACTATCCACACAAAGCTTGAAAAGCAATTACTAAATGTGCCACACACTGCTCAGTGCCTAGAAGCCTCCATCAACATACTCAAAAGAGCTAAAAACTAGAGAATTACAAGAGTTTTACTATTTTTCCATATGCACTGCAAACTCCAAAATGATGCAAAGCTTCTCCAACCTCAATTCCAAATTGAGGTCCAACTTTTAAAGGTTCATAAGGTGGTTAATTCTTCCATTGGTTGGACATAACCACCACAATAGGCCAAAATATCTCAAATGCAACACTTTGGGCTTTATTTCCAACTCCTAGTGAATCCTAGTGAAAACAAGTTGTGAAACTCATCCTTTCTACCATGAGCTACTAATCCACCTTCCTCCTAACATGTTCTAATACCTCTAACATAAAACTAAATGTCAACATGACCTTAAAGCATTAACACCACAAAATTTCATCCTAGGCTCACAAATTTTCCTAGTGCTACCTAATGCTTCCTAGGTGCTCTTGCACCATTCTCCCCCTCTCTGTCAAAACACTAAGGAATGGAAGGAGAGATCAATGATAGGTCAATACCAAACTTCTTGAACTGATCTTCTTGTACCCATGTTGCTTCTGATTCATGCTTGTTCTTCCACCTAATTAGGTGCTCCATGTACACCTTATGCCTTGTAGACTTCTTCACTCTTGACTCCAAGACCCTCTCTGCTTGTAGCTTGTTTGGAGTAGGTAGGGGTATGTTGCTTACATCCTTGAAGATTTCCCTATTATTCTGATCCAAATCCTTAACTGATCCCTTGTACTTGATCAAATCAGCAACATTGAACACTGGTGAAATCCCTAGATTTGCTGGTAACTCCACCTTGTATGCATTTTTCCCATACTTGGCTAGCACTTTGCATGGACCCACTCTCTTCATCTACAATTTGGTTGGTGTACCCTTCTGTAACCTTGATTTGTTGAGGTGGACCATGACATAGTTTCCTACTACAAATTGTGCATCCTTCCTTGACAAATATACCTTCTCCTTCAACTTTTGTGTAGCCTCGGTGACTATCTTCTTCACCTGCTCCTGAATCTCTTTCATGGTCTGACTGAAGTCTTCTGCATGTCCACTCCTATGTTCCATAGCTCCAAGATCTCTAAGGTCACATATGCCTCTTGGATGCATTCCATACACAATCTCAAAAGGATTCTTCCTTGTGGTTCGATTCACACTATCATTGTAAGCATACTCAGCTTGTGAGATAACCATATCCCATGTCTGTCCATACTCCTTAGTTAGGAACCTTAGAAGATTACCTAGTACCCTATTAATCATCTCTATTTGACCATCAGTTTGAGGATGGTAAGTTCATCCAAATGACAAGTTGGTACCCAATCTACTCCATAGAGTCTTCCAAAAATGACTCATGAACTTCACATCCCTGTCTGAAACAATGCTCAAAGGAAATCCATGGATCCTTACAAATTCCTTGAAGAAGAGATGAGCTATGTAACTAGCATCATGAGTAGTTTTGCAAGGGATAAAATGACTCATTTTGCTAAATCTGTCCACTACTACATAGACATTGTCAAAACCAGTCTTGGTCTTAGGAAGGCCTACCACAAAATCCATGCTTACACACTCTCATGGTCTGTTAGGAATGGGTAGGGGTTGATATAGACCAAAATTACTAGCTCCTCCCTTAGCTTTCATACACACAACACATTGTTCCACTTACTTTCTAACATCTCTTGCCAACTTAGGCCAGCAATAGAATCTTTGCACTAGTTCTAAAGTCTTGTTGATGCCAAAATGTCCACTAAGACTTCCATTATGCTTTTCCTGAATGAGATTTTCCCTCATTGACCCTCTTGGAACACATAACTGATTTCCTTTAAACAATAACCCACTTTGCAATGTATACTCTGAGTATTGGCTATGGAAATGGTTCTCAAAGTTAGAACATACCTTATAGACCTCTGAAAAGTCTTCATCTTCCCCATAGAGATCTTTAAAACTGTCAATCCCTATGCTCTTCACTTGTATCTCTTGCACTATCAACAACCTCCTGCTCAATGCATATACTACTTTGTTTAGTTGTCCCTTCTTGTGCTTGATGGTAAAAGTAAAAGCTTGGATGTATTCCATCCATTTCAAATGCCTATTACTCAACTTCTCTTGAGTGTTGATAAAACTAAGTGCCTGATTGTTAGTAAAGACTACAAACTCCTTGGGTAGAAGGTAATGCCTCCACTTCCTAAGTGACTGAACCAAAGCATAAATTTCTAAGTCATAGGTTGAATACTTCTTCTTTGCTTCATTGAGCTTCTCACTAAAGAAGGCTATAGGCCTGCCCTCTTGACTTAACACTCCTATTGCCACTCCACTTGCATCACATTCAATAATGAACAGTTTGTCAAAACTAGGTAATAAGAGAATAGGTTGAGTTGCTACCTCTTGCTTCAGTTTCTCAAACCCTTTCTCAGCTTCTTGAGTCCACACAAACTTAGTTTTTAAACCACCCTTGATTGTATCTAGGACTGGTGCACATATACCACTAAAGTTCCTTATGAATTTTCTATAAAATTGAGCCAAACCATGGAAACTTCTTACCTCAGTCCTTGTGGTTGGTGTAGGCCAGTTTAGTATAGCTTCCACCTTGCTTGGATCCATCTTCAATGATCCTTTAGACACTACAAAACCCGAATACACAAGATCTTTCTTAAATAAATCACACTTCTCTAGATTGATTGCTAACTTCTCTTATTGCAACCTTCTAAGAATCAACTCCACATGTTTTAAATGCTCTTTTGTTGTCTTGCTGAATATGAGGATGTCATCAAGATACACTACCACAAATATCCCTGTAAATTCTTTAAGTACTTCATTCATGAGCCTCATGAATGTGCTAGGGGCATTAGAGAGGCCAAATGGCATCACTCTCCATTCATATAACCCATCATTTGTCTTAAATGATATCTTCCACTCATCGCCATCCTTAATTTTGATCTGATGGTATCCACTCTTGAGATCCAACTTGGTGAAGTACTGAGCTCCTCCAAGATAATCCATCAAGTCTTCAATCCTAGGGATAGGGAATCTATATCTTATTGTAATCTTATTTATATCTCTAGAGTCATTGCAAAGTCTCCACTTACCACCTTTCTTGGTTGCTAAGACCACTAGTACTGCACATGGGCTGATGCTCTTTTGAATCAATCCTTGATCCAATAATTCTTGCACTTTCCTAGCTACCTCTAGATTTTGATCTGATGTAAGCTTATAAGATGCTTTGTTAGGCAATGAGGCTCCATGTATGAAGTCAATTTGATGACTTATGGCTCTCTTAGGTGGTAGAGTTGTAGGTGCACCATCACTTACAATGTCATTGAACTGATCCAACAACTTTAGGACTGCTCTAGGTATGACTATCTTTTCAGCCTTGTCTTCTTCTCTAGATTGTAACATAACCACATATCCTTCTCCCCCTTGATGTAAGTTGTTAAGGAACTCCTTCCCACTACTCAACATGACACTTGGTGTCTTTGACTGTCCCTCTTCTTCTTCTGACAGTGACTACAACTTGAAAGTTTTCCCATCCTTCTTGAATGAGATGGAGTTCTCTTTCCCATCATATATGGCACACCTGTCATATTGCCATGGTCTACCCAATAGTAGATGGTAGGCATCCATGGGTAACACATCACAAACTAACTTTTCCTTGTACCCTCCAATGGAAAACTCCACCGTTACTTGCTCATTCACTAAAACACTTTGCTCTTTGTTTAGCCATGTGACCTTGTAGGGGTTAGTGTAAGGTACCTTCTCCAATTTTAGTTTCATTACTGCCTCCTCTGAGATAATATTGTCTATTGAACCTGAATCTACTATGACCTTGCATACTTTACCAAGTATCTTGCACCTTACTCTAAATAGAGCTCTCCTTTGTTTTGGTTCTTCCTTGACCGGTTGTCTGATAAAAACTCTATTGAACATCAGATTCTCTCCCACCTCAGATTCAATGTGACTGACCTCAGATGACTTAGGACTCATGGTGTCCTCTTGTGCATAAGCCACTCTCTTCTCATTGTTTGATGAAGATGCTTTCTCTAGGCACCTATAAGCAGGGTGACCTACTTGTCCACAATGGTAACACTTCATATTAGCAAAGTATGAATTGCTCCTACTTGCTCCTCTTCCTCTATTTGAACCTCCTTGAGGTCCTCTACATTTGTTATATCCTCCTCTAGAAGATGTTTCACCTCCATGCTCTATGGGTTTAAACTCTCCTTGGTTTCTTTGGTCATTGCCTCTACCTTGGTAGCCACCTCATTGTCCTCTTTGATCTCTTTGATCTCTGCCTTTGCCTCTGCCCTTAGAAGCCTGGTCTTGCTTCCTCTTGTTTCTTTCCTCTATCTTGATAACTAATTGGTAACATTGATGTACTATCTTAGGACTTAGAAGAGTCATCTCCTCTTGAATGTTCCACATCAAGCCATTAAGATACCTAGCCACCTTGAGGCTTTCATCCTCTGTCACATTAGACCTCATGCAAATTTTTTGGAACTCCTATGTGTAGGTATTCACATCTTGGTCTTTCTACCTTAGGCTTTGTCTCTTCTTGTGTATTGAATCTCATAATCATCTGGCATGTATGCTTCCCTCACTTTGGCA
Source organism: Sequoia sempervirens (assembly GCA_007258455.2). Classification (NCBI taxonomy): domain Eukaryota; kingdom Viridiplantae; phylum Streptophyta; class Pinopsida; order Cupressales; family Cupressaceae; genus Sequoia; species Sequoia sempervirens. The sequence continues at coordinate 626,204,863 of VDFB02047230.1, forward strand.
ACCATTCCTTTCCAAGTAGTGATAGGCTACTTGCCTTCCTATTCCCTCTCTATCTGAATGAATTTCCACCATGTCAAGGAAAAACCTCTTAATCTTGATTTGGCCACCTTTACCTTATGTGCTTCAGTGACTCCATCACATTAAAAATGGTTTTCCATTCCCTCTATCCAATCCACAACTAAATCAGCTTCCATATTTCCACTAAACAATGGTATGCCTTCAAGTGCTTTTCCACTCAAAGCCTTCAATGCCTTCAAGAAAGGCTCCTCTTTCAAAACAGGGTCAAGTTCAGGGGTCTTTTCTTCCTCTATAACCTCTTTCTCCTTTGGTATCCTTCCTTCAAATTGTATGCTCCTCACTGCTTGCTCAAGTTGGGCTATTCTTTCCCTCAATAGCCTATTGTCTTCCCCCTGCTCTTCAACCATCTTGGCCAATTCTTCATTTGTCACCATGATGGTAGTATCACTAGACTCAACCTCTGACATATATTATTCTATCCCAAATCTTTAACTTGCTCTGATACCAATCTGATAGGGTAGGGTTAGATGGCACACTCACTATCCCATGTTCTGGGTCTCACCTTGGCAGACCCCTTTGGTGTCACTCTCCACCTTCTTAACCTATAGGTCATAATGCTTGTTAGGTACCCCTAGTTCTCCTAGCCAACCCTACTATCATCTACATTTCCCTAACCAAGCCAATCTTGGTGCTCTCTCTGCCATTCCCTCAGCCCTTAATCTTCCTAAAGGCTAGCTAAACCTCCAACCTTCACTAACTCAATGCAGGGATGTGTGTTGTCTCCCATGGCTTCAAGATCTTCCTCCTAGGGTTCTTGTAGGCTCTCCCAAGCTCCATCTTTCCATCGCTATCATCAAACCCTCATTTAGGGTTTAAAAGGCTACTAGCCTTTAGCCCTAATTAGGTCTCCTAACCTGAGAAAATAGGCTCAATCTCCAATATTTCTAAAGAACATCACAATCTTCCCATGGGGATCCTAGTTCATTTTCCTACCTCTCAAAGATTTTTGAGGTTATAGGCCTTCACTGTCCGTACATAGGCATAACCCTCATTTTGCAAGAATTAGGGCTTTTTAGGCCATTTTCTAACCACACAGTGAACTGTCAGCGTATTCCAATCACCAAATGGTTTGGTGAAACCTCTTCCTTCATGCAAAGCCTTTGTAATGCCTCTTGCATCCACCACACACCTTGGTTTGCCAAGGAATTGACACCCCTGCAACGTTAGTGCTTGCTTTTCACTGTCTTTCCTAATCGGGCACAGTCAAGCTCACCTAGGAGAAGACTTTTTCCATGATACCTTGCCTCCTATAGACTCCTAAACCTAAAATATTTATAGGCATGGAGCTTAGATTCAATCCCCATAGTCTATACGCTAGGTATAGTAGAAGACAGAGGTCTAAGACTCCATGATTGACAGCTTACCGAACTGATCAGCAATGGAAAGAAACAAAACTAACTAAGAACAAAACTAGAAAATGATGAGACAACTAAACTACTATCCACACAAAGCTTGAAAAGCAATTACTACATGTGCCACACACTGCTCCGTGCCTAGAACCCTCCATTAACACACTCAAAAAAGCTAAAAACCAAAGAATTACAAGAATTTTACTATTTTTCCATATGCACTGCAAACTCCAAAATGATACAAAGCTTCTCCAACCTCAATTCCAAGTCGAGGTCCACCTTTTAAAGGTTCATAAGGTGGTTACTTCTTCCCTTGGTTAGACATAACCACCACAATAGGCCAAAATTGCTCAAATACAACATTTTGGGCTTTATTTCCAACTCCTAGTGAATCCTAGTGAATACAAGTTGTGAAACTCATCCTTTCTACCATGAGCTACTGATCCACCTTCCTCCTAACATGTTCTAACACCTCTAACACAAAAATAAATGGTCAACATGACCTTAAAGCATTAACATCACAAAATTTCATCCTAGGCTCACAAATTTGCCTAGTGCTACCTAATGCTTCCTAGGTGCTCCTGCACTAGGATTTCTCTCCTCTTTCATGATAGTTTTAGCATGACAGTTGATTCATCTAGATTGTATTTGGAAGTTGACATTGTTGAGCCTTCACTTTCATTTGATTCATCACATTTATTGGTTGATTTTGATCATGATTATGTGATGGATTATTCTATTTGGAGATTTCCTTCCTTTTTTCAATTAGATATGAAGTGGCTTCTTCATCACCTGGTGGACTTGTTTCTTCCTAAGGGAAGAGGTGTTTCTTGTAGGCATTGGATCATATTTTTTTTCAAACATGCTTCATTGGCATTAGAGCTTCTTCATTATGGGGAGATATGATATCTCCTTTTTTTCCTTTCTATGGGGGGGTCATTTATAGTATATATATGATGTATATAGTACTTGGGGGGTGTGATTGAGTCCTCCACCCATGCATATTTTTGTTTTTCTTTTCTCTCTTTTGGAGAGGGGCTCTTCCCATAGGGTTTTTCTCCTCTTCTCCGCTTGTGAGATATTTTCTTTTATACATTGTAAATGGGTACCTAAAATAGTTGTGTAGTCGAGACCCATATTGCATTTTGCATCTTCATTCTCCCTAAGTTTCCCTTAACAAGGGGTGTTAGAGTAAATAGCATATGTATGCTTAAGTTTACTTAGGCTTGCATTATAGTTTAATAGTGCATTTAATTAATCGGGTGGTTTTTTTCCCATGTGGGTAGTTTTTTCACCTATTACCTATTTTTCTTTCCTTCACATTGTACATTTGTAATATATCAGATTCTCAATGCATTTCTCTTTGGTGAAATATCTTCTCTCGTTCTTGTGAAGGTTTATTTCTGTAGTTGGTCATCCTAGGTCTGTTGCTCTCTCACCATCCATATCAAAGAAAATTCACATTTATAAGGCCTTGGTTAGATATCCCTTAGTGCCCAATCCAAACATGTTGGTACAACCTTTATAAAACATAACATGGATTCCTCCAAAACATTTATCACCATGCACCTCCATCATACTAACCTAAAATTAATATCACAATCCTTCCTTCACCATTCAAATCCATTTTGGATCCCTATACCCCACAACCCACAATCACATATTCTCCACCTAATAATTCTATTTTGGGCCCTTATATCCAAAAATACCATCTTCCATCTTGTTCTATTCATATTATAATACACCAATCCCCTATCTGTATCACCCATCATAAATATCCCACTCCTAAAATCCCTAATGAGGATCCACAAAGGCACACATCCATGCACCCCATCTAGTATCCAACATCTATCACTCTATTCATATTATCTCCACATCATCCACCTTCTCACACCCATACCTTTGCTACTAGAACAAATTTGGATTCGAAATAAAAAATAGATAAATCCCAACCTACACAAGAATCTAAGGATCATCATTTTCTCACAAAAATACATGCTAAAACAAAAAAAAAAATATGATAAAAAAGTGTAATAAGTCCAAAAGGCCACAAAGGCCCACCAAAGTGAAATAAAAACCATGTGGATCCCAAAGTAAAAAGTTGCAATATATCTAAGAAAAATACAAAATGGCATCCAAATTTGCTAATCCAAGAGCTAATAATCCCCATCCTCCATCTCTTATGTCCATTTTGGGTCCCTATATCCCAAAATTCACTATCATATGCTCTCCATCATCTCCAAATCATAGATCCACTTCTCATGTACAATCCTTCAATATCCATCATGGTATGTTCCAATGTTGGTCTTGACCACATTCCATCATAGAATTTCTATCTCATCCTTCCATTCACACACTTTCCAACATCATATTCCTTAGATCCCATTTATATCCCCCATAATATCCATTTAATCCATTCCTTCGTATAATCCACCCATCCTAATAAGGTTCTACCAACATCCAACAATCACTTCCAAATGGGTTCCTATTGCCTTGGAATGGAAGTGGAAGTAAAATGCTTTAATCCTCAATCTTCCCTCTTAATCCTTCATCAACATACCCATCCACATAATCTTTCATATCCCATACCTATCCACCTAATATTTCCTTCTATCCAACATCCATAAATTCCACAAAAAATAAAAAATATACAAACATGAAAATTTTGAAAATAAAAAGAGAAAAATAGTAAAGAGAATGTTTTATCCAATGGTGAAAACCAAGAAAATAATAACTTTGGGAAAGTACTATGATAAAAACCTAGAAAATAAGCATCATGCATATATCTCCCATCCATTTTCTCTCTACACTTGGGGAATATTTTATTCTAGCCAACCTATCCATCATATCCTCTATCCTACCTACTTATTGTACCCATAATACCCTATCCATCCCACTTCCTCCATCCTCATTTTAGTTTGAATAAAGATAAGGGAAACTATCCATACATGCTTTGGATACCTCTTGGCATATATTCCCCCGTTTCACCTTTCATCCTTACATCCTCCTATTCGTCCATCCTTCCTCCCCTCTAATCCATCCATATTATCCACCTAGCATATAGATACTCTATAAACACATACTTCCCACCATCTAATCTGATCCCACACCTTCATATTCATTATCCTACCATCACCCGATTATCCATCCTATCAGGACAATCCAATTGGACCATTGTACATGAAATATCTAAAGTGGGGAATTTAATTCCCTTATAACCTATTCCTTTGAGATCACATACAAACCCTCCATCCATCCAATAATTCATCTCATCCCCTATCTAAAGCCTTCATTCAATAATCCTTCCATATCCCAATCCTTATCTACCTATTCTCATCCATCAATACCTCTTTCCACCTATTCATCTCATCCCATAATCCTTTTCCATTGGTATCTAGCTATGGGCTACCCCCATACAAAAATATTTAGTTTGGTGAGAACTTAGTTTTTCTCCATTTACATTTACTAATCCTTTGCTTAATCTGAGTGTTACATATAATTGTGGGTAAATGGGTTAATTTATTTTATTCATTTGCATGCTTAATTTTTTATGTACACATATCTAGAAATTTCAATCTCTTATCTCAACCTATCTACATCACCCTCTACTCACTATAGTTGGGATTATAGCCAATCCATCTCCCCTACTATCTTATCTCTCTCTACCTCACTTGGAGACTAGCCTTCTCTACTTGGAGCCTTCTCTACCTATATTAGAACTCTTGAATACCCCCCTCTCTAGCCATGTGAGAAAATATGTGAGGTCCTATTGGCACAAACTATTGTAACTTGAAATGCCTTCATACTCTATCTAACCCATATCTCTCAAGAATGTAATGGTACCTCCCAATTAGATAACACTCAGTCATAGAGTACTAGAGACATCTAGCATCATCATACCATCCCTCACTCCCCTCCCTCCATTGCCTCCAAACAATTTCTCCATATTATAGTTCATCTAGAAACAATCATCAATACTTCATGTCACTGATGTAGATCGAGACTCACAACAACATCCTAAACACTTTCAAACAAGGTTTCAACACCAAGGCTACAAATATGCACATTTGTTCTCTCTAGGAAATTTGTTCCCAAGCCTAGAAAATATGGGGGAAGAATTATAATTGTACTATATCATTAAAGACAACATTGAATGAGGTAGATTTGGTTTATCTAGGCCTATTTCAACATACTTCAAAGGTTTTTCCAACATACACAACCCAAATCAAGTGCTAGGCACTATGAATCATGTAATTTAGGGCTTGTTGCCACTAGTACCTTAGACCAAAACATCAAACAAAGAGGAATAAAATTTTTCAAACCCACTCCAAGCTTGTGTAGACCCATTATAGCCTCCCACAATGTTTCTCCAACTTATCAACATCAAATGGTGCATGGGTTTATTGAAACAACATTGACCCTAGGGTTTTTGGATAGTTTACACAAAATTACAAGCATACTGTCATCAAGAACTTCTTCTAGATTTAGAATCAGACTTCATCCTTTTTCAAATATGTGAGAATCATTAAGATAGATAATTTCACCATTTTTTTTGGGTTTTTATTGGTGGAAACTCTACCCATCCATTTTTGTTTGTTTCCTATAAACCCTAGGAAGGGTTTTGATCTATAGTCACAAAAACAACAAGATCTCACACCAAACTTGATGAAAATTTACCAAACCAAGTGAATTTTAAATATAACTCTCTCTTCTAATTTCTTCAAATAGTTTCAGGATCACACCATATAGTACTAATCCATACAACGTGATTTACAATAAATTTTCAAAGAAAAATACAATGTAGAATGTGGAAAAATGATAATCTCCTCATTCCAACTTCATCCAACCTTTGGGATTGATGATACAAGGCTCATTTAACATGTTCCAATAATTTCCAATTGAAAAACTAAACAACAACCTCTTATTTAACTCTAATGACCACCTTTACATCATTTTGACAACATTTTGACAACTTTTAGAGACCTTTGCAATATGACTCCAAAACATCATAAAACATCCAAAAATGATTCCAAATGACTCAAAATGGTCTCAAATGACCTTATTTATTACAAAAAAACCAAAAAAACCAAGTTTATCAATCATCACAACATTTTCCTCAAAAAGGTTATTAAGGGTGCCCCTGCACAAGTCACCCAACAATTGATACCGCACCTGATCTGCAACCTTTCTTCCTAATCTTTATATTGTATAAATTTAAATCTATCCATTACATCTTAACATGAAAGACATGATAAATTGGAGTGAACTTTATGGTGGATTTAGAACCATCTTGGAAGTAAGAGGATTGAGGCATCCACATGTTCTCCTAGATAATTGGTGTTAGCATGGAATAAATCTTGAAATGCTTGATATTTGGATTTAAATTCTTACAAACCTTTTACATTAATATCTTCTCCTCTATCGTATTCAATTATAAGGGACATCATTATGATATAATTCATATTATATACACCCAAATCTATTTTAGCAAAGGCCACTTCATTTGGTGCATTATATGCAGTTATCATATGATTTAGTTTTGTATTTCCATATACTTTGATTTGGTTGTTCAAACCCATGAATAGAAACCATACCTAAGTAAATTCTGTGGAGAAGCATCCCCTCAAGCATTTGGTCTGTTTTCTACTTAGTAGTGATATTTTATCAACATGTATATCAATTGTAGTAACAAAAAAAGTATCCCTTTTCCCTTAGTTTGGGAATGAATAATTAATATTAAAACAAGCCTAATGTTGCCTTGACTTAGTGTTGTAATGTGTTTTACACCTTCACATTAATTCTAGGGTCCCTTTTAATAAAATTTACTTAATCGTGCCTTATTTAGGGTGTTGTAAAGTGTATCTTTACACTTTCACATTAATCTAGGGCCTTATTAATTAATTTAGGTTAATTTGAGCTTAATTGGCCCCTTAAATTCAAATCCAAGCCTAATTAATTGCATTTTCTAAGGGATAAAGCTTGACACTCTTAAATAATATTACACCACACTTAATTTTTCAAGGAATGTGTCCTAGGCTAATGGCCTGGGACACATTTGCCACTTGGTGAATGGGTACTCACTAGGTCCTAGGAGCCCCTTTTAACATAACATTTCACATCCCCTAAAATGTGTCCTATTTAAGTATGCTAGGACCCATTCACCCTATCATGAATGGGTCCTCACTTAACTTAGGGCACCCCCTTGGGATATGTTTTTGGTAGTATTTTAATGATTTCAATCCTAGATTTGATGTCATCTTGTGTTATTTGAATTTTAGGATTTAATCTTAAGATATGAATAAATATAAGGTTATTTCACATAGTTTCACCTAGAAATTATCATTCAAGCATCCTAATATTTCACAAGAGCATTATAGAGAATTCAAGAGGGAATTCAAGGGTTGATTATTAAAGTTTATTACACAATCAAAGATCTATTTCATCATGTCAAAGGCTTAGTACATCATGCATGTTGTTGAGATAATGCATTGATGTAGCATTAAAGATCCAATTCAAACATATTCAAGGTGTTCTTTCTAATCAAGCATTGTGATCAAGATCTACATTCATTGATGCCACTTCATACAATATTGTTGATTTGTACTCAGAGGTTCAATTAAGGATTGGTGAGTTGTTGCATTACATTGTTCATTCATCATTCCTTTATGCATTGTTTCATTTCAAGGTTTAATTACCAAAATGGGGTTTGACCAAGGAAAACCCCTATTCTCTAACAATCAACTTTTTTCTTCTCCTTTGATGTGTGATTGCACATGTTTTAGGTTGAAGATTACGTGGAGAACAAAAATTGTCAAAGTTGCAAAGTTGCAAAGCTGTCATCTTTCTTGCAAGATCACGGAAAGTCTTCTAAAAAATTTATTTCCAACTTTTGGGAGCTAAACACCTGGGATTTGGGAGTGTAGAAATTGAAGAACAAAACCAAAAAAATTATTTTCTAGAACCCTAGTAGGGATCCATTCATCATTGGGAGAATGAGTCCTTAGTGAGGCTCGAAAAAGTACTTTTTCCAATAGGTACACATCATTTTACCATCTTAAAGCCTACCTTTTATTGTTAGATCAGTTAGGTTTGTTTTTTGATGTTCTTCTATGCATAATTGGATGAAATAGCTAGTGAAAAGAAGAGTTCATCATCTTGTTAATTTGTTTTGGTGCACCTCCCCTTTTCCCTTTATTTCATTTTGGTGAACCTGAATTTTTGAGCATTGTAGTTTTTATTTTATTTTAGGAGTTCTTTTCATATTAGATTATATATTTCATTCATTTTCATTTAATTAGATCTCATTTAGGGTGTCTAAGTTTGCATTCAAATTTTCATCTCATCTAGGGTTTTAGGATTGCATTGTTTGCATTCTTTAAATCTGAAAAATACAAAAAAATCAGTCATTTTGCATATCCAATTGCATCACATAAACATGCATTTAAAAATTGAAAACAAAATTGCATATCAAACTGGGTCTTTTAGTTCATCATTTTGTCACATTTCCAACTTGCGTTTCATATTACATTTATAGAAAATTGAATCTGAAACTTACTATAGCAGACCTAAATCTGAAAATCATTAGAAAAGACTTGAAAATATATTAAAATCAGTCTCAAAACCCTAATCTAGGACCCATTTTCCATAGGACGAATGAGTCCTTGATCAGGCATGAATCTGTATTTCTAAAAATTGAAAACTTCAATTCTATGCTTTTATTTGCTATCATCAAATCTTTGTTATAGTTTCTTGATTATTTGTTTCATTCATTTCATTAGGTCTAGCTTAAATTGGTTCATTTATTGCATTATCTAAATTCAAAATTGCATTTACAAGATTTCATTTCTAGATTTTTGCATAGTGTAATCAAAAAATTACCTTGTTTAAGTTTGAAAATATAAAAATCAACAAGTGTTTTAGCAATGTGTGGAAGTCTTTGTTCTCCTTGGTTGATTTTTCAATTTGTGTTTTTGGTAATGATCCTAATGCAATTGAACCTACTCATGCTCAACCAACTCCTAATGAATATCCTTTTGAAGTTGAGATCATTGGAGAAGATGATGCTAGCATGGATGACTTCATAAATGATTACCTTAATAATCTTGAGAATCGTGAATCTTTCTTTCCTTCCATGAAACAACCAACACAACTCGAGATGTTTGGTCTTTTACATCCTGAAATTGAGTCACAAAATAAGCCTAAAATTCCAACAATGAGTGAACCTAGCTACTCTAATCAAGTGCATAGTCATACATCTTATGTTAACAAAGTGACCAACACTCCTATCAACCTTGAAGAGACTTATGGACAAGGCTTTAAGATATTAACCAACCAAGGATGTGGCATAACTAATGAGCATAAAATTCATAAATTTTTAGAGGAAATCCCTATTGAGAAAATGAAAGGAATAGGATATCAATATCTTCCTCCTGACATAAGTGTCCTCCTTCCTAAAGAACAACTAATGCCTCACAAGAATGATAGGATCATCTAAAGCCTTCCTTCTTAATATCCACCTCAATAATTTAGTGAATCAAGCAAGAAACAAAAGCCTTACAAACTAAAGAAGCTAAAATTCCCTTGTCCCATGTCTCTCATTTAAAGACACTTACACATACTTCTTAATAAAGGACTCTTAAAATTACCACCCATCAGAGAAAATCCAAATCCAAAACGTATAAAAATGCAAACATGTCTCATTCTCAATATCATAGAGTTCTTGGGCATAGTACTAATGAGTGTTGTGCTTTACAAGGATCCTTGAAAATTTTGATATGGTAGAGATAGTCCCTTGAAGAATGCATCTTGCTCCTTGCCATGTAATAGTTGTAGGATCTTAGTATGCTCACTATTACATGTTTTACATTCATTGCAAATAATTATCTTTCTCACAAGGAGCTCATTCTCATCACCTATCTCAGCTCATCCTTATCTTGCACTTAGTGGGGAAAAGGGGTTAGTTAGCCTTGTCCTAGTTTTGGCATGTGTTGTGGTCCCTTTGGCTAGTTTTTCACCTTCCATATATATCAACTGAGATTGGGATGCAAATGACCTACTATAGGTTGACTCACATGTTCCCTACTAGTCTTTTGCTTTGTTTTCTTTTTCATTTTTCTTTATGTGATTGCATGTGTGTAATGTCATCCCCCGTATTGTCTCATTTGATGTATCTCTCTCTCTCTTTTTGTGCATTCCTCTATATGTACCTACATTCTTCTATATGTCATAAAATTTTTATCCTTTTTCAATTGTCTTGTGTTTTCCTTTTGGGGATGATGCAAGGTGTTGAAACATGTAGATCTCTTCCATGTTGACCCATGGGATTTTTCTTTGTTTTTTCTCTCTTTGTGTCATTCTTTCAGTTCAATGAGTATTTGGGGAATGATGATGTTTTCAAGCTTTATGACAATATTGTAGCAAAGATATATTGAGCCCAAATCCATAGATCCCTTCCATATTTTGGGGGGCAACCCCTCCTTCCTTTTCATGATGTAGCTCTAATTCAGGAACATATGACTTGGCATAGGGATTTCCTAGTAAGCTCTCATGTCTTGGGATGTAACATTGGCTAATTTAAAGTAATTGCTCATAGCAATGGTGTTAGCAACTGTTAAAGTGGGGGCATACATCGATAACATCTTTCAACATTTTGTATATTTCATGGCGTGATTTTATTTTTCTTGTGATGCATCATTTTCTTGGTGGTGTAATTGGGTTTAATGTCCTCCAAAAGTGTAATATTTCTTAGTGTACAAATTTATCTTAGTGGCTTTATGGGACACAAGGCATCCCTTAAGTTACAATTTGTTACTTTGTATTTTTCCTCACTTGAAGACATTAGGAACGATGTTCCCTAAGAAGAAGACCTTACACGAATAAAGTAAAATTCCCTTGAACAAAACCTATATATACAAAATGTTCATGAGTGTTTGGTGTAACACAACTTGTTGACCTTATGAAGCACAAACGTAACCCTAATCCAAGGCCACCTAGCATAACACACCTTGCTTGCCTATGGATCCTTGCCATGTGCATTGGTGCTTAGCCTAACACTTGTTAATTAAAACTAGATGCAATACAAATTTGCAACTTATTAGCATGGGTAGGAATGTGAGTGGCGCCCTATTGAATTTATTAGAGGGATAGCTTTGGTATGGTAAGTACAGTGAAAGCTAACACACATGCATGAATTTCTCACTAAGCCACCTTCCTGGAGGGATACTCACCTAGTGGGTAGCCTAGGGTTCCACTACCCCAAAGTGAGCACAAAAATGATAGCTTAGATGTGTTCCACACCACGTTGGACCATTTAGGCTTGACTCTTCTTGGTATTTGATAGTGTATGATTGTGTATCTTTGTCATTGTTGCATACATAATTGTCTTGAATGTCTAATTTAGTGTGAGTTTGATGTGGGATCATACTCTCACTAAAGTGGGGGAAAAATGTAGTAATGGAAAAAGTATCCCTTTTCCCTTAGTTTGGGAATGAATAATTGATATTAAAATGAGCCTAATGTTTCCTTGATTTAGTTTTGTAATGTGTTTTGAATGTATACTTTAGTGTGAATTTGATGTGGGTTCATGCATAAGTGTCTTGAATGTCTACTTTAGTGTGAGTTTGATATTGGGTCATACTCTCACTAAAGTGGGGGAAAAATGTAGTAACAAAAAGTATCCCTTTTCCCTTAGTTTGGCAATGAATAATTAATATTAAAATAAGCCTAATGTTGCCTTGATTTAGTGTTGTAATGTGTTTTACACCTTCACATTAATTCTAGGGACCCTTTTAATAAAATGGACTTAATGGTGCCTTATTTAGGGTGTTGTAAAAGTGTATCTTTACACTTTTACATGAATTTAGGGCCTTATTATTTAATTTAGGTTAATTTGAGCTTAATTGGCCCCTTAAATTCAAATCCAAGCCTAATTAATTGCATTTTTTTAGGTATAACCCCAACACTCTTAAATAATATTACACCAAACTTAATTTTTTAAGGAATGTGTATAAGGCTAGTGACCTAGGACCCACTCACCACCCAAAAAATGGGTCCTCACTAGGTCCTAGGACCCCTTTTTGACATAAATTTCACATACCACGAAATGTGTCCTAGTTAAGAACTCTAGGACCCATTTTCCCTATGGCGAATGGGTCCTCACTTAACTTAGGACACCCCCTTGGGATATGTTTTTGGTGGTATTTTAATGATTTTACATCCTAGATCTGATGTCGGATTGTATTATTTGAATTTTGGGATTTAATCTTAAGATATGTATAAATATAAGGTTATTTCACATAGTTTCATCTAGCAATTCTCATTCAAGCATCCTAATATTTCACAAGAGCATTCAAGAGCATTCAAGAGGGTATTCAAGGGAATATTATTAAATTTTATTGCAACAATCAAAGATCTATTTCATCATGTCAAAGGCATAGTGCATCATGCATGTGGTTGAGCAAATGTGTTGATGTAGCATTGAAGATCCAATTCAAGCATATTCAAGGTGTTATTTCTAATCAAGTTTTGTGATAAAGATCTACATCCATTGAGGCCACTTCATGCAAGATTGTTGATTTGTACTCCAAGGTTCAATTTAGGATTAGTGAGTTGTGGCATTATATTGGTCATTCATCATTCATTTATGCATTGTTTCATTTCAAGGTTTAATTACCAAAATGGGGTTTGACCAAGGAAAACCCCTATTATCTAATAATCAACATTTTTCTTCTCATTTGATGTGTGATTGCAAGTTTTAGGTTGAAGACCAAGTGGAGAACAAAAGTTGTCAAAGTTGTCAAAGTTGCAAAGTTGTCATCTTTCTTGCAAGATCACGAAAATTCTTATATAGAATTTATTTTAGACTTTCAAGAGCTAAACACCTAGGATCTAGGAGTGTAGAAATTGAAGAAAAGAACCTAGAAATTGATTTTCTAGAACCCTAGCGGGGACCCATTCGCCACTGGGAGAATGAGTCCTTAGTGAGGCCCATAAAAGCACTTTTTCCAATAGGTACACAACATTTTACCATCTTAAAATGTACATTTTTATTGTTATATCTGTTAGCTTTGTTTTTTATGTTATTCTATGCATAATTTAATGAAATAACTAGTGAAAAGAGGGGTTCCTCGAATTTCTAATTCATTTTGGTGCACCTCCCCTTTTCCCTTTATTTCATCAATATACTCATAGACACGAGGGTTTGAGGATAATTGCATTTTCACCTTTTTTAATTCTTCGATGACTTTAACTTTAGTTTTCTTGAGTTGTACCACCACTTTGTTGGCTGGTTTGGGAGTCATTCCTATCTTTTAACTAATTGAAATTTGCACAATGGTGCAGAAAGCTCCAAAATCAATCAAAAAATTATGTAATATTTTCCCAAATATTCTGGCACTCAATAGTAATAGTGGAACTTTTATCTTTCCTTTGAATATAGTGGCCATGGTGTCAAAGTAATTTTTATTTTAGCCTTTATCTTTTTAGGAAGTAACAATGTATCCACCTTGTGTGTTATCAAGGGATTTGAAGAATGCATCTTTTTGGTTGGGGCAACTTTAAAACATGTCATAAATAGAAATGTTAACTTTTTTCCTTTTCAAGTCATCTAGAAAATTATATTTTTCATCACGTGTAACAAGGGTCCTATTGAATTGGAGACCTATTGATCCAAAGGAACTCCCAATGGGTCCTTTGAGCACCATTGTGTTGTTATTTGTATGTGGGTCTCGAGGAGTAGGGCTAGACCTTGGAGGAATCCCATTGGTAAGGCCCACCCTAGCCACAATAGAATTTTCTTCCCACCCAAGGGTAAATGGTAGGTAGGGGGCTTCCCTTGGAATAGTAGGGGCCTCCCACCTTCCCAAATTATAGCCTTTTTTTTCTTGTTGGAAAGCATGTTTTTTTGTAGTTTCTGGTTCATTATCATTAAAAAAGGAAGGTAAACTCATATTATTCTATAGGTCGACCCATGCTCCCATGACTAACCAGAGCATAGGAATATACCATCATGGTGTTCATATTTTGTGGGGTAGATTGTGAATTTATTTGCATGATCTTAGAATTTGTTTGTATCTCTAGACAATTAGCTTTAATATGATCTAGAGTTTCATGAAATCCACAACCATTCACTATCATATTTATATCAGAATAATCACTCATATTTGTGTTATCTAGAGGGTTGTCAACCCCTTCATTGTTGAGTCTAGTGTTCCAAGGTCAATTTTTTCTTTGTGGGTTAAAGTTCCCTCCTTGAAAACCCTGAGTATTTTGATTATTATTCTAGGAGTTGTAGCTATGATTATGGTTTTGGTTGACCCCTTGTGAGGGATTTATTCTCAAGAACATAATTTTTTTGGAAACTTGGGACAATGTCTTCTTCATGGCCTCCATTTTGGATGTTAATTGGGAATTTGGTTCTTGATTTGAAGAAGACCTCTAGTTTTGTTGCTCAAAAAATGGGTTTTTGGGCTATCATGTTCCATTTGTGATATTAAATTTATGTCCATCCTTAGGATAGGTAACCATGGGACCTACGAGAGTCTGATGATTCATAGGTTGATACAATAATAAATTTGTGGATGATTTTATTGTGTCATATATTGGATTCATTAACATTGTGTGGTTTTTAAATGCATTGTTTACAACTAAGATTTGGTTATGCAAGCCAGGAAATCCTAGAGAAGGTAATGATCCAGAGGCATTACCTACTTGAGGATCCATCTAATGTGAAAAGACAATATATTTATTGCATATTTTTTCCAAAGTGTTTCAATATATTTAAAATGACCTTCTCAAGAACAAGCTATTCAAAGTGTTTGTTAATGTCTTGTAAGTCTTGTGGAACATGGTGTTGTAGATACTTATTAGTTTCTTTCTTTCCTTCTTGTATGATACACATTGATAATACAAGATTGTTCAGTCAATATATTCTTTGATCTGGTTTACAAATTTAGTTCCTAAGGGTCACAAAAGGGCAAGTAAAGAGACTAAGAATTGAAAGGTGAAATTTCATGCTTGGGAACTTTTGTCACATAGGATGGGAAAGAGACGCCTTATAATATGGATAGACTCTTGGGGGATGTCAAAAGTCATAAAAATATGTTTTTTATTTCATGCCTATAAATAATATTCTCGAATTAGTGTTTTAGAGAGGAAATACTATATTAAGACATATGGTTGAGGACACCTATTTTAGTACAATTTTATTTCTCATTATATTGTATTAAACTTTATATTGACAATATATTGAGTGTCGTTATATCTTGGATAGGTTCTTTACTAAAATGGAGTCTTGCAATATATAGTATTTTTTGTGTATATGTTATCATTAATTACTAATTTATTGCTATATAAGATTATATTATATTTCTCCTCAATTGATGTTATTAGTAATTTCCTAGTTACTATACTAAAAATCAAAAGGGAAGATTTCATAATTTTGTATCCAAAGCTAAACCATGTCAAGAGGACTACATTTTGTGACAAATCATCTAGGAAAAAAACATACGTTCTAAGTAGGTTTGTGAAAATCAAGAAAGTGTTGATTCAATAGAAAATCTTTTAAAACAATCACTGAATACATTCTACCAATGATCATCATTCATCAATTACAAAAATTAACTAAATAAATATAAGCTTCTCCAACAATCTCATTTCTTGTTTTAAATATAGGTCCACCTCTTTATTCAGATTTGGTTACTATTTAGTGTTTTATATTGGTTAATTAGAGTCTCAAAAATCATACCTAGTGTTATTTATTTACCCACATTTTAATTAACTTGAATTTTGATCTCCTTTAGTGTTTTTTCTTAAGATAAACCTTCTAATTTTATGATTTATGATCTTATTTTATTATTGTGTGCATCTATTTCATAAATTTGAAATTTGTGTATTTTAATTTCCTTTTTCTTCTTCTTTGACCAATCATTTATTACAATTGTATTCCAAAACATATTTCATGATCTCATATTGTTATTATCCATAGTGCTAGAATCAACCCTCATATTTCCATGAACAACTTTGATTTTTTTATTGTAGAAAATCCTAATACAACTAATTATTATTTTTCACTTAGGCTACTTCAATGATATGCCTAGTTATTTTATTCATTGTCATTCACTTAATTGCTTTAGATAAAATAATTATTAAATGGAAAGGAATTTGGAGCTATAAAAATTTATCTTTATGTGTATTAGTGCATCCAAAGAACTAGGCATTTCATTATTAGGTATAGTTTATTCATTATTAATAAAATTAGTATTTATATAGATTAGATAAATGTGATAATTGATGGAGGTGGATATTAAATAAGCACACAAAATAGTTACCTTAATAACTTTGAGGAGGAACCCCTAAGATAATTATTCTCATCTTAAAAATTTTAAAATTAGAAGAAAATGGATATGAACAAGTTGTAGCTTCTTAGAGATGATATTTTTTAGGGAAAAAGGTGCAAGGACCTATAAAATATTTATATTATAATAAAACATTTACAAAAGTGACGTTACATAGATATCCAAATAGAACATGAGGAAACAAAGGGTCCATAAAAGAACAAAAAAATGACATTATAGAAGAGAAGGCAACAAAAATCTCAAGTGAGATAATTTGTTACATTCTAGAAAAAAATATGAGCCAATCCTAAAAAGACGGTTCTTAAACTCTTGAGATGGTTCATTAACATTAATATAAAATAGAAGTTGGTTCTCCACCCTTGCTTCAAATTGATCTTGAGGGGGAAGTGTGTTAGGATTATTAGAGTTATTAGAGAGGATATTAGTAAACATGGTGATGATTCTAATCCTTCAATATTAGGGGATGCACTTCATAATTTTATTATGAAAAAATCTTATGGGATGAAAGTATCTAGTGGATCTAACATTCCTAATGATTATCCTCTCGCATCACATTATCAAGCTTCATATTGAAATCTTCCTTCACAACTCTAATCATTTACCTTTCCCATCCAACATGTCACTTCTTCCACTTCTACTCATATGGAATTTCCAACCCTTAACAAGCCTCATTTTTATCACACCCATCTCGATCGTTTCCCCATTCTTAGCCCTATATGCCATATCCACCATAATACCATTATCCCTTCACAACCACTTTTATTGCCTATTCCTTTCATCCCTTAAAAAACCTTTCTCAACCATCTATTATTATCTTTTCCTGTATTATTCCATCACAACCCATCACCACATATATTCCTTCTCATTCTTCCATCATTTCTCAACCTTCCCTTCAAAACATCATGAAAGAGCTTGGTGAAGTTACAACTTAATTTATCTATATTCCTTACACTAATCAAAAGGATTTGAATAATGTATTAACTCATAATCCATTATCTTACAACTTGCTAGCATGAACCTTTTCAATAGGTTTTTCGGAACCTTGATGTGAATTGTATAATGTTAAAGGTGTCCTGATGACTCACATAAGAGCATTTTATAATAAGTTACTTGAAAATTTCTTTCCATGTACGCTAAAGTAATATGTTCTTAATTTTTCTTTTATCATCGCCACATAGTTCTATTATTCATATGACCAATTAGAAATGTATTTTGAAGTGATTTTCATATGTATCTTGTTCTAATATTTTTTTTTTGCAAAATTAATACAATATAGGTAAGGACCAAATGAAAGTATGAAATATTGTGTCTTATGATTCTAAATATTGCATGAAAAGGTGAATAATTAGTTACCAATTTCTAAATTACAAGGATTATCCATTGATATATTTCTTCCAATTATTAGAAATAAGGTCATATTAAATGCATATTCCACCTTTTCAAATTGTGATAAATCATTAGAAACTATAGCTCAAATCATTGGATGTTAATCTTCTAAGTTATGGCTAATCTAGTTATCCTTCATCTTCATCATCCCATCTCTCCAAATATCATCTAAAAATTAATTTCAAAAAGGTAGTAATGGTTCTTTCCATAAGCAACATTTTAAGTCCAACATAAATCACATGTTAAAATAATGGACAAGCAACTCTAAATATCATTACTATAAAAACCCCAATGCAAAGAAAATTTAGAAGACTTCATGATCCCTTGATATTGTGCTAAAAAACAATTTAGTGGCAAATGTGTTTGTGTAATAGTGAAATTTTCATATCCATATGAACTCTCGTTTAGTATTGCACCCATTTTTATGGAGTATCTTATATAATTGTATATAGAGAAGTGACACTCTTGAGCTAAGTTTGGATTGTGACTTGATGTTCATTCCTATTTGTTTCATATTCATTTACATTCATTTCAATGCATTTAACTTTATCCCATATTTATTTATGCACATTAACATATGTTCACCATTTACACATCATTTATTAGCCTATGTTCACACTCATTTCCACACATTTGTTCATTGTCTCAAAACTAGCACTTGTTTTTCTTGAGTCAATCTTGAGCATATCTTGACTAA
This sequence comes from Sequoia sempervirens, assembly GCA_007258455.2. Lineage (NCBI taxonomy): Eukaryota > Viridiplantae > Streptophyta > Pinopsida > Cupressales > Cupressaceae > Sequoia > Sequoia sempervirens. Next base: position 626,223,726 of record VDFB02047230.1, read on the forward strand.
TCCCAAAATGTAGAATTTAAATTGTAATTCTAAAACTTATGCCCTTTCTTAATAGCCATTATGAGTTAATTTTACATACATGTTTTACAAATTATTATTGTCTTGGTATTGAATATATTAACTTATGTAATTAAAACATATCAAAAAATCGTATAATACTACAAGGAGAAAGTACTACAGAACATTATATTTTATAAGGGATAATAAATCTTAGTTTGCATCATAATCATATAGAACATTTAGATGTCTATAAATTTGTATTCAATCAAATTCACTTGAAATTACAAAGTTGGTTTATAGGGGATTGAACTAGGATAAATTGACTCTAGCAATACAACAATCTCCCCTAAGTTGTTTGTAAAAATTACCTTGACACATGTAGACATAGAGAAGGTGAAGGTGTCTTTGTTGCATAATTGTATCAAATCATTCTCAGAGCTCTCAATTCATTTGCATGGTGCTTATGTTCAATCTATAGGGATTTGAATTTAAGCTATAAATATTTTTGAGACTACACAAAGCATGATACATTTACCCTATTAGGAGCATTTATGTTTGTACCCTAACAATCAGACTATATGCAACATCAAGATTATTAATCCCAAAGATAAGTACATCTATAGACTCCTATTTAATCATCACATTTATTATTCATTTATTGACCCAAGTACCAAATTAAATCTAAGTTAATTATATGCTTACTATTACATTTATTTAATTATCCTAAATTTAATTAAAAGGGATTATATTTCTTCACATTACCGCCTTTTATTGACCCAAGTACCTAATTAAATCAAAGTTAATTATATGCTGAGGAAAAAAGGATGGGGTACTAGAGAGTACTGCCTTTTATGCTTCTTCCTTCTCCTTCCTTGCAGCTGAAGTTAAATCCTTGAGGTTACGCTAAATGAGATTTATAATCTACCGTTACACCAAAGGGGAACAAACAAATGTATTGGCTATTGTTTTTATCAGGACTGATACTGCGCTCGACTAATAAATTAAAGAAAATCTCATTTATCCACATCAAGAATACAATGGATAAGTAACATAAATTGTAATGGTCCCAAGAGTATGGTTTATCCGTTATGAATGTATTTAGGGTAATAAATTGTAAAGAATAAAAGTGTGTATTCCATATTTTTATTTTTTTGTTTTATTAAATTTCTATAGATATTGTAAATATGCGTTTATGGTCTTTAATTTGATTTGTATTATATTGTAGTTAATCTTTGATTTTATATTTATTATTCAATTGCAACTCTAATTCTTCATGGTAAATATCAATCACTTCTTATAACATTTCCTTATTATGGACTACACTATAGGTGCGACCTTGTCCTATTAACTAGACCATATCATGGTCTAGGTTGACCTAATTTTAACATTTGAAATCTCCTACTTTAAGCCAACCCTTTTAGAATCTAGTGATTAGCTCATCCTCATGCATGCCCAAAAAATTGAGTTGAGCAACTAAAGACTTGTATCATATGCATCTCCTAGATCATTATAAATATCAAGTGTTATCATGGCTTGTCATAAAAGCATTTACACTCCAATTGCATTGAAATATTTATTATAAGAGCATCTAAGAATATAATCTACACATTTGCATGCATCATCATTATCTATTAATCAACATGTATTAAAATAATGTATCATTAGAAAATGGGTTTCACTTGTTATCAAAGAAGTCAAAAAATATTTATTTGCACATAGTAAACCCCACTATTCTTTTAAACACAACTCCTTGTTTTAAGTACATTAGTATAGGACTAGAAAAATAATACTCATAGGTAAACATGGGTAGAGGGCCTATCTATACAAGAAGGATGCAATCAAAACAATAAGACCAAATCACAAACAAAGATTCATTTCAAATAACATTAACTTCACATTAATTTTCCTTTGTTGTCTAAGTATCAATTGCATCATCAAATCTAGATTCCATCACATTAGTCATAATGTATCAACAATAAAAAATTAAAAAATAGTAAATAACTTTAAAATAACTAAGCACCTCTACTTTTCTCTAAACATTTGTACGTTTTCTTTTCTCATTAATTATTTCAGGTATAATTTATTATTCATTATTTAATACTTGTAGGAAAAGAAAGTAAATGTGTTAGGAGCAATGTGAGAAAAAAATAGGCCTAATAAATAGTTAAAATATAATGAAGTAACTATGGAAAACGTTGTGTAAGATATGATAATGTAAAAGCATAGTAGAATATGTATCAATATGGCTTCTTTAAGAGAAGAGTAAAGATGTCATCAATGAATAACTCCAAATGGGGAAATAAATCAAGTGATGCATGAGAAATGGAAAATGCCATAAGTGTCCAAGAGAAGGTGTAAAAATAATAATATGTGGCACACAACAAAAAAAACATAATTAAATACCAAAGGATATTATGTAAGAAGATGGAGGATCCATAAGAGGGATACACATAATAAATAATGTGCAAGAAAAAGAATGTTATAAAATTTTGAGGGAGAGAAGATATATGTGATAAAGAGAATGAGCACAACAATTGTAGCTCCATAAAAAATTCAAAGAATAAAACTAAAACCAAAAGAATTTATGTTTTTGGTCAACATGATGAAAGAATTTTTAAAAATACTTCATGAATTTGCATTATCCTAAATCCACGGGGAGAAAATATAAACTTCCAATTGTTTGTTTCCTTGAAATGTCTTGGCCTCAATTTTTTTTTACTATGTACATGTTGGGAAAATGTGTCTCAACCTTGCAATTACATAAAGTTTACTGTTGATAGATAAGCACAGGGGGCATGTGGGGGAGGGGGGTTCCTCCCCTTTATAGGGGGTTCAAGGGTCATGTGCCCCGAGAGGGGCTTGGGGGTAGCACCCCTGAAAGCCAAATTTTATGTATCTTTTATTATTGTAAATCTAGACCATTCATCGTTAGGTCTCAAGTCTAATGGTAGATATTTTGTTGGTTTGACTTACCCTAGTAGGAAACCCTATTTTATGAGGCTATTGTATTATTATTCTATATTCTGAGAGTCTGATAGTGGTTGTGTTGTCTTTTCATCTATGGTTGGTGATACTCCTATGAGAAGCTTTCTCTACATGTATATTGTAATCTTCATGATTTTTGAATAATATATTAGGAAGCTTTTGGATTGTGGGATTTTTCTATCGAAAGGGTTTTCCCCAGGTAAATCACTATGTTGTGGTATGCATGATATTTATGTTTATTTTTGTTTAGGTTTTTGTAACTGTTGAAAAGATCTGTAAAGTTGTGCATTATCCTCCTCTTAAGATTAGTGTACAAATGTATTCTGCTACCTTTGCTTCCTTACAAGTGGTATCAAAGCATGATCACCTTTGGTTTTAGGTGTGGGTTGTTGGGTTTTTGAACTAATCCAAATTTGAGTGGGAGCTTATGGAAAAGATACTTTGTGATCTTGTTGCAAGAATTTTTATATGGAAAATTCATCAAGGAGAATAGAGGTGGATAATTTTTGAGGAAATAATTTTGAAATGTGGAAGTTGAATATGGAGGATCTATTGATAGATTAAGATCTGTGGGATGTTGTTGATGAGAATGTTTCAAGGCCTGTAGATCCTACTTTGGCTACTCAATATAATGTTATGGACCGTAAAGCTAAGGGTCTAATCAGATTATTCTTAACAAACTATTTTAGTCAATGTCCATGAAGAGATTATTGTATAGAAACTATGGAAGAAGCTTCATGAGATGTATCAATCCAAATCTTTAGTGAACAAGGTTTCTTGAGGAACAAATTGTATTCCTTGAGAATGGAAGAGGGTGGATGAATTATAGAACACCTAGAAGTATTAAATATATATTGGTGGCTCAATTGGAATCATTTGGTGTCAAAATGGATGAGGATGAGAAATTTCAAATCTTCCTTTGTTCCTTGCCTGATTTGTGTGAATTTCTTATTATGGCTATTGGGAGCACTTATGTTATAGTGAAGATTGAAGATGAGGTGGGTTCTTTGCTTTCTAAAGAGATGAGGACAAAGGTATCCACCAATGCTAAAAAGGCATTAAATGTTCATGGAAGACCTAAGGATAAAGGTAAGAAGGATGAGAAGAGTGATAAATCCAAGTCCAAGGGGAGACCCAAATATCCTAGAAATTCTAAAGTTATTTTCTAGAACTACAGTAATCCTAGACATATTCGTAAGGACTACAAAGAAGAAAAAGAAGAGATTTAATTATGATTATGATTATGAGTATGAGTAGGAATATGGTGATGCATTCATTGTAGATTTTGAAACTTGTGTAGTTAACCTTGCATGGTTAATTGAATTAGGTGCATCTTTCCATATGACCTTTAATAGAGATTGGCTTCTAAATATGAAGAATTTGATAAAGGTAAGGTGTGCTTGGGTGATGATTCTTATTTAAATATTGTTGGTTGTGGTAAACTTAAAATAAATTTTCTTGATGGTATAATAAAAGGGATTAATGGTGTGTTGCATATCCTTGGATTAGCACAAAACTTTTTATTTGTGCAAAAACTAATAGATGCAGGTGTGTAGGTGGAATTATCTGATGTAGGATGCAAGATGGTTAGAAGTTCTATGGTGCTTGCTACTTGTGTCAGATATGGCACATTGTATAAGCTTGATGTATGCACCATTTGTAGAAGAGGTGAGGATTTCATCTTTAATAGATGGTCATGGCTTTTGGGTACCCAAGGGTGCTCTTTCTTCTTAATCAAAGTTAGTTGTAGAGAAAATATGTTATAGCACCAAATACTTGGCCACATTGGAGAAAAGGGTTTGAGGACCTTACAAACCTTGTTGAAGATTTCTTTGATTGTAATCTTGAATTTGATTTCTATGAGCATTGCATTTATGGAAAATAAAATTGCAAGTTCTCATAAATCTTGTGGTGTATTGGATCTTATTCATTCTAATTTTTTTGGTCTTGTAGATGTTCCTTCAATTGAAAAATCCACATATTATGCTTCATTATTGATGATTATATTAGGACATGCATATATTTTCTAAAGAGTAAATCTGAAGTTTTTAGTTGATTTAAAAAATGTAAAGCAATGGTTGAGTTGCAGACTAGAAAGAAAATGAAATATTTGAGGACTGATAATGGTGGTGATTTTTTCTCTAATTATTTTCATAGATTTTGTAAAGATTGTGGTATTCACAGACCAAAAACAACTCTATATTCTTCATAGTAGAATGGAGTTGCAGAAAGAGTGAGCAAGACACTGATAGAGAAGGCTAGGAGTATGTTGAGTGGTGTTGGTCTAGAGAAAAGGTTTTGGGTTGAAGTCATTCACATTGTTTGTTACTTGATTAGAAAGTCTCCTACATTATCTCTTGTTGATAAGATGCCTATAGAGGAATGGTCAGGTCACAAGCCTTCATTAAGACATTTTAGAATTTTTGGTTGAGGCATATGCACATGTGCCAAAGGAGAAGTGAACAAAGTTGGAGAACAAGGATATGAAATGTATCTTCATTAGATACAATTATAATGTGAAAGGATACAAGCTTTGGGATCCTATTGCATAGAAGGCAATATATAGTAGAAGTGTTATTTTTATAGAAACTAAGCCTTTTTTTGTTACATTGCAGCCAGAACAAAGTAAAAAAGATGTGATTCAATTTCCTTCTACACCTAAGAAAGTTGAATCAAGGACCATGGATAGATAAGAAGTTGAGGAGATCTCATCATGCTCTGAATCTTCACAAGAGGAAGAATGTCCATTTCAGCTTGTTCGTAGGTCTACAAGGCATCAACAAGCACCTAAAAGGTATTAAATTGATGATTGGATATGTATTTTTGCTTTGAATATTAACATGGATGAACCCATATCTAGAGAAGAGGAATTAGGTATGAATGATGTTGAATCTTGGAAGATTGTTATGGATGAAGAAATGACAACTTTGAAAAAGAATGATATAGGGATCTTGTACCATTTCCTTAAGGAAGAAAACATGTTGGTTGCAAATGGGTGTTCAAGAAAAAAATGGTTTAGATGGAGGTATTGAGAAATATAAAGAAAGGTTGGTTGCAAAAGGTTACTCTCAAGTTGATGGTGTTGATTATGGTGATATATTTTCTCCTATTGCAAAAATGGAATCCATTAGATTTTTTCTTTCTATTGCTACAACTTATGATTTAGAGGTTGAGAATGGATGTGAAAATTGCTTTCTTTCATGGTGAATTTGAGGAGGATATTTATATGACACATCCAAAGCACTACATGGTGAAAGGTAAAAGTAAATTGGTTTGCAAATTGACGAAATCATTGTATGGCCTAAAACAGAGTCCTAGGATGTGATACCCAAAATTTGATACATGTGTTGTGTTTGGAATATGAGTATTCTAAATCAGATCATTGTGTTTATTATAGCACTAATGGTGATTGTTTCCTGTTTATTGCATTATATGTTGATGATATGCTATTTATTGGTAAAGGGAAAGGTATGATTTCAAAACTGAAATCTCAACTTGCTACTAAATTTGAAATGAAATACCTTGGTGCAGTTGGACACATTCTTGGGATGGAAATTAAAAGAGATAGAGTGAATAGGAAGCTGTGAATTGGCCAAAGTAAGTATGTCAATTCAATTTTATAGAGGTTTGATATGCAAGATTATAGACCATTGTGTGTTCCTTTTTCAGTTGGAACAAAGTTATCTATTTTAGATTGTCCAACATCCCCATCAAAGATGAAAGAAATGAGCATAGTTCCTTACTAGAGTGTAGTTGGAAGTTTGATGTATACTATGGTTTTTACTAGACTAGGCATTACCCAAGCAATGGGAGTTATTTTTAGATATAGGTCTAATCCTGGTAGAGTTCATTGGGATGCAGTTAAAATAGTATTCATATATTTGCATGGTACCTTAGAGTATTCCTTGTGTTATCATATTAATATGACTGAAGAAAAAAATTTCCTTGATATTCATGGTTATGTGGATTCAGACTGGGCAAGTGGTGTTGATAACAAATGATCCACCAGTGCTTATGTGTTTACTTTATTTGTTGGTGCAATTAGTTGGATAAGTAAGTGACAAGTTGTGGTTACTTTGTCCATTACTGAAGCTGAGTCTATGACAACTACTCATCCTTGTAAAGAATCCATTTGGCTTATGATATTGCATTAAAATATTGGAATAAAACAAGGTACAATGATAATTTATTACAATAGTTAGAGTGAAAAATGTTTAGCTAAGAACTTGACATTTTATGTCAAGACCAAGCACATTGATGTACAATATCATATTTTTAGAGATATGGTTGAAGATGGAAAGGTGAAGCTAATTAAGGTAGAGACTCTAATGAATGTTGTTGATTCTCTAACTAATCCCGTGAATACAGATAATTTCATATGGTTTTCGGAGTCTATGGGCCTTTCAGCCCCTAACAATTAAGAGAGGATTTTTACACACCCTTATGACGTTCTTGCAAGGTGTTCAAAAAGTGGGATATTTGTTGGGAAAATGTGTTTCAGCCTTTCAATTACATAAGGTTTGCTATTGATAGGTAAGTGAGGGGTCTAGGGGAATCATCCCCTTGATGTGGGGTTCGTGTTCCTTGGCGGGAGCTCGGGGGCAACACTCCTGAAAGCCAAATTTTATGTATATTTTATTATTGTAAATTTGGACCATTCATCATTAGGTCTTAGATCTGACAATAGATATTTTGTTGTCTTGACTTTCCCTAGAAGGAAACCTTAGTTTATGAGGGCATTGTATTATGGTTGTGTATTGTGATATATTTTGAGATTTTGATAGTGGTTGTGTTGTCTCTGGATCTCTGGTTCGTGATACTCCTATGAGAAGCTTGCATTGCAAGTATATTGCAATCTTTGTGATTTCTAAACAATATATTGGGTAGCCTTTGGAGTGTGGGGTTTTTCTCTCATAATGGTTTTCCCAATGTAAATCATTGTGTTGTGGTATGCATGATATTTATGTTTAAGTTTTATAACTGTTGAAAATATCTATAAATTTTTCCATTATCCTCTTCTCAAGATTAGTGTAGAAAGTTGTTTCACTCCCTTATATTACTTATAGTATCAAGGGATGCATAAATTATGTTTTTTCTTGTTGCATTGAGTGATTATTGGTGTTTTAGATTCATCATTTTGGTTGATAATTCTTTTTGTGACTTGTTGTTTTGGTGCATTGAGATACATGTATAGTAGTGTGCCAAGTTCTTATGAAGAATTGATGTATTTCTATATTGTTGTATCCTTTGAGATGCATATGTTATAATTTATATATTTGATTGTCATGGTGCTTTATTGTATGTATATCAGTATATGTATCATGATTATATGTTTTTTGTGATGTTGAATCTCATTGGATGATTTTCACATGCTTCAACGATTATATTGAGCATGTACACTTGATGTATGCATTAATTGATTACAAGTTGTTGCAAGTATGTGTAGTTGGTGTTGTCATTGATGTCAATAATATTGTTGTTTCATTAGTGTCAATTGTATGAGAAGGAAGGATATTATTGTTGCAAGATTATGAATAGTTGGTGTTGTCATTGATGACTTAATTAGTTGCATTATGTTGCCATTAGTAAGCTACTAGTGTCAACCTATAGTGTTGCTTTGAGAAGCTTTTGTACATGGATGTATGGTTGAGTTGCTATGTTTCAGACCGATGAGGAAGTGTTGAAGATAATGAGAATGTTTTTTGGTGCTTTGTTTCCAAGTTCTTTTGAGAAAATTTGATAAAAGGAGGAAACAGTGAGTTTCAATGGTGTTATGGCTTAGAGAGTAGTGTTTTGGTTTTGCTTCACATTTCTTCTATGTTGAATATCAGCATGTATTGTTTGGATATGTTGATCATAAATATTCAGAGTTGTTATAGCTAGAATTTGGTGTGTTGGAGCATTGTGCAGAGGAAGTTTTGATCACCAGTGTGTGAATTGTGTATTGTAGAGGTCTTTGGGAGAAATTTTCTTTCTTTTCATTTCTCCATAGAGTGGCCTCAATTCTTACAGATTTGAAGGTGTGTTGACAGTGTTGTTATCTTTCTTCAATTGATTTGTGGTGCAGGAGCACCTAGCAAAGGACTATTTTGTTTTTGAGTTCTTTAATTTTGTTGTGCTATCATAAGGTCATGTTGACCATTATTTTAGGTTTTTAAGGTTTTTTTTAACTTTGGAAAAGAAGGTTACAAGTATTAAATAATTTTACAACATCATATTGCTAGGTTAGCAAAAATTGTTAAATGTCTGAAAACACAGCAGGTTTTACAAAAAGGCATTTTTAGGTCATTTAAGCCTCAACCCAAGAACCTAAATTGTTGGGGAGGAATATTTAAGTCATTCCATGACCTATTTGGTGGGTTAGAAGTTCTTTGTATGGACTTTTTTTCCAAAAATTGAAGAAAACAACATTCTTGTCCTATTTTTTTGTTTTTCTGTTCTTATTTGCATGACAGTAGCTAAATGAATTAAAAGAGGCATTTTGTAGGTTTTTTTGGCATGTAGAGAAGCCTCTAGAAGTTTTATTTTGGCACATTTTATAGCTGTTTCCATCACTTTCATCCATTCTTGTAAATTCTGTGTTTTTCCCTTATTTTTGTTTTGACTGGAACTGTGTAAAAATGGAGTTCTAGGCTACATTCCCTCCGTACCTGGAAGTATGGAATTGTTGGGAACGTGGTTAGGCTCCATATATATACATATTTTAGTGGTAGGTGTTAGGTTTTTTTTGGTTACAGGAGTTATGAGAAAAGCCTTGCCCTAGGCGAGCTAGTGAGAGCCCGGCTAGGAAAGGCTGCAGAATAGCATTGATAACTTGCAGGGGAGAAAAGAGTTTCAAAAAAATATTTTTGGAGAATTTAGGGGAAGGTTCTGGCCATGTATGGTGCCAAGGAGGAGAGCCCAGCAATCCGTTTAGGAGGAGAACTTTTCACCAGTCCTAAAACTGGTTCTGAATAGTTAGAAACCCTAGTTTTCTGGGCAATGTTTGCATGAGGGAAAAGTACGGCCTGGATAGAGCCAAGACCCTATAAATATTGAAGATGTAGACAAGGGAAACACATTTCCTAAGCCAAGAACCATGTTTCTTTGGTGGGTTTAGGAGGGAAAAGCAATTTACCCCTGTTCAGAGACCAAATAGTGGCTCAAGGGTCAAACCTATGGAATAGGCTTCATGCAAGTGTTGGTAAGATGGAGTCTAAGTGAGGTTTTAGGAACCCTACGAGGTTGTTTTGGAGCTTTGGAAAACATTCCATCACCCTTGCAAGATCCATTCATGTATTGAGGGAGGATTAGTCTTTTGGATGCATAAAAGGCTAAGGAAGAAAGGAGTCATAGCACCAAGATTTAGCTTGGTAGTTGCAAACTTGACAAGATAGTGAGGTTGGCAGGAGAACCAGGGGAACCTAGACAAGGTAGAGTTCCTATAGGTAGGGTGGAACAACAATTTCACCAAGGAGGTCTATGACAAGGCCTAACGTAGGAATCTGTGATTGCTTCCTGCAGCATCACAAATAGTGTGATTGATTCCTGCAGCTTCGCGTAGGAATCTGTGATTGCTTCTTGCAGCCTCCCTATCAGATTGGTATCAGAGCAAGCAAAATATTTGGGAAGTAGCTTATATGTTAGAATTTGAGTCAAGTGAAACCCTCGCCATGGTGACAAATGCACAGTTAGCCAAGATGGTTGAAGGACAAGAGGAGAACAACAAGTTGTTAAAAGAAAGGATAGAGCAACTTGAGAAAGCATTGAATGATGCAAGGTTGGAAGGAAAGGTACCAAAAGAAGAAGAGATTGCAAAGGAGGACAAGGTCCTTGCACCTAACCCTATTTTGGAGGAGGAGCCTTTCTTGAAGGCATTGAAAGCCTTGAGTGGAAAAGGACTTGAGGGAATACCATTGTTTAGTGGAAAGATGGATCCTGATTTGGTCATGGATTGGATAGAAGGAATGGAGAATCACTTTGAGTGTGATGGAGTAACTAAAGTATAGAAGGTGAAGGTTGCTAAGTCAAGATTGAGAGGATCATCCTTGACATGGTGGAAGTTTGTTCAGACAGAAAGGGAAAAGGAAGGCAAGCAGCCCATATCAACTTGGAAAGGAATGGTTGCTAAGGTGAAGGAAGCCTACATGCCAGATGATTATGAGATTCAGCTTCACAAGAAGAGGCAAAGTCTAAGGAAAAAAGACCAAGATGTCAACACCTATACTGAAGAGTTTCAAAAGCTTTGTTTAAGATCTAACGTGACAGAGGATGAGAGCCTAAAGGTGGCTAGGTACCTTAATGGATTGAAGTGGAACATTCAAGAAGAGATGGCTCTTTTGAGTCCTAAAATAGTACACCAATGCTATTAGTTGGCTATAAAGAATGAGGAAATGAATAAGAGGAAGCATGATCAGTCTTCTAAGGGCAGAGGCAAAGGTAGAGATCAAAGAGGACAACGTGGTGGTTACCAAGGTAGAGGTAATGATCAAAGGAACCAAGGAGAATCAAAACTTACTGAGCATGGAGGTGAAACATCTTCAAGAGGAGGATTTAATAGAGGAAGAGGACCTCAAGGAGGTTCAAACATAGGAAGAGGAGCAGGTAGGAGTAATTCTTACTTTGCAAACATGAAGTGTTATCATTGTAACCAACTAGGTCACCCTGCTTATAGGTGCCCGAAGAAAGCATCCTCTTCTAGTAATGAAAAGAGAGTGGCCTATGCACAAGAGGACACCATGAGTCCTAAGGCATCTGAGATCAGTCATATAGAATATGAAATTGGAGAGGATCTGATGTTTAACAGAGTTTTGATCAGGCAGCCAGTCAAAGAGGAACCTAAGCAAAGAAGAGCTCTTTCTAGAGTAAGGTGCAAGATACTTGGAAAAGTGTGCAAAGTCATTGTAGATTCTGGTTCAAGAGATAATATAATCTCAGAGGAGGTAGTAATGAAGCTAAAATTGGAGAAAGTACCCCATAATAACCCCTACAAGGTAACATGGCTGAATAAAGGGCAAAGTGTTTTAGTGAATGAGCAAGTAACAGTGGAATTTTCAATTGGAGGCTATAAAGACAAGCTGGTTTGTGATGTATTACCCATGGATGCATGCCATCTGCTACTGGGCATACCTTAGCAATATGATAGAAGTTCCATCTATGATGGGAAAGAGAACACCATTTCATTCAAGAAGGATGGAAGAACCTTCAAGTTGTAGTCAACAGAGGAAGATGAAGGATAGTCAATGGTACCCAACATTATGTTGAGTAGTGGCAAGGAGTTCCTTAAGGACCTACACCAAGGGAATGAAGGATATGTGATCATGATGCCATCCAAAGAGGAAGAAAATGTTGAAAGGACAATCTTACTAGAAGCAGTCCAAAAATTGCTTAATAAGTACAAGAGTATAGTCAGTGATGGTACACCTGCAACTTTACCACCAAAGAGAGCAATAAGTCATCAAATTGACTTCATCCCTAGAGCTTCATTGCCTAACAAAGCAACATACAAACTTATTCCTGAGCAGAACCAAGAGGTGGCTAGCCAAGTGGAAGAATTGTTGAATCAAGGTCTGATTCAAAAGAGCATCATCCCATGTGCAGTCCCGGTGGTCTTAGCAATAAAGAAAGGAGGTAAGTGGAGACTTTGTACTGATTCTAGAGCAATTAATAGGATCACTATTAGATATAGATTCCCAATACCTAGAATTGAAGATTTGATGGATTTCCTTGGAGGAGCATAGTATTTCACTAAGTTGGACCTCAAGAGTGGCTATCATCAAATTAGAATCAAGGAGGGAGATGAATGGAAGACAACTTTTAAGATAAATGATGGGTTATATGAGTGGAAAGTGATGCCATTTGGCCTCTCAAATGCCCCTAGCACATTCATGAGACTAATGAATAAGGTGCTTAAGGATTTCATAGGGATCTTTGTAGTAGTCTATCTTGATGACATACTGATTTTCAGTAAGACAGCAGAAGAACATTTGAAGCATGTGGAAATGGTTCTTAAAAGGTTACAAGAAGAGAAATTGGCAATCAACCTTCAGAAGTGTGAGTTCTTCAAATAAGAACTTGTGTATCTAGGCTTTGTAGTATCCCAAGGAATGTTGAAGATGGATCCAAGCAAGGTGGAAGCCATCCTAAACTAGCCTATACCAACCACAGCAATAGAGGTAAGGAGTTTTCATGGTTTAGCTTAGTTTTATAGGAAATTCATCAGGAATTTTAGTGGTATATGTGCACCAGTCCTAGATACTATTAAAGGTGGTCTAAAAACAAAGTTTACATGGACTCAAGAGGCTGATAAAGGGTTTGAAAAACTGAAACAAGAAGTGGCAACTCAACCAATTCTGTTATTTCCTAGTTTTGACAAGTTCACAATTGAGTGTGATGCAAGTGGAGTAGCAGTAGGAGGAGTACTTAGTCAAGAAGGTAGGCCTGTAGCCTTCTTTAGTGAAAAGCTCAATGAAGTGAAGCAAAATTACTCTACCTATGATCTAGAATTATATGCTTTAGTGCAGTCCCTTAGGAAGTGGAGGCATTATTTGTTACCCAAAGAGTTTGTGGTTTTCACTGATAACCAGGCACTTAGTTACATCAATACCCAAGAGAAGCTAAGTAATATAAATTTGAAATGGATGGAATACATCCAAGCTTTCACATTCACTACCAAGCACAGAAAGGGACAAATGAATAAGGTTGTAGATGCATTAAGCAGAAGGTTGTTGATAGTGCAAGAAATACAACTAAAGAGCATTGGAATAGAGTGTTTCAAAGACCTCTATGGTGAAGATGAAGACTTCTCAGAAGCTTACAAGGTGTGCTCTGATTTTGAGAATCATTTTCATAGTCAATATGCTAAGTATACACTGCAAAATGGACTGTTATTTAAGGGTAATCAGTTATGTGTTCCAAGAGGATCAATGAGGGAAAATCTAATTCAAGAAAAGCATAATGGTAGTCTTAGTGGACATTTTGGTATTAATAAAACCTTAGAGCTAGTTCAAAGGTTCTATTACTGGCCTAAGTTAGCAAGATATGTCAGAAAATATGTGGAACAGTGTGTTGTATGCATGAAAGCTAAAGGGGGAGCTAGCAATGTTGGTTTGTATCAACCCCTACCCATTCCTAACAGACCATGGGAGTGTGTGAGCATGGATTTTGTAGTAGGTCTTCCTAAGACCAAGACTGGTTTTGACAGTGTTTAAGTGGTAGTGGACAAATTTAGCAAGATGAATCACTTCATTCCTTGCAAGACTACTCATGATGCAAGCTACATAGCTCATCTTTTCTTCAAGGAGGTTGTAAGGATCCATGGATTGCCTATAAGCATTGTTTCTGACAGAGATGTGAAGTTCATGAGTCATTTTTGGAAGACTCTATGGAGTAGATTGGGTACAAACCTATCTTTTGGATCAGCTTACCATCCTCATACCGATGGTAAAATAGAGGTGGTTAATAGAGTGTTAGGTAATCTTTTAAGGTGTCTAACTAAAGAATATGGACAGACCTAGGATATGGTGATTTCTCAAGTTGAATATGCTTACAATGACAGTGTCAATGGAACTATAGGGAAAAATCATTTTGAGGTTGTGTATGGGATGCACCCAAGAGGAATTTGTGAACTCAAAGACCTTGGATCAATGGAGAAAAGGAGTGGACATGCTGAAGACTTCACTCAGACCATGAAGGAGATTCATGAGCAGGCCAAGAAGACAGTTACAATAGCAACCCAAAAGTTGAAGGAGAATGTTGATTTGTCAAGGAAGGATGTACAATTTGCAGTTGGGGACTATATTATGGTCCACCTCAATAAATCTAGATTGCAGAAGTGCATGGCAACCAAGTTACAAATGAAAAGAGTGGGTCCATGCAAGGTATTGGCCAAATATTGCAAGAATGCATATAAGGTGGAATTACCATCAAATTTGGGCATCTCTCTAGTTTTCAATGTTGTTGATTTGATCAAATATAAAGGGACAGTCAAGGATCTAGATCAGGATAGTCAGGATGTCTTCAAGGACATTAGCAACATGTCCATACCAACTCCAGACAAGCTACAAGCAGAGAAGATCTTGGAGTCAAGAGTGAAGAAGACTACAAGGCACAAGGTGTACATGGAGCATCTTGTCAAATGGAAGGATAAGCATGAATCTGAAGCTAACTAGGTAGAAGAAGTAGATTTTAAGAAGAAAGGCATTGATATGTCTCTGATCTCTCCTAAAGTTCCTTAGATGTTTGAGCTGAGAGGGGGAGAATGGTGCAGGAGCACCTGGCAAAGGACTATTTTGTTTTTGAGTTCTTTAATTTTGTTGTGCTATCATAACATCATGTTGACCATTATTTTAGGTCCTTAGGGTGTTTTTTAACTTTGGGAAAGAAGGTTACAAGTATTAAATAATTTTACAACATCATATTGCTAGGTTAGCAAAAATTGTTAAATGTATGAAAACACAGCGGGTTTTACAAAAAGGCATTTTTAGGTCATTTAAGCCTCGACCCAAGAACCTAAATTGTTGGGGAGGCATATTTAAGGCATTCCATGATCTATTTGGTGGGTTATAAGTTATTTGTATGGACTATTTTTCCAAAAATTGAAGAAAACAACATTCTTGTCCTATTTTTCTATTTTTCTATTCTTGTTTGCATGACAGCAACTAAATGAATTAAAAGAGGCATTTTGTAGGTTTTTTAGCATGTAGAGAAGCCTCTGGAAATTTTTTTTTGGCACATTTGATAGCTATTTCCATCGCTTTCATCCATTCTTGTAAATTCTGTGTTTTTCCCTTATTTATGTTTTGACTAGAACTGTGTAAAAATGGAGTTCTAGGTTGCATTCCCTCCATACCTGGAAGTATGAAATTGTTGGGAACGTGGTCATGCTCCATATATGTACATATTTTAGTGGTAGGTGCTAGGTTTTCTTTGGTTACAGGAGTTATGAGAAAAGCCTTGCCCTAGGCGAGCCAGTGAGAGCCTGGCTAGGAAAGGCTGTAGAACAGCGTTGATAACTTGCAGGGGAGAAAATATTTTTGAAAAATTATTTTTGGAGAATTTAGGGGAAGGTCCTGGCCATGTATGGTGCCAAGGAGGAGAGCCCAACAATCCGTTTAGGAGGAGAACTTTTCACCAGTCCTAAAACTAGTTCTGAATAGTTAAAAACCCTAGTTTTCTGGGCAGTGTTTGCATGAGGGCAGAGTATGGCCTGTACAGAGCCAAGACCCTAGAAATATTGAAAGTGTAGACAAGGGAAACACATTTCCTAAGCCAAGAACCATGTTTCTTTGGTGGGTTTAGGAGGGAAAAGCAATTTACCCCTGTTCAGAGACCAAATAGTGGCTCAAGGGTTAAACCTATGGAATAGGCTTCATGCAAGTGTTGGTAAGATGGAGTCTAAGTGAGGTTTTAGGAACCCTAGGAGGTTGTTTTGGAGCTTTGGAAAATATTCCCTCACCCCTGCAAGATCCATTCATGTATTGAGGGAGGATTAGTCTTTTGGATGCATAAAAGGCTAAGGAAGAAAGGAGTCATAGCACCAAGATTTAGCTTGGTAGTTGCAAACTTGACAAGATAGTGAGGTTGTAGGAGAACCAGGGGAACCTAGACAAGGTAGAGTTCCTATAGGTTAGGGTGGAACAACAATTTCACCAAGGAGGTCTATGACAAGGCCTAGTGCAGGAATCTGTGATTGCTTCCTGCAACATCACAAACAGTGTGATTGATTCATGTAGCTTCGTGTAGGAATCTGTGATTACTTCCTGCAGCCTCCTTATCAATTTGTTGAAGTTTTGGTGCTTCAAAAGTCATTTTTTTGAGTTACAGTGTGTGGTAGAATTTTCTAAGTGTATTGGGTGTGTACATTCTTTAGGTGAAAGTCTCTGCAAAGGAATTTTTTCCATTTCAATTTTTTTATGGAATATTCCAGATTGTGTTCAGGTGGCATTTGTTTTTCGTGAGTTGTCTTTGGTTCAAAGGAAGTGTGTACTTCAAATTTTAATAGTGTTTACATGGGTACGATTGACCTTTGGTGTTTACACTAATTGCATAGTTTCTTTGGTGTTTGTGGAAGTTTAGCATGGTGTGTATGAGTGAATTTATGTCCTAGCTAATGTGTGTTGTGGCCCACCTTCATTCCTTTCCACCATGTGAATGTTTTGGTGCCAACCTAATTTGAATTTTCACATTTGATGTGCATATTTGACCTTGGAGAATTTTTTCAAGGTTAAAGATGGTATAAAAAAGAGTTGAGTTATTGAGGGATGATAAGATATATGATTTTGATGCAAGTGATGTGAATTGTAGAGTTGTGAAGTGTGAATTTGAGAAGTGTAGTGCAAGCTTTCATGTATTAGATTATTGAATCCAGTGAGCAAAAAGTGTCTACAATTCTTCAGTCAAATTGTGAAGGTGTTGATGATGTTGTGGTGGATTTTCCAATTGCATTGAGATGGACTTCTCATTGTAATATTCTTCTCTATCTTATTTTCTATTTTGGGAGTGATCCTTTGGTAGTGTGTCTTTCTTTCTTCTGGGCAGTGTGCCCTCCAATTGTGAACCTTTTGTAATCGGTATTGATATTACTTTATATTGTGAGCTAATCCTTACCATAGTTTTTCCCTTATTGGATTTTCCATGTAAATTTGGTGTTCTCTTGTGTATGTTTTTTATTTAGTTATGTTTTTGTTATTTTATTTCTTGCTAATCATTCTAATAGAATAAGGGTTAATTGAATTAATGTGGATCTAAATGTTTGTGAGGGTTTTGAAGTTTTAAGGTACAACTGATTCACCCCACCTCTTAGTTGTCTTGTGCATTCAATATAAGTACATGGTTATTTCTCCACCTAATATGCAAGTCTAACATATTCCTCATATTTGGGAATTCTTATGACTATAAATAGGTTGCTTCTTAGAATCTCCCTTTGATAACGGTCCCTAAGTTGTTCTTAGTTTTGAGTTGAGAATTTATTGTGTAAAGGAATCCTAACTTTTCTAGAGTGCCACCTAAGAGAGAACCTCATGGAGTGAGCCCATTTCTAGAAGTGAGGACTTCTCTCAGTGAGCATGGAGGTGGGGTATTCTTTTCCCTAGCTTTGAGGGATGGTTATCCCTATATTTTGAGTTGTATGTTCTAGGATTAAGGCCTTAGTCTTAGGAGAGACTATATGAAGGAAAATGTTATGTTCATAAGTACCTTGGAGAAAAAAAAAATTGTAGGGTTGTGTGTCTTTCCTTGGATGAGAGAGTGGATAGATTGAGTTTCATGGTATCTATAGTAGTCCCAGTGTCAGACACTATTTATTTTGGTTAGATGGGCCATGTGGCTAGATCTTGCACTTAGTTGCTATAATAGTTGGAGGATGGAGTATTGTGATCTCTGAGGTGGTTGCACACATAGTGGTTGGTGTTTTCCTAGCTTGTGCACCTTCAAATATGTGTGTGTTTTGTGTTCAAACCCTATATTTGGTGAGATCGTAGAGGGTTTATCTTATGAGATTTGTTGTGTTTAAAGGATTGAGTACTAAGAGTACCTCATCCTTGCTTGTGTAGGCTTCCAAGAGTAAGCCTAATCCAATGATAACTTCAAGAAATATCCCTAAAAAAGGATATTAAATCCTAGCGAATCATTCATTTTTTTGAAAAAAAAAAAAATTTCTATTAGCAAATTTTTCCTTTAAAATAATAATAATTAATAGTTTCTTTTTAAATCACTAGATATTTGTAGAAAATCTTGGTGAATCTTGACAAAAAAATAGGAAAATGCATTAATTACCATGGTGAATCCATCCTTTAAAAAAATCCTATGGAAAAGTAAGGGGACAAAGGTGGTAATGATTGACTAGTTTAAGGTGTTGTGCTTGCATTTATAATTCCTCAATTCCTTAATATTTTAAATTAAACATTGAATATCCTATATCAGCCCTAAATTATTTTTCACCACTATTGATTTTATATATAATATAATAGTTTGGGTTCTATTTTGTAGAGCTCAATTCCCATTGGGACTAAATACAATTTCAGGCCCCATGGGCATTAGAGCTTTGTGGGTACATATTGGCCCATAAAATTTAACCCTAACTAGTAGATTAGAAATATTCAATGACCTGTTAAAATAAATATTTGAGTAGCTCCCTACGGGTTTCTTTTTGTATTGTGTGTGCACCGGCCTGTGCATCGCTGATTTTTTGTTCAGCAGTTTATCAAAGTTTTGATCTACCACTTCGCATACCTACTCTTCGTGGCTCCGGGTAATGGCTTCCCTTTCAGGTCCTGAGGAGCTACGCTGGACATCCACGTGTTGCACTTGCAGGAGGTTTTATTTCTTATTTCCTTAAAGTGTCTTCGGGTTGCGAAAGGCTTCTGTAGGGCCGTCATTTCTTAAAAGTGTCAAAGGGTCCTACATCATGCTACGTGGCAGTAAATTGCAATTTTTTCATGCGGGGATGAAATAAACAACCACAGGCAGTGAAATCCTACCACGCGTCCTTTACGATGAGCTGTTTGAACTTTCCCTCCGCTGCGATAAGGATCTCTGCCCATTGGACACGTGTTGCATCTTCACAATCTCTCGGTGACAATGGGAGAAAGTTTTGTGTAGGTAACAAATGGCTGCCACATGCCTTACGACTGATCTGTAGAGTGGGCAATAGGCTGGTTGAGGGAGATAATGCTATTGGGTGTCACTCGTCATAAGTCATTTGCAGCGGTGGATGATACTTGTCGCCTCGAGCCTGACCGAGACCACCACCATCATTACAAAGGATGCACCTACACCTGGATGACCAGATGTTGTGTTCTAGTTTGATGTCGTTGTAATGGCCTTGAGAATCTTCTTATTCAGGCATCATTGCAAGGGATTGTAGGATCTTTTCTATTGCAGTTCTCCAAAGCGGTGGGAGATTTCTTTTCCTACTATATATACTCTTTCTGTCGATGGGAGAAAGGGTCCAAATTTTTTTGAGAAAAACATGCTGGTTTTAGCAAAAGACACCAGGCCTCTTTTACTATTTTATTTGCAAGAAAATTTCAAACTGTGCCAATTATTTGGCCTTTCTGTTTTTCATGCTTGGATTAAACTGTAAACTGTGCTTTATATTGTCTTAAGCATTTCATTTGAAGAACTTCTGTATATGTTGAATACAAGCTTGCTTACCTAAATCATGTCTAATGACTCTTCTTAGTAGGAAGGATGTATGTAATATTATTTTATGTAAATAAATGAATTATCTATGCTATAGTTTTAAGTCTCTGACGTTTTGGAACGCAACAACACCATTTAGGCCCCTAAATCTATGATTTATCGTGCCCATAAGCAGATTTTGGCGCATAACCTTATATTAGTCTTTGCTTCATTATATCTGTTTCCTTTTCTCTTTCCAAAACCCATTATAGAAGAAGTCGTCTTCTTTAAAAATCTGGAGGTCACTCAGTTTAGTGCAAAATGTCCCTCTTAAACTGAGTTTCCCATAAGACACTGTTACCTCATCAATTTTTCGCGTCAACAATTTGTTCTTTTTTTGGCATGCCCAGTGGGACCCGAACTAATAAAATTGCCTTGTAGAGGGGTGTATGAGCCATCGGCCTGTAACTAGATCCTAGACTGCAAGTAACCCAAGTTTACTAGTACCTCCGCTAGGGACAGTCCAGGCCACAAATCAGCTGGAAACTGTTCTATTCCCACCACCCTTTCCTCTTACCATGTTGCCGGCCGCAAATAGAAACTACGTAGCATGGGATGTTGGAAGTCCCCTGGTAGCCCCGGTCGCACCCATTGTTTGGGGTGCTATCTCAGTTTTAGCTCTGAAAGCTATTCCCAAATTTGTTGGAGACAACTCAAAAACGCCAGCAGAACATTTACAGGATGTAGCAGATGTTTGTCTGGTACACGGTATTACAACGTAGAATGTAGCCTTGAGGCTCCTCACCATGTCCTTCAAAGGCAAGGCTCTTGATTGGTACTGAACGTTGACTCCTAATTCAATTCGCACCTGGGATGAGCTCGGAGATCCATTTTATGAAAGGTTCTCAAACAACAGAGATTGTTCTTCATTATATTATTAGCTATCTGTCATAAGACAAGCCCCCCAGGAGGCTCTAACGGACTTCAATGCCCGATTTCACTCAAATTGGTAGAGGCTTCCTATGATTATCCTCTCGACTCCAAAATTGGCATTCATATTTTATCTGAAGTCCATTAATCTTGACATTTCTATGATGATCAAGTCTTTGAGAGGAGTCACTCTACCAAATACTTATGTTACCGCTATCAAAGCTGAGAATCATTTGATAGATTGTAGAAAATTGCCTCCTTGACCTATTATGCTGATATTTCCTAAAATATCAACCTCTGCACAAGAGGTCGCATTGACTAGTGCGACAGCAACTCCCTAGTCGATGTACTCATATGTGGCTACTCCTGAAAAATTTGCTTCTACATCAGGTTCTTCCAAGGATAAAATAAGCAACCTCAAGGAGGTGTTGTGAACTATGGCAAATTTCATAACAACTTTCAAACAGAATCAAGCAAT
The DNA here is from genome assembly GCA_007258455.2 of Sequoia sempervirens. Lineage (NCBI taxonomy): Eukaryota > Viridiplantae > Streptophyta > Pinopsida > Cupressales > Cupressaceae > Sequoia > Sequoia sempervirens. The sequence goes on from VDFB02047230.1 coordinate 626,245,219, forward strand.
TCCCCCGCGGCTTGCATATCAAAACTATCAAGGCAGGTGGTCTACTTATCAGTAAAATCAATATTAGAGTGTGCCTCGCACTAATCCACCAGCGCTGACTACAAACCAAATGGTCCTGGTGCCTACTCCACTAACAAGTGCTTTGCAAAGCTCGAGTAGGGAATTAACCGTGGGACAAAACAATCTTATTGATGATATCAATCCATGGTGTTCACCCTGCAGCGATGCGCATATGCCCTAAAATTGTCTGTGTGGCAACCTACAACAAAAAGTGGCAGAGCAATGTAGTCAAGGCACTATAACAGAAAATGGAGGTTATGTATATGCCTCGCCAATGGAGAGCGTGGTCCTTACCACGCAAATGCAAGGAATGTCTTTAGAACAAGAGTCTGATATTGCTCCCAATCATGCACTCTTCTCCTGGATGGAGGAAGAAGAAACGGTATTTTCCAATGACGCATTCATATCTGAAACGCTGTAGGTACAACCTGATTACAACATGCGCTCAAAGAAGAGGTTCACCAGTGAGCCTGTTGTTTCACTTCCAGACAACTCGGGAAGCAAAGGTGTGTCTGATCAAATTCTTGGTGCTTCGATCATCCCTTCACCTTCTCAACCGCAGAAGGAAATTATTATAACAAGAACCAAGGAGCAGAAATCTCCAAGTTTACCACCTTTTTATGTGGTGGAGTAATTGAAGAAATCATCTGCTAATGTGTCTTTATGGGACATTCTAGCTATCCCAGAATAGAAGACTATATTACAGAAGGCACTTCAACAAGAGATCAACTCAGCACCAACAGAGTCGTCTACTAGTACAGAGGTGGTTTATCAAATACCACTAGCTAAGGTTCTTACAGAGAAAGCGAAGGAATCCCATGCGGAAGACAGAAGTAGATCAAAACCTCAGCCCTTCTTCTTAAATTTCATTATAGGAAAGAAACTATTACACAACGCTATGATTGATTCTGGCACTAGTACAAGAGTTATGCCAAAACTGATAGCCGAAGCTTTGGGACTCAGCTACGAACCTATGAAGAAGGGGGTGATGCAGCTCGATGGAAATAAATTTGATACTATAGGTGTCATCAAAGTGCTTCCTTTAACTCTATTTGTCTGCCCCAGTATCACGGTCTCACAAGATAAGGTGATCATAGATGTTCCTCCTATGTTTGGTCTCTGTCTATCCCAAGAATTTACTTCAAAGGTGGGCGGGTATTTGTCTTTAGATTGGTCACATCTGATACTTAGGACCAAGCATGGCGTAAAAATGAAGATAGAATCAGAGGCTCTACATTCTGAACATGTGGCAGATGAGGCCCTGATCAATTTTGAAGCTGCACATACCTCTATCACCAAGCAGGAAATGTATAGTGTTGAATTGCTAGAGGAAGAGAAGGTGAGTGGAGACCGAAATGATAAAGAAGATGCTCTATTGAGTGAACACATAAACAATGACCCTTTCAGGAATTATCATGCTACAGGATTGGGCACATATGTGATTTATGATGAAGACCAAGTTCTTCCGAAGGTCACCAAAGAATCTAACATTAACCAAGCAAACGAGCTATGGACATTGTATTTTGACGAAGCAAGAAGCAAAGTAGGTGTTGGAGCAAGGGTATGTCTAATATCCCCACAAAATGAAAAGTTGTTGAGGTCTTTCCGCTTTCAATTCGCCTGTTCAAACAATGAGGTTGAATATGAAGGGTTAGTCCAAGGCCTAAGCCTTACAGAATGAATGGGTATTAAGCAATTGATTGTGTTCGGAGATTTCGAACTAGTGGTTAATTAGGTCTGAGGAATTTCTGCAGCGAAGAATGTCCGCATGAGATCCTATCGGCATCGAATCTAGGACCTAATTGAGGGTTTCAAAGCTTTCAACATCCAGACCGTTCCCCGAAGGTAGAATAGTGATGCAGATCGTATGGCAATGATTGTTGCTCTGTTTGATCATGTCTCTGACTTGCTTCAGAACGAATATTCAGCACGGGTGCTTGTCCAACCAACCATCCCCGACAATGATTAGAGTTGGCAAGTCTTTGAAAGTGATGAACACATCGCTTCATTTATCCAGCACTCAGGGGAATTTGCTAATCAACTTCAACTAAAGATTGTCAAGGCTTATGAAGGACAAATTATGCAGCTCAAATCAAATAAACTTCTGAAAGGGTTGATTACTCTCAAAAAATTGTTTGATTGTAATGACACCTAAAATGATAAGCAGAAGTTTGTGGCAGAAAAAAGTGATTATGAGGACCTTCGAGTCTCCGATGGTAGAAATCTCTGAGTCAGAAAAAATGTCTCACACCATGATAAGGAAAGGCTTATCAGTTTTTGCAAAAATATGGAGTAGTGGCCTAGTCCTATGATGATCTGGAGGGTTATGATCCTAGCATCATTCAGCACACTATTGAGCTAACAGAAGGTGTGAAACTAGTCTGACAGAAACAAAGGCCAGTTAACCCTAAAATTGAGGCCCTTATGGCACAGAAGCTGACCAAACTCATTGAGTCATGCATTCTCTTCCCAATCAAACATAGTACTTAGGTATCAAATCTGGTACCAGTCCAAAAGAAAATTGGTGATATTCGCTTATGTGTGGACTTCTGAGACCTGAACAGAGCATCTCTGAAAGACCACTATCCTTTTCCCTCTATGGAGGCAATCCTACAAACTGTAGCAAGATCAGAAATGTTCTCTCTACTGGATGGTTTCTCTGGCTATAACCAGATTCGTGTTAAAGAAGAAGATCAACACAAGACTATGTTCACCTCAAAGTGGGGAACATTTGCATATGCTAAAATGCCTTTTGGTTTATCCAATGCAGGGGCAACTTTCCAATGGGAAATGGACATCGCATTCAGTGAACTAATCAATAAATTTATTCTAATCTATTTAGATGACCTTACTGTGTTCTCTAAATCTAAAGATGATCATTTTGATCATTTGGAATTAGTTTTTCAAAAATGCCAGGAGTTCGGGGTTTCCCTAAATCCAAAGAAATGTGTATTCGGAGTACTATAGGGTAAGTTGTTAGGGCATGTTGTGTCTAAAGAAGGTGTTTCAATTAACCCTGAATGAGTAAAGGCTATCAAAGAACTTCCCCTTCTGGAAAATAACAAAGGTGTCTAGTCTTTCCTGGGCAAAGTAAATTTCGTCAGCAAATTTATTTCCGATTTCGTGAGAATGATTAGGTTGATCACCCTAATGCTGAAAAAAGATCAAGCATTCAAGTGGAAAACGAAAGCTTGAGAGGCTTTTGAACGGGTCAAGGAAGAGATCTCCATAGCCCCAGTGTTGGTTAATCCGGATCAATGCAAAGATTTTATAATGTATGCTTTCAATAGCGAGTCCAATATTGCTATTGTTCTAACCCAAAAGGATAGTAAAGGAAAAGGAGAACATCCAGTGACATTCTATTCCCGAACCTTAAAATAATATGAGGCGAATTATAACTTTGTCAAAAGATAGGCCTTTGCAGTAGTAAAGGAACTTAAAAAATTTTGCCATCTAATTTCCTGCAATAAAATTTTGGTATATGTCGCACATTCTAGTGTGTGTGAATACATTATGGAAGGAGAGATCATAGAAAAAAGGGCTAATTGGATCACCAAGATCCTTGAATATGACATCAAAGTCAGGCCTACTAAGACTATTAAAGGTAGAGGACTATGTGAGTATATGGCATAGAATGAGGAGGTACCTGCCAAGGAGGAATAGCTAGAGATCGTCTTGATAAATGGATCAGGATCGGAAGACAATTGGCTAACTAATAGAATGAACTTTATGCAAATTGGAACGTATCCGCGAGGCCTCTCATCCCAAAAAAAGAGGTATTACCAGCTTCAGAATTATGGATATATGTTGATAGGAGTCCTTTTCAAAAGGAATTTCAATGGTGTTCTCCTGCGATGCATTACTTCAGGAGAGGTGTAGAGGATCCTCAACGCATTCCACAATAGCAACGAAGGTGGACATTTTTCTGCCAAAACTATCGCCATCAAGATCATGTGAGCTGGCTATTACTAGCCTATACTTTTCAGTGACTCCCACTCCTTGGTAAGGGCTTGTAAAAAATGTCAATTCTTTACTAACAGAAGGAAGAATTCAGTAATGCCCCTTAGACCTATAGTGGTAGATGAACTATTTGCGCAATGGGGCCTGGACTTCATTGGAATGATCAACCCAGTTTCTAGTGCCCGACATAAGTGGATTCTAACCGCTACGGACTACTTCACAAGGTGGACGAAAGCTGTTCCCCTTAAGGGTGCAACAGAAATAGAGATTGTAGACTTTCTCGAAGAATTGGTGATAAGGTTCAGCCCTCCGAAAATGATCATTTTAGACAACGCCAGAGCATTTCTAGGTACAAAGGTATGTCACTTTGCATTAAAGAATGGCATATTCCTTAAAACATTATCAAACTATTATCCACAAGGAAATGGTCTAGTTGAGTTAACGAACAAAAGCTTAGTCTGACTCCTTAAAAAGGTTGGTTCAGAGCACCAAAGAGAATGGCATAAAAATATTCAAAAAGTGCTCTGGGAAAACCGCATAACTCCTAAGCAAGTCTTTAAGACTTCACCTTATGAACTGGTATATGGGAAAGAAGCGTTGTTACCTATCTCCATGGAGATCCCAGTAATACAGTTATTGAAATCCCTTGAGATAGAACAAAATGAAGCAATAGAGGTTTGGCTCACCAAGTTGTTGGAAGTACAAGAAAAAAGGGAGAATTCCCTAATAGCAATGATGAGCCATCAATAGGTGATCAAACGATGGTTTGACAAGAAGGCTTCCGACCAGGGTCTAAAAAGTGGAGATTAGTGCTAAAGTATGACAGCAGGGCTGCAAAGCCAGGTCAGCACAGTAAATTTGATAGCCTATGGGAGGGGCCCTTTAAAATCATTCAGTGCAAACAATACACCACTTTTGAGTTGGAGAATATGGAATAGGAACCGTTAGGAATCCCGATCAATGAGATTCATCTTAAGTTATTCCATTAGGCATTGAGCTCTACTTTGTACATATGTAAATAGCACTTTTATTTTCTTTCCTGTTTGTTTGGTTGGTTCTTTTTTTCTAAAATCAGTTATCGTTCTATAAAATTAACTCATTATCATTGGTGGGTGAAACACCAGAGTTTTTTTACACAAAATACACTCATGTACGAAGAAATAGCATATAAAACTTGCAAACCCAGAAAAGTTTAAACACAGAAGCAAGAAAGAGCATGGATTTTCCTTCAAATGGGAGATATATATTTATATATATGTTCTTTGGTTACAAAATGGCTAGGGGGCCGTATTCCAAAATATACAAGTATATTGAGGTATATTATATATAATAGCCTTTTATCAGACTTATATATAACAGGAGAGTTACATTTTGAGCAGCAGGTAAAGGGGTTGTTTATCCAAACACATGACTGGCGGCAATTGATGCATTCACTGTAGTGTCTACTTCTTCCTCGTCCATGGGCTCCTTGGTAGCACTGACAGTATCATTTGGCACAACCGCCATTGGTGGTGGAAACATCGGGTTCTTGAAGTTAGTATACCAGTCTACATCGTAGAAAGGTATCACGTTGTAGCTCCAAAACAGGAAGTGTAGGGCCTGAATAACCCTCTGCTGGTGCTAGTCACAGGTCTATAGGTGGAATCGACTGAGGAATGGCAGTCAAACAACAACAACTTCTTCCTCAATAAAGTGACGCAGGTCACTGGCTGTTGGAAGAACTATCCCATAGGCAACATGCGCAACGACCTCACCAAGACCATTTAGGTATTTCTTCGGGAAGATTTCTTTAACCAACTTCAGGATAAGTGGCCAGGGAATGTAAATGTCCAACATGGAAACTACAAAGTGGGAGCACACGTTGGTATTCACTCTATACTTATCCTCATATTCTATGCAATCCTTGTCTAAGACCCACTTAATGGCTACGAAAACTAGAGAATGCTTGTTCTTCATCATCCTTTTCAGTCTCCTAGTTGAAATCTCACCTAGGAATGTTGTCTGTGACTTATATGAGGTTAGAAAAATTGGGGAATCCATTGTTCTGACACTATCCCTAAGCTTTTGAGCTAATGTCGAATTTGTTTACCACCTAACCTATGAAAAGACTTGCTTAACGCTCTACTACTAACCTATCACTTCTCAAATGCTAAGTATGTTTTTCTCACTATCTATTGGCCTATTTATAGAAAAATTGACAAGGCTCATGCTAATTTGCCTCTAAAAAATGTGATGTTATGCTAGCTGCTATCTCAAAAGACGAGTCTGCATTTGCTCACATTTTTGGGCCAGTTACATCCGTGATAGCATGACTCGATGTGTGCTTAATTAAATGAAGCTGATTAATTATTTTTAAAAAGGTGGCACTTGTTGGTGGACAGACATATGGCCATAGGCTATTGTGTCATCTCTCAAGCGCATCCTAGAGCCCAAGGTGATACTCATATCTTTTCAGGCGGTGATCATTTGCTTGGCGTAATCATTCTGGCTGGGATATTAATTGCCAGCGCATGCTAACACAGGGTTGACAAGCCAGTAGTAGGCTCAAGTTCCAAGGAGATTAGGGCATATCACACAATCACCCAAATGCAATAATGAACTTTGGCCACCTCAGAATAGTAATCAGTTCATCTTGCACAAGTTGCAAGATTAACGGTACATGCTGAATTAAATGCAAAAGGCTTGCTTTGGCCTACCACCTTAGGAAAAGTTGCTATTATTGCATGAAAAGGCTTAATATTTCAAAGTATTTTTATAAATGCAAGGAGAAGTACAGAGTTGTTTTCTATCTGTCTATCTAAAGCCAAGCATAGTTGCAGACTAGGAGCTTATAGAATCTTTAGAGAAGGAAAATGTTAGAATCTTCAGCTCAGCCAATGCAAGAGGAAATTAGCCAAGAACTATTCACGACTATTCGTTCTTCAGTTAAGGTATATTTCTATGAGGATGTAGTGTATGTTATGCTTGGTATACCCAGCAAGATGAGAAGAGCCTATACGGAGGAGCTAGATAGACCCAAGAAATAGAGTAACCAAAAAAAGGTTGAGGAAAAATGAGATAATATCTATGACCCAAGGCTCCCGAAAAACCCTAAGTCCCTTAGAGAGGTAGCTTGTGCAAGGCTATTGGCACCAAGGGCAGACCAATCCATGGCAAGTAGAGTCTGGTATAGTGGTCTCCCACAATACATGGTCCTATTGGTGCACTATTGCTCAGAAGTGGTTGATGTTGCTATTCAGCACTATAATCTAGATACCCACTACATTGAAGGCCGCAACTTAAGAGTGCATATCAGCTCAGAGGCCATCTGACACATGTTATGTATCCCAAATCCAAGTAAAAGGAAGGAGACTATCGATCCCTTTCACCCAAGCAAGGGAGAGAAAATATGGAGGAAGATGAAAATCAGCTCAGATTTCTTGTTAGAAGAGACTGGTAAGAAAAGTATTTCGGCCACTAAAACACCAAGTATCCCATTATCGCGTGGTGCATTCCGTGATGATCTCCAAGGCGTCATGTCCATGTTGGCATTTTTTTATGGTTAAGACTCCGATGAGAAGATAGAAAGCTTTTAGCTGGGACCGACAATGCAATTTCGCAAGAAGCATGAACTCTTCTAATATGATTTTGCTGAGTTCATAGTTGAAGAAATGAAATAGAAAATTGAGAATTATCAGGTAGAGAAAAAATTTAGGTTTCTTTCCTACCTGGTCCACATGTTTCTGCATCAAAATCTAGATTTCTTTGCCTAATTTTTTTCGCTATCAATTTTTGATGAGCAAAATAAAAGGAAGCCGATGTCTACATATACACCTTTCCTTTTCGTATCATATGACTATTATGCATTTGCAGACTATTTGATAGCCCAGGTTTTGAATGATTTAATCAGAGAAGGTGATATTGTCCAGCTCGATAAGGAGTAGATCAAATTTATGCAGAGCTACATCCCTGCTTGTGACTGGTTCTTAGGCAAGGATTTTACAATCCTTCAAATGCGGGGTTTTACTGGCAAACCTTTTTTGCTCCCAGCTTGCATCATGGATAGAGTGTTCATGTTGGAAATATTCTGGCAGGTGTGTGTTATTGATTTCACTTTCTGTAGCAGCGGAAAGGTCAAGAAGAAAGGATTCTTCACTTGTCTGAAGAATTTCAAGTCGGTAACTCTGCTTAAAAAATAATTGCACCAGTTGTTAGAGGACAAGCTGACACATCTAGGGTTGGTACTAGTAAATGATAAGTGAGAATACAACCCTTTCAATGACTTACCGAAGCCACATATGAAAGTTACCCATGTTTCCCGACTATACTGGGAGAAGCGGCTTAATCCACAAATGGATAGAGATAAGGATTTTGTTGAATTAGTGCAAATCCCTATGCCAGACACTAGAGGCCCATGGCACAAGTTCTACTTTCATGTGGTTGTGGCCAAGGATAATGTTCCCATGGAACACAGCATGTACAATAGGTTGAAGAGGGATGAGGAATGGAGTAATGAAAAAATAAAATCTTTCTAGAAATATCGCCAGGAAGTAGCACAATTGGATGCTCCTTACAATCAGGTAAAGGATGACCAGGAATTTGAAAGATGGTGGAGGGAAGGCCACCCCAGCCCGAGCTCTAATATTGATAAGAGCAAAGAAGGAGAGGAATCTGAGGAGCATGAAGAAGAAGCAACGACATTGTCCTCCTCAGCACAAAGGGGCAAGGTCTCTAGGTATTCTGCCTATGTGGCCATGAATGTACATTTTAATATATCAAGAGGCTCGCATACACTCACTTGGGCCACTAAATGAGCCAGGCTAATGCCTCAGCAGATAAATTCGGCTGTCGAAGTTAGTGAGTGTCTGCCTGCGAAAAGGCAGTGCATAGAAAGTATTATTGGAGGGGTTTTGCAAGAACCTGTCAAAGGAGAAACACCCACTACTAGCCAGATACCAAAGTTTGCGGGGAGTCACGAACAATTCTAGAACCACCGTTGACCAGTCAACAGGTATATTTCACTCCTTCATATCCGCCCCTGCTTCACTGGCAACTCCTACCATAAGTCTGAGCCCTCTACCTTTTGCTTTTGTTCCAACTTATTTGATTGGATTCGCCTAGTTTTCACAAGCCCACCTACTTGTAATTACTCCTCTAAGTATGCTCATTCCTACCGCTACTGCTCAAACTTTCCTTGCCTTTTTTTCAAAAAATATTCCCCCTGTTGGTGCCCATTCTTTTTCTGCTATGCTTACAGATCCTTTTCCATTGCAACAAGCTAACACCCCATTAGCAACTCCCCTTTCCTAGCTAATAAGCCTTATGGCTGATTCCTCAATTTAGCAGCCATAAATTCCTAGCCCTGTTGATAGTTCTTAGACTAAACTATGGAGCGTGTTGCACTTATCTCCATAAACAGTCACTCTCTAGAAGAAGCAAATGTGTGCACCTATGAAGGTTACCTATCCCTATGCCCTACCTTCTGGTACTCCTTTTGCAAGTGGGCTAGTTTCATCACCAGCCGAATTCATAACATAGATAGATTATGGAAAGGAAGCACACGTGAATATAATGAGGAAATGCAAGGCAAAGGATAACAATGTTCCTACCAAGCTAAGAGTACAAGCTCTGTATGATGAGGCCCAATAAGAATTAAAATTCGCAACCATGTACCCAAGGGTAAGCAAGCCTCAGGGAGAAATGCAACCCAAAGACTATGAGATATATGTCGTCACACTCGACATGAAGGTAGCCCGACTACAAGATAAGGTTGAAATCATGGAGAAAACGCAATGAGTAGTCACTTCTGACTTCCTCAAAACTGGTCGCCAGTTAAAGAAAAAGGATGAGTAGCTCAGGGAAGCAAGGGAAAGGGTGAATTTTCTAGAAACAAAGGAGAAATTCTTAGAAGCAGATATTGCTTGAATGACTGAAAGGGCGCTGACAGCAGAGAATGAGAGGAACAAGCTTCAAGGTGAAATTGTGAAGACCTAGGATGTTGACCCAGGCATAATAAAAGAACTGCAAAGCAAGAACTAAGAAGTGCGACAAAGCCTACAGTTAAAGGAGGAAGACCTTGAGCACCTCTGCCTTGAGCATAGTCAGGGGATGGCACAAAAGGGTGAGGAATTGGAGCACCTACAAGATTAGTATGAGCAAAGAGTACAGGAGAAAGAGGCCGAATTTAAAGGCTTGAAGGCTAAACTAGAGGAAGAACTCTGAGAGACAAAGGCTTCTCTAGAAAAGCAATCAGTGAATCACTCTCGAGTTGAGTAGAATTGGAATAAAGAAATGAACAACTATGCGGAGCAGCTGGCATCTGAGAAAAAGAAAAATGAAGAATTAGCTGAGGCTCTTATTTCAAGAGACGTAGAGATTTCTTAGTTTAAAGCCTCTATGTTGCCTTCCCCTGCCCAACCTGATGTCATTATGTTGGTTAGGCAATTATACATTTCTCACTGGGAGAAAGTTAAGACCTTTTTCCTAACACTGCAGCCTACCCTCTGATTTATCGACAAGGCATCAAGGCTCAATCAAGAGGCCCACGATACAATTGAGCAGTTCCCACGTTTCATCCTAGAGAAGGTTTCTGAGGTGAGGGACTTGCTCAACAAGCTATACTCTGTCTTTGATGAAATCCTTGTCGGAGCAAGGATTGAAGATCAGGACGCTGCTGCCCAATCAGCAAATAAATTCATTCATTGTCACTCTGCTTTCCAATACACTAAGGTAGCCATGGCTTTTCTAGGTAAGGCACTAGATGGCATTCAGTGAAGTTTCTCTGAATTAGGCAAGATGGGGTTGTCATCCCCATTCCTCAAGGATGGCTCTATTGCCACAACTACACAGATTGCCAAAGTTATTGAGTAGAAGGAAAATAATTCAGAGGCTTTCAAGGAGTTCAGTAGCTCCTGAACGGCAGTTGACATTGAGGTAGTCATTCATCCACTCTCGCAGCTACTTTTTCATATACAAGCAGGTGTCAGTCTACCTGATGTGCTACCTCACAAGGAAGCTATTGATCTATGTGGAGCACAAAAAAATTTGTGCAGTATAGCAAAGTCATTCGAAAATGAATGGCCGCCCTTGCAGATGGTTTTTTCCAAACTCTGACTCTATTAGCCCTATGCATAAAGCTCTAGTCTACAGCACCAGAAATATTTTTTGGGTTCTTCATTCCTTATTCGAAATGCCCCTGATAGTCACCAAAAGCTATTAAAATAAATATTTGAGCAGTTCCCTTCGGGTTTCTTTTTGTATTGTGTGTGCGCTGGCCTGTGCATCGCCAATTTTTTTCTTAGTAGTTTATCCAAGTTTTGATCTACCACTTCGTGTACCTACTCTTCATGGCTTCGGGTAATGGCTTCCCTTTCGGGTCCTGAGGAGCTACCCTGGGCATCCACATGTCGCACTTGCAGGAGGTTTTATTTCTTATTTCCTTAAAGTCTCTTCAGGTTGTGAAAGGCTTCGTCGGGGCCGTCATTTCTAAAAAGTGTCAGAGGGTCCTACATCATGCTACGTGGTGGTGAATCACAATTTTTTCATGTGGGGATAAAATAAACAACCGTAGGCAGAAAAATGTTGCCACACATCCTTTATGATGAGCTGTTTGAATTTTCCCTCTGCCACGATAAGGATCTCTGCCCATTGGACACATGTTCCATCTTCGCAATCTCTCGGTGGCAATGGGAGAAAGTTTCATGTGGGCAGCGAAAGGCTGCCACATGCCTTACGACTAATCTATAGAGTGGGCGATAGGCTGGCTGAGGGAGATAATGCTATTGGGTGCCACTCGTCATAAGTCATTTGCAGCAGTGGATGATACTCGTCACCTCGAGCCTAACCGGGACCACCGCCATCATTACGAAGGATGCACTTGCACCTAAATGACCAAATGTTGTGTTCTAGCTCGATGTCGTTGTAACGGCCTTGGGAATCTTCTGATTCAGACATCATTGCAAGGGATTGTGGGATCTTTTCTATTGCAGTTCTCCAAAGTAGTAGGAGGTTTCTTTTCCTGCTATATTTTCTTTTCCTGCTATATATACTCTCTCTATCAATGGGAGAAAGGGTCCAAATTTTTTTGAGAAAAACAGGCTGGTTTTAGTAAAAGACACAGGCCTCTTTTACTATTTTATTTGCAAGAAAATTTTAGACTGTGCCAATTGTTCAGCCTTTCTATTTTTTATGCTTTGATTAAACTGTAATTGTGCTTTATATTATCTTAAGCATTTCATTTGAAGAACTTCTATATATGTTGAATACAAGCTTGCTTACCTAAATCATGTCTAATGACTCTTCTTAGTAGCAAGGATGTATGCAATATTATTTTATGTCAATAAATGAATTGTCTATGCTATAGTTTTAAGTCTCTGACATTTTGGAATGCAACAACACCATTTAGGCCCCTAAATCTATGATTTATCATGCCCATAAGTAGATTTTGGTGCATCGCCTTAGATTAGTCTTTGCTTAATTATATCTATTTTTTTTCCCTTTCCAAAACCCATTATAGAAGAAACCAACTTCTTTAAAAATCTGGAGGTCACTCAGTTTAGCACAAAAGGTCCCCCTTAAATTGAGTTTCCCATAAGACACTATTACCTCGTCAATTTTTAGCGTCAACATGACCCAAATACAATTTTGGGCCCCATGGGTATTAGAGATCTATGGTACATTTTGGCCCATAGAGTTTAATACCAACCATTAGATTATAAATCTTTAATGACCAAATACAATTTTTGGCTTGATGAACATTTGAGGTTAGTAGGTACATTTAAACCCATGGAATACAACCCCAACCATTAGATTATAAATAAAATCAATAGTGGAGATTAAAAATAGGTGATATGACCCTAAAGCAACTAATAATTCTATAACATTATTGACAAATTAATTTTATTTTCTACTATAACTTATAAAATTTAGGTGAATTTGATATATGATGATGTCACTAACAACTTCATTTAGCATGTTGGGAAAAAGAAGATTCAACAAGCAATAAAAAATGACAACCCAAAGAGAGAAAAGATGGGAAAATAGCAAGAAAAGCAAGAAAAAAGGAAAAGTAAAAATAAAACCACAACCGATCCAAATCTTGACACAAGAACACCACATGACCAAAAATGAGAAACCACACATGAGCACTCCCACAAAAAACTAGACTTGAAAAAAGGAAAAGAAAAACACTTGAACTAGACTAAGCACCAGTAATTGCAAGGAAATGGGTTCATTTGCTAAAATTATTCAAGGTAAGTATAAAGCACACATATAATGGTAACTCAACAAGGTTCAAATGAAAATAAAACTTACACAATTAATATCTTTAAACCCACTTTAATTGTTGCATTAATGCCCAATAAATACCAATTGAGGAAATTGAGTGCTCTATTAAGCAAGAAAAGTGAGATGAAAAGGTGTTGCCTCCATTGAGCATCGAGATTCATAGATGTGTTGAAAGTAATACTAATGAAGATAACATCAATGATCAAAACTCCAACCTAGAAGAGGATGGAGAAAAAATGCATCAGGGATCAAGGAGAGAAAGAGAGAAACACAAAAAAATAAAGGGGGTCCCCATCTTGTTATAAAAAAAGATGATGTGTGGGTGCAAGACACAATAGGTTGTATGATTATTTCTATATTTTTTGTATGCATGTTGTGTGAAAAAAAAATCAAGTTACAATTTTGTGGATATTTCTTCACTTTCAATACTTGTCAAACCCCCTTACCCTCATATTTTCCTTTAGAAATCCTGAAATAGATAAATTTGTGAGATTCGTTGGTATAATAATTGATATTGTATGTTGTAATGAGCAGGAGGAAACACCTTTAATCTATGTGTATCATCATCCTTTCCCTTTCATTCATTTTATCTTCCTTTTTTCTCTAGAATTTTTTTAGAATATGTTTAGCTATAGGATTATTTAGTACTAGATTAGACTAAAACATTGTATCTAGATTAGGCAGGGAACCAACCATTTATCTAGAGGTTTGGATTTATTCAGCAAGGTCCTACACCTTGAATGCATTCACATGCTTCACTAAATAAATGGATTTGGAATCTAGCTAAGGGTGCAATTCAAATTGAAAACAAGAACATAGACTACATAATATTTTTTTTGGAAGGATAAGCCTCTGCACTAAATAAAATAGCTACATTGAAAAAAATATGCTATAAAAATTAAATCATTTTTTGTAGCTATTTGAATAAACAATCTACACAAAATCCTCATGTAAGAAAAATGACCAAAATTTATAGATCATGCAAATTGGACGTGTGGAAATATTTACCTAAGTTCGCAAAGGAGGAGGGGCGGATCAAAGCAATCTTGAGCATAATTCACTATGAATACCTATACTTGGATAAACCCTATCATATTATGAAGGAGGTGATTCAAGTGGTAATAGGATTAAGTGCATTTAGAGAAATTACTTTGAAAAAATCCATAAAGAATGATTAGGTCACTAAGTTAACTAGGGCCAAGTATGATGGGTAGGGTCTTGTATAGTCATAAAATTGCACCCCTCTCAATTTCACATACATGTTTGCATCTGCTTTAATGTCCACTCCCTTAGCTTTTGTATAGGATCATTTTAGCCCCTACATCAGCCTTTTCCCTTCTCAGGATGCTTGAAAACCCCTTTTCAAGAGCTACCCTTCACGCATTAGCTTTACATTGAACTTTGGGATTTTCTCATTCTTGTCGTATAATAGCATGATGTGTCTAGACACTAGCACTTCACACGAACGTCCATGTGCCACGCTAGCATCCTACAACATTTCAATGCTCAAACAATTGCCTTCGAGCATGTTTGCCACTTGTCCTCACCTTTTGTTGGTGGTAACGATTGAAGAAACTTATTTTCCTCATTAAATGCTATTCTTTCAACTCATTTACATCTTCTAACTCTTCAAGCTCCACTTTTCTGCTTCTAGCTTCTCTCTTAATTTGGCTTCAACCTTCTACTCTCCAACTTTTGCTTGCATAGCTTCATGTAGCATGTTGTAGCAGCTTCAGGCTCTCTCAAGCTCCCTTTACACCACTCTATGTAGCTTTATTTCCCTTGCCTTATTCTTGTGAGCACCTTGAGATTTCATATCCCTTATCTACTGCATACTTACTTCATGATACGAGTTCTCCTCCTTGAGCGGGGATTGCTTTTATCACCTATTTTGTGATACAGGTTCTCCTCCTTGAGCAGTGTTTTCTTTTATCACTCTTACTTGGTGGTGTGGGTTCTACTCCTAAGCGGGTTTTGCTTTCACCACATGCTTTTCTCCATTTTAGTTCATCTCTCTCTCTATCTTATTGGCTATTCATGGAGGTTGGAACACCAAAACGGGGGTTTGACTAAGGCAAACCCCTATACAACCCCAACAATTTCTCTAGATATTACGCTTGTAGGTACTGAAGATATCTACTAGTTGGAGGCTTCATTTCTTCGATTGTTGTGAGTATCTTCTTTCCTTTCTTCTCCTTATCTCTAACATTTCTATTTCACTTTATTTCAGTTCTATTGCATTCTACTACTTTATCACATTCTGTAAATTCTTAGCAATCAGATAGCTAGTAGTCATTTAGAGATTTTTAGTGATAAAATCATTCTCTAGTCTGTATGAGATGCCAACACACCTCTGGGATGCCAACGTGTCACGTTTTCATTTGTATTCTGCATTGACATTCTTTGGCTGAGAGCTTGTTAGTTTGTCCAGAAAATCTCTATGACCTACTCTTTCGAATTTTGAAACTCTCGTTGTTGTTGTTCCTTAGGTAGTTTAGGTCAGTGCGCCCCATGAGGCTCTCTAAATGAAGAGAACTCGTGAGTAGCGAATCCCCCTCTTCTACAGGTCTAGACATAAAAAAAATTATAAATCTAGTTGTGTGGTATTCAACAAGGTATACTATAAAAAATTCAATGACATTTCTATAGCTACTTCAATATATGTCACATATTAGATGTTAGTATAGGGTAAATAAATAGATCTATGTGAGGAATTATGGTAGAAAATGATTGAAAATGTTCAACAAATGAGAAATACCCACTACTAGTTTTGGTATTGTACACTATTTATTTGTTTGACATTCTACTTCATGAACATATTACAAGCATTTATAGGAGAAGTTTGGGAAATAAACCAACTAGTTGTCACATAGATCCAACACTATGTTAAACATTTCAAGGATGCCACATCTTTTACCATAGCCTATTGGGGTTTCTTCAAATCCCTACAACAACAAATGTAGAACAAAGAGTACATATCCTTCAAGATAGTGAGAAAATACATCAATGACACTGTGTTCCTAGTAGATAATGATTATACCATTATGGAAGCTATAGAACCATGGGTATATTGGATTCCATAACTTCCATATGAAGTTAATGATGAGTTAATAAACTCTTATGTGAAAACTCTCCTCAAACTACCAAAGGACCCTAAAGAAAAATGTTATAACATATTCCAGGAGTATATGGACAACCTAGATAAAAGGAAATTGGAGGATCATTTGGAAAACAATAAGAAGTTGAAATCAAATTAGGGAATTCTAAATACCAACCTAGAAAAGAAAAGTACATCAAATCCATGGATATTTGAAAAACTATAGGTAGGCTCTCCAAGAATTGAAACTAAAAAGTCTAGAGAACAAGGATCAAGGAAAGGAAATGTCAGAATAAAGAGAAAGTTTCCCACTACTCCATCATAGAGTGAAACATCAAGAAGCTTAAAAATAACTTATTCATATGAGTGTTAAGTGAAAAAATAAAAAGAAGAAAAAAGGACATAGTAACCTTTGAGGAAGAAGAGGGTAAATAAGAAGAAAAAATATTGTAGAAGGAAAAATAAAAGCAACCAAAATTAGTAATGGATGTCAAAATCCTATAAAATTCCTATTTGGAAAAGGGGTGTTGTAGAAGACACACCAAATGTATACAAAAATGGGGAGCACAAATAAAGCATTCATTGAGGAAGCAATGGTAAGATACATGGTATATTCCACAAATACATTAGATAATATGATAGATTTTTTTTGGAAGAGTTAGAATCAACTCTCAAAAAAAAGAGTGAAAAATCCTTTCAATTAGAAGAAGAAATGATCAAAATGGCTTTAGCAAATATCATTCCCTCTGCATTGATAATCAACAACATATATTAGAGTAGATGCAAGCCAAGGAGCAACATCGAAGAAATCCATAGATAAATTGATGATAAAAACCTAAAATTCCTAAAAAAATAAGGAGGAAACAATGGAGGTAACCAAAAAGGTATATGTGCACCCAAGAAAGAAGAAATAAAGTATTAACAAGGAAAAAAAAAAAAACCCTTCAAAACTATATAGTAGGAAACCATTTAATTAGAGAGACAAGGGCCATTGCATACAACACCTCAATCACTAAACAGTCCATCATCCTCCACTACAACATCACTAATGTATTCCATCAAGGATTTCCTACAACAAAAAAAATAGATCCAACCAATTTCCACACTTCAACTACTTCAATTTCTTGTGGTTGGAGCATATATGGATATCTCAAGCATATCACCCGAGCTAAAAGTTTCAACTTGGTGACATATTTCACCAAATTACAAGAGGATATTCCTAAACATGTGGAAAATTTAGATAATTTAGAAGAGGTAATCAACATCATTTAGAACATATTACCACAATGATATATAGATACATCATAGCCATTATGGCATCAAGTGAACCAATTTGTTGATATGGTCATCAAGGAGATAAATACTCAAACCACCACACTCCACAACAATATCATAGAAGAATTAACAAAGGAAAGGATGGATAAAAGGAAAAATTGTTTCATGGCCCATACATAATTGCAATCTCATATAAACACCTTGGAAGATACCACAAGTGGTATCAACACTCTATATTAATTGTGTTTGCAATGACCAAATCTAACTAAGAATATGAAAGGGTAGATAGATCATATTAAATAATTATAAATATGTTAGGTGGCCACAACTTATGAAACTATCCAAGGTATGCATAGGAAGATAAGGGAACAAATAGAATCTATACATGCTCATATGTAACAATTAGAAGATGAAAGAGAAGCCATGAAATCTCAAATGAAATAGTTACAAGAGGTAGTGAGTTTGAGATTTGAACATCTTACTAACCTCCTTTGTGATCTGGTAAATGTCACTCAAAAAATACAAACTACTATACCTTGTTGGAAATAGGATGCCTTTTAATTGCAAATCCTAAACATTAATTATTTCATGTATCTCCTAAGTTCTTGGAATGTGTTCAACAACACTAAGATTAGGATGAGATTAATTATTTGGATGAAATAAATCATGAAATTGACATTTGTAGTTATTCCTAAATAATAGGAACATGTGGGTGCACACATGGTAAGGTGAAAATCACCTTAAGTTCAGTTAACTATTCAGAGTAAGAGATAACACTTATGAATGCATGTAATGATCCTAGGATTTAGGATTTGATGTTTGCATGCATGAAGTTCAGTTCAGTTAAGTTCAGATGAGTTTAGTTTAGTTTAGTTTAGTTCAATTAAGTTAAGTTATGGTTCAATTATCTTCAGTTGCATGCATGTTGGTTATTTTGAGTTGCATGTAGTTAGCTTCAGTTAACTTGAAATGCATGGCTAATAACTTGAGTTGTATGAAAGATAATAGGGACTACCTCCATTTAATAGGGGATGACCATTCTTGCATGAATGGTGTTGAGTAAATGTTTCAATTAACAAGAAATCACTTGGAGCCAACTTGGGCACCCAAGATGCTTTCTTGGATTTACCTCTTTTGCATGTTGAGAAATTTCTAAAGGCTCAGTTAAGTAGGATTGCTTATGGGTGCCAACTTTGAGGAAGAGCTTTGGAATTGTCAACAAAATGAAGGTTGAGTTGTGACTTCAATTTGGGACACCCAAATGGATGAAGCACATGTTCTAGCATTGTTCTTCACAGGATACCCTATTTTCATGAGATATGGTGTACCTTTTAGGGATATGGCTTGAGCATTGTAACTGTAACTCATGTTGAGTTTACAAAGCTAAGAAAATCCTATTTATCTCAAGAAAGTTGAATAGAGTTATGAGAGTTTTTATTGCAGGCTGTGAAGAAGATTGGTGAAGGTAGAAGAAGCATTCTCAAGCAAGAATTGGAGCTATTGTAATTCATAGATTGAATAATAGAATAATTCTTGGTGGAGTTTTTTTTTCAAAAGGGTTTTTCCGTAGTATATCTTGTGTAATCTTTCTAATATCATGTCTAGTTCTTCTATCAACTTCTATCTACATTCTACAACAGTAAAATGGATTAATCAAGATAATCACCCACAAAGAATATATGTAACAAAGGAAAAGCTTACTTAGATCAGCAATATTAAAGTTTTACAAAGTATTAAGCTAAGAAAATACCTCATTTTTCAACATTTGGTATTAGAGCTGAGGTTGGGTAGAGTATTGGGATGCCTTTCTCTTAAAAGATTGGAGGTTTTTTTGGCTTAGTGGGAGCTTTTATTATTTTTGCTATTGCTGATTTTGAAAAAAATTAAGTTTGTTACAGAGGTCATTAAGAGCTTGGATTCACAAGTTTGGTATGAGCTTATGACAAAAATGTGGTTTTGATTATGTGCATCATGATGCCATGGTATTGCTCAGTATCACGGTTCAGTGGGAGCATTTTGCAATGAAGGGGATTCTTGGTTGTAGGATGGTTTTGTTATTATGTCATGGTATACTCTTGATTAGCGGTTTAGAGTTGTGGCATAATACATGTTATGATAATTATGATCATGAGGAAATGTTTGAAATTCCATATGCTTTTGACAGTAATGGTTTGATGTTTATCTTGTTTCCATGTATAGCTTGGTATCACGGTTCAGTGGGAGATTTGGTAGGATATAGTGATCTTCATGAAGAGGATGGCAGTCATGATGCCATGTGTGACTCAGTACCATAGTTTAGTGGGAGTTGTTGGAAGTGACGTGGTTGCACCATTGGTAAGGTTATCTCCATGTGATTGGAGATATGGTTTCTTGGCTTAGAGTGTATTTGTTATGATGTCATGGTTTACTCTTGATATGAATTTAAAGTTTGGCATATTACATGGTTCTCTTGAGACTAGGATGTATAAGTATGTTATGGTGCATGTGATCTCCTAGGAGGAGATGGTTAGATCATGTATGTCATGTTTATGTTCAAGGTTGGAGTTTTGACATTGATCTTGTGTAGTTCTCTTAAGTATTAGGTAAATTAATCATTTGTTTGATTACTTCATGAAAGTATTGTGTTGCATTTGGAGTTTGGCATGGATTGGTTGGTTACACGTCCTCATGGATACTTGGAGAAATAGGTGAGGCTTGAGTTCTCTTATGGCAAGAGACATTTGTTGGAATGGTTACTTGTAAGAAAAGTTTTTTCAATAGAAAAGATCGAGGAGCCTACACCTTGGTTGAATGTGAATTCAACACACTCGGTGGTTTACCATGCCTCCAAAGAGGTGGTTTGGATACATAGGCTTTGGAAAGGTATTGGTTTGGTTGATAATGGGAAGGTATTAATTGGGAAAGTTGACACTTTAATTAATGTTACAGATTATCTTATGAAACAATATTGATAAGTTCTCTTGATTTTAATCATTTTCTTGGAAGCTTCATGATTATGTAGGTTTCATTTGAAGTTAGCATGGTTTGATTAGTTGGTGCAAGAAGGCCATTGGCCTTGAGTCTTGTACTTGTTTTATTATTCCTTGTTTACAATAATTGCAATGTATAATGTCAAGTGGGAGAATGTTGGAAATAGGATGCCATTTAATTGCAAATCCTAAACATTAATTATTTCATGTATCTCCTAAGTTCTTGGAATGTGTTCAACAACACTAAGATTAGGATGAGATTAATTATTTGGATGAAATAAATCATGAAATTGACATTTGTAGTTATTCCTAAATAATAGGAACATGTGGGTGCACACATGGTAAAGTGACACTCACCTTAAGTTCAGTTAACTATTCAGAGTAAGAGATAACACTTGTGAATGCATGTAATGATCCTAGGATTTAGGATTTGATGTTTTCATGCATGAAGTTTAGTTCAGTTCAGTTCAGATGAGTTCAGTTTAGTTCAGTTTAGTTAAGTTATGGTTCAGTTATCTTCAGTTGCATATAAGTGCATGTTGCATGCATGTTGGTTATTTTGAGTTGCATGTAGTTAGCTTCAATTAACTTGGAATGCATGGCTAATAACTTGAGTTGTATGACAGATAACAAGGACTACCTCCAATTAATAGGGGATGACCATTCTTGCATGAATGGTGTTGAGTAAATGTTTCAGTTAACAAGAAATCACTTGGAGCCAACTTGAGCACCCAAGATGCTTTCTTGGATTTACCTCTTTTGCATGTTGAGATATTTCTGAAGGCTCAGTTAAGTAGGATTACTTATGGTAACTTTGAGGAAGAGCTTTGGAATTATCAACAAAATGAAGGTTGAGTTGTGACTTTAGTTTGGGACACCCAAATGGATGAAGCACATGTTTTAGCATTGTTCTTCATAGGATAAACCTATTTGCATGAGATATGGTGTACCTTTTAGGGATAGGGATTGAGCATTGTAACTATAACTCATGTTGAGTTTACAAAGATAAGAAAAGCCTATTTATCTCAAGAAAGTTGAATAGAGTTATGAGAGTTTTTATTGCAGGTTGTGAAGAAGATTGGTGAAGGAAAAAGAAGCATTCTCAAGCAAGAATTGGAGCTATTGTAATTCATAGATTGAATAATAGAATAATTCTTGGTGGAGTTTTTTTTTCCGAAAAGGTTTTTCCATGGTACATCTTGTGTAATCTTTCTAATAGCTCGTCTAGTATTTCTATCAACTTTTGTCTACATTATACAATAGTAAAATGGATTAATCAAGATAATCACCCACAAAGAATATATGTAACAAAGGAAAAGCTTACTTAGATCAGCAATATTAAATTTTTATAGAGTATTAAGCTAAGAAAATACCTCATTTTTCAACATACCTTAAGTAGACCACATATTAACTTAAGTAAATGCATATATCCATATATTGCAACATACTAAAGGGAAATGGGATAATACATTTATCCAACTAAAGGAAGTCTACAAGAACATTTTGTTGGCCAATTAATTCATTTTTTATGTGTTGAGGAGAAGGCATAGTTTTGAAAGGGGGGATGATGTTGGTAGAGACTATAGTAGATATTAGGATATAGTTACAAAATCAAAAATAAATCATCACAAGTAGTCACAAATGTGATGTGGAGCACAATGCCAACTAGACCTAGCAATAATAGGTGCATATTGTAAGGGACACATCCCAAATAACATGTATATGCATTGAAAGATGGATGTAAGATGTAGGAGATAGGTAGAGGATATGAGAGAGATATGATATGTGTAATAAAGTTTTATAAATAAAGGAATAACATCAAGATTATACAATGTTGTTTTAGATTATGTGAATATAACATATGGAGATAGTATTGGTGATGATTTAAATGTATATTTGACTGTTGTTTATATTTATGGTTCTATTTTAGTATTGAATTGTAATATTCTACACTACATAATCTTTGATAATTTTACTATTTCTATTGAACTTGGGTATAAATACAAATCCTAAGAATTCCTAGTGCTAAGATCTCTTGTCTATGACCTATCTTTCTTGTTAACAAGGTGTTTATGATTCCATGAGGAATCTATAGAAGAAGGTTTTTTAGAGTAGTAGAGTTATAGACATATATTCTCATAATATATAGTTTATGGTTATTCTATTTGGGCTCTTGTATAATATATACAAAAAGTGGGAGAATTTTTAAATTTCTTTTACACCTTGCATAATTACATTGAATTATTTAACTGTTATTAAGAATGTCTATTATAGGCATTTTGTAATATAAATTAATTTTTTTTAATTTATGGCCCTCATGGAATGGGACACTATACTTGGTTGTTAGTTTGATTATCCTAGTGTAATTTTTCATTAGACATTGGAACTACAATCATCTTTGTGGGTCACAACAATGCAAGCAAAGAGACTAATAATTGAAAGGTGAAAAGTCATGCTTGGGAACTTTTATCACATAGGATGAGGAAGAGACACCTTAGAATATAGATAGACTCTTGGGGGATATCAAAAGTCATAAAACCATGTTTAGATTTTGAATATTTATATTTTTTTGTTTCATGGTTCATTTATTTCATGCCTATAAATTTAATATTCTCAAATTAGTGTTTTAGAGAGGAGTTTTAGTGATAGGAAAATTATTCTAGAATTTAAGAATTGAGACATATGGTTGAAGATTCCTATTTTAGTACAATTGGATTTATCTTTGTATTATAATAAACTTTATATTGGCAATATATTGAGTGTTGTTATATCTTAGATAGGTTCTTTACAAAAATGGAATCTTACAATATATAGTATTGTTTGTGTATATGTTATCATTAATTACTAATTTATTGTTATATATAATTATATTATACTTCTCCATTGATATTATTAGTAAGTTCACAACTATACTAAAGATCAAAAGGGAAGAGTTCATAATTTTGCATCCAAAGCTAAACCATTTCAAGAGGACTACATTTCATGACACATCATCTAGAGAAAACCATATTTTATAGGTAGGTTTGTGAAAATTAAGATAGTGTTGATTCAATGGAAAATATTTAAAACAAATCACTAAATACATTCTACCACTGATCATCATTCATCAATTACCAAAATTAACTAAACTAATATAAGCTACTCCAACCATCTCATTTCTAATTTTAAATATAGTTCTATCTCTTTATTTAGATTTGGTTACTATTTAGTATTCTATATTAGTTAATTAGAGTCTAGATAACCATGAAGTGTTGTTTATTTATCAACATTTTAATTAACTTGATTTTTGATCTCCTTTAGTGTTTTTTCATAAGATAAACTTTTCAATTTTATGATTTATGATCTTATTTTATTATTTTGTGCATCTATTTCATAAATTTAATTTTCTTTGTGTTTTAGTTTCTTTTTCTTCTTCTTTGACCAATC
The DNA here is from genome assembly GCA_007258455.2 of Sequoia sempervirens. Lineage (NCBI taxonomy): Eukaryota > Viridiplantae > Streptophyta > Pinopsida > Cupressales > Cupressaceae > Sequoia > Sequoia sempervirens. The sequence goes on from VDFB02047230.1 coordinate 626,269,270, forward strand.
ATTTATTACAATTTAACTTCAAAAAATCTTTCATGATCTCCTAATTTTACTATCCATAGTACTATCTACTCAATCCCCCTACTTCCAAGAATAACTTTGAAGTTCTTATCCTAGAAAATATGAATACAACTAATTATTTTTTACACTTAGGCTACTTCAATGACGTCCCTAGTTCTTAGATTAATTTCCATTGACTTAATTGCTTTAGATAAAATAGATTATTAAAGGGAAAGGAATTAGAAGTTATAAATTTTTATCTTTGTGTGTGTTTGTATGCATGTGTGTATATTTGTGCATCCAAAGTCTCACTAGGCATTTCATTAGTAGGCATTGTTTATTCATTATTAAGAAAAAATGGTAGTTATATAGAGCTTAGATAAATATGATAATTGATGGACGTGGATATTAAATAAGCACACCATATAGTTACCTTAGTACCTTTGAGGATGAATCCCTATGATAATTATTCGCATCTTAAAATGGATATGACCAACAAGTTGTAGCTTCTTAGAGAGGATTTTTTTTTTGGAAAAAGGTGCAATGAATTATACAATATTTATATTATAATAAATTATATACAAAAAGGAGGCTACATAGATGGCCAAATAGAACATGAGGAAACAAAGGGACCATAAAAATAACAAAAATATGACATTATAGAAGAGAAGGAAAAACAAATCTTGAGTGAGACAATTCAATACATTCTAGCAAAAAAATATGAGCTAGTCCTAAAAAGATTCTTCTTAAAACTCTTAAGATGGTTCATTAACATTAATATAAACTAGAAGTTGGTTTTACACCCTTGCTTCAAACTAATCTTAAGGGGGAGGCTAGTTAGGATGATTAGAGTTATTAGAGATGATATTAGTAAACATGGCGATGATTCTAATCCTTCAACATCAGGGGATGCACTTCATAATTTTATTATGAGAAAAACCTTATGGGATGGAAGCATCTAGTGGATATAACATTCCTAATTATTATCCTCTCCCATCACATTCTCAAGCTTCATCTTGAATTCTCCCTTCACCGCTCTAATCATTTACCTTCCCCATCCAACATGCCACTTCTTCCACTTCTACTCATATGGAATTCCCAACCCTCAACGAGCCTCATTTTCCTCACACCCATCTCATTTGTTTCCCCATTATTACTCCTATATGCCATAGCCACCATACTATCATTATACCTTCACAACCACTTTTCTAGTATACTCCTTTCATCCCTTAAAGAAATATTTCCCGACCATCTATTATTATCCGTTCCTATATTATGCCATCTCAACCCATCAATGTGCATATTCCTTCTCATTCTTCCATAATTTCCCAACCTTCCCTTCAAAGCATCATGAAAGAGCTTGGTGAAGTTATGACTTAGCTTAGCTATATTCCTTACACTAATCAAAATGAAAGTATTAAATATATTGTCTTATGATTCTAAATATTGAATGAAAAGATGAATACCTAATTACCAAATTATAAATTACAAGGACTATTCATTGATATATTTCTTCTAATTATTAGAAACGAGGTGATATTCAATGAATATGCCACCTTTTCAAATTGTGATAAAGCATTAGAAACTAAGAGCTGAAATTATTGGATGCTAGTCTTCTAAGCTATGCCTAATATAATTATCCTTCATCTTCATCATCTCATCTCTCTAAATATCATCCAAAATTAATTTCAAAAAGGCAATAATAGTTCCTTCCATAAGCAATATTTTAAGTCCAACATAAATCATGTTATCATTACTATACAACCCCAAATGCAAAGAAAATTTATAAGACTTCATTATCCCTTGATATTGTGCTAAAAAATAATTTAGTGGAAAATGTGTTTGTGTAATAGTGAAAGTTGCATATCCATATGAACTACCATAAATAGTGTTGGGTCCATTTTTATGGATTATCTTATATAATTGCATATAGAGAAGTGGCACACTCTTGAGCTAAGTTTGGCTTGTGATTTGATGTTTATCCCTATTTTTTCATATTCACTTACAATCATTTCAATGCATTTGACTTTATCCCATATTTATTTATGCACATTCACATATTTTCACCATTTACACATCATTTATTAGCCTATGTTCACACTCTTGTCCACAACTTTGCTCATTGTCTCAGAATTAGCACTTGTTTTTCTTGAGCCAATATTGAGCATATCTTGACTAATCCCAAAAAATATAATTTATATTGCAATTCTATAATGTATGCAATTTCCTACTAGCCATTATGAGCTAATTTGACATACATGTTCCAAAATTACTATTGTCTTGGTATTGAAGACATTAACCTATACAATTAAAACATATCAAAACAAGAAAGTAACAAAGAAAATTATATTTTATAAGGGATAATAAACCTTAGTTTAAATCAGAACCATATAGGCCATTTACAAATCTATACATTTTGTATTTAATCAAATTAACTTGAAATCATAAAGTTAGTTTATATAGGGGGTTGACCTAGGATAAATTGACTCTAGCAATACAAAAATCTCCCCTAAGTTGTTTGTAAACATTACCTTGACACATGTAGACATAGAGAAGGTGAAGGTGAAGGTGTCTTTGTTGCAAAATTCTATCAAATAATTCCTATAGATCTCAATTCATTCTCATGGTGCTTAGGTTCAATCTATAGGGATTTGAATTTAAGCTATAAATATTTTTGAGACTACACAACACATGATACATTCACCAAATTAGGAGCATTAATTTTTTGTACCCTAGCAATTGGATTATATGCAATGCCAATATTAATTCTTTGTCATTATTCCCAAAGATAAGTACATCTATCCTCCTATTTAATCATCACATTTATTATTCATTTGTTCACCCAAGTACCTAATTAAATCTGAGTTAATTAATTATATACGTATTAATTACATTTATTTAATTATCCTAAATTTAAGTAAACGGGATTTTAATTTTTCACATTACACTCCCACCTATTAGGCCATTGGATATCTCAATTTATGTTCCTAAAGGTTTTGACTAAAAATAAATTTGTGAACACCAAATTTAATGTTTATGATGCCCAAATATGTTTGGGTTCAAAGCATAAGGTAGAAAGGTTGATTGATAATAATTTAATTCATCTAGAAATAATTAACGATGGTGGTAGAAAAATGGATTCTCTTCTCAAGAAAAATCTTAAAATATACATCAATCCTTTTCAACAAAATGGTAAATCTAGTCATGTAGAAACACTTCAAGAAGATTAAGAAATAAATGAAGAGATGATGGACACACCATCACAATCTTATGAGGAATTTATTGGGGTTATTGATAAGCAATCTAATGCATCTTTATTTTCATCATAACTTTTTCTCACAATGTAATATCTAACAATGGATACCATGGGTTGCTATGCATTGTGGGAGCTATATCATGCCAACACATCAAAATAATTATGGTTGATCACATGAAATAGCACTTCATTGTATGTGTTCAAGAGTTTTTATTTAATCGTCACTTACAACAAGATCAATATACACATTTTGGAGTTGCTTTAAAATATTCTAATAGCATCATGCAAGACACAGTAAGTTGTATTAGATCCTCAAAGCAATCATTGATGGAAAGGAGGTCATTCTCTTTCCTATCATTCTTATTTCTAATAAATTTCATGTCATTCTTGGTAGACCATAGATATAACACTACTTAAATGAAACTCAACAAATAATTTACGATCATTCCCTATCCATAGAAATGACACTTGGTCGTTGAGGCTCAATACTCTTAAGTGGGTGAGCATGAGCTCGAGAATTATGTACCAAATAGCCTTGAAGCTCTGGCTCCAAGATTATGAAAATGAATAAAGCTAAATCTCTCATTACCCAAATAAAATTTTCATAATCCTCATTACCCAAATTAAAATTTTCTTTAAGCCAAAAGCCACAAACAAATGGGCTTAATGATAAGATCTCGAATAGTGAAATTCGATAACATCAATCCAATAAACATCAGCCATTAGAAGTTTAATTTGAGAACAACCGCGTCAGATATGTCATCCAGAGGAAAAGAACGGGGTACTAGAGAGTACCGCCTTTTAACATTTTTTCTGCTTCCTCGCGACTGAAGACTGAAGTCGAACCCAGGTGTTTAGACTAGATATGAATCGTTATCTACCGTTACACCATAGGGGACCAGCCAAACAAATTATTTATTGCATTTAACTAGTCTAAATACTGTGCTCGACTAATAAACTAAAGAAAAATCTCAATTTGTCCACATCAAAGAATAGGATGGATTAGTAACATAAATTGTAATGACCCCTAGAGTATGGTTTATCTGTTATGAATGTGTTTAGGGTAATAAATTGTAAAGAATAAAACTGTATATTTTATATTTTTGTTTTATACTTTTTATATAGATATTGTAAATATATATTTACAATTTTTAGTTTAATTTGTTTTGGTATTGTGATTAGTTTTTAATTTGATATTCATTATTTAATTGTTATTCTAATTATTAATAGTTAAGATCGATCGTTCCTTATAACATTCTCTTATTTAGGGCTACACTATAGGTGTGATCTTGTCCTATTGGTTGGACCATATCATAGTCTAATCTAAATTAATTTCAGGATTTAAAATATCTTATTTTGAGCCAATCCTTTTAGAATCTAGTGATTAGCTCATCCTCATGCATGCCCAAAAGATTGTGTTGAGCAACTAAAGGCTTGTATCACATGCATCTCCTAGATCATTATAAATATCAAGTGTTATCATGACTTGTCATAAAAGCATTTACACTACAATTGCATGATCATTTTTATTCCAAGAGCATCTAAGAATATATTCTACATATTTGCATACATCATCATTATCTATTAATCAAAGTGTATTAAAATATTGTATCATTAGAAAAGGAGTTTCACTTATTATAAAGGAAGTCAAAAAATATTTATTTGCACATTGTAAGCCCCACTATTCTTTTCAACACAACTCCTTGTTTTAAGTACATCAATATAGATCTAGACAAATAAGACTTATAGGCCAACATGGGTAGAGGGCCTATCTATGCAAGAAGGATGCAATCACAACAATAAGGCCAAATCACAAACAAAGATTCATTTGAGATAACATTAACTTCACATTAGTTTTCCTTTGTTGTCTAAGTATCGATTACATCATCAAATCTAGTTCCATCACATTAGTCATAAAGTATTAACAGTGAAAAATAAAAAATAGTAAATCACATTAAAATAAATAAGCACCTTTAATTTTCTCTAAACATTTACACATTTTTCTTTGCTCATTGAACAGGTTGAAAATAGGTTCACCAAAATTGAAATGATAAAAAGGGGGTATGATGGATCTATTTCTCACTAATTCATTAGGAAATAAGATCGCTACAAAAAATTGACTAACAACCCTTGGGTGAATCAACTCAATGTGAGAATCTTTAGATTTCCTTAAATGCTTTGAGGATGGGGGTTAGGTTCAAACAATACTTTTGGGAGAAAAAATAAAAATAGAAAATCAACCAAATTATGCCAATTCAAACTTGAAACATCAATATCAAACTCAATAAATTAGCAGAACCAAAAAATTGATTACATGTCTGAGAAGGGAAAAAAGGTGTTTACCAATCACCAAAAGTTAGTTTCTGAAGGAAAACTGGGATTCATTCACCCATGGGCGAATGGGTTTTTTGTCAAGGTTTTCATAAATCTTTCGGGAGCCACTAAGGTTTTAGTGTCAAAAATTTGGTAATCAAATCTATAGGTTAGATTTCGTGATTTGACAACAACTTTGATAACTTTTGCAACTTTAACAACATTTCTAATCCTGCATTTCAAGAGGTCTTCAATCCTTCTTCAACCTAAATCTACAATACACATGCAAGAGGTTAAAATTGTTTGTTTTTGGTGAATGGGGGTTTGCCTTGGTCAAACCCCATTTTGGTAATCAAACCTTGAATTGAAATAATGCATGAAAGAGGGAATGGAGAATGAACAATGCTATGTTACCACTCAACAAACCCTTGTAGAAACCTTGGTAATGAAGATCTTGGAAGGCTTGCAACTTGCATGAAATGAGGTTAATGGATGTGGATATTGATACTTGAAAAATGCTTTGAATGCTTGAACTTGATCTTGAAAGCTACATCACAATGTTAGCTCCAAAAACATGCATAGATGAAATAACTTTGACATGATGCTTGAGATCTTGAATGCTATTGTAGAAGACCAATAAATTTGCTCTTGAATGTACTCTTAATCATCAACTTTAGCTCTTGTGAAGTCACATAAAAATTCTCGGTGAAACTTAGTGAAATAACATTGTATTTATAGGTATGTATCCTTAATTTTTTGAAATTCAAATATCACAAGATGACATTGGAATATGGATTTGGGGACCTTAAAATACTGCCAAAAACATATCTTAAATTTAGGTTCAAAGAACTAGGGATGACCCATTCACCCATGGGAAAATGGGTCCTAGGTCCTTATTCCTAGAACACACATTGCTCAAGGTAAAATGTTATGTATTGGCATTAATTATTGTCGGGTTTCCCCTTTAGGAAATATAGTTTATTAGGCTTGTAAATGAATAAAAGGGCTTATTGAGGCCTAATTAAGCTCAATTTAATTAAGAGGGCTTAAACAAGTGTGAAAATGTAAAGGGATACATTTTTCAACACTACATTAAGGAATTATTAAGTCCATTTTAATTAGGAGAGCCAAAACAAAGTGTGAAAATGTAAAAGGATACATTTTTGAACACTACACTCATTAATTATTTTAGGTATAATTTATTATTCATTATTTGTAAATATGTTAAGAGTAATCTAATAATAAATTAAGGAATAATAAATGATTAAAAAATAACGTAGTGATTATGGAAAATAGTATGTAAGATGTGAAAATGTACACACATGATAGAATATGTATCAATATGTATGAAATTTAATAGAAGAGTAAAGATGTCATTGAATAACTCTGAATGGGGAAATAAATCAAGTCATGTGTGAGAAATGGAAAATGCAATAAGTGTCCAAGAGAAGGTGTAAAAATACTAATATGGGGCACAAAAAAAAAAAACATAATTAAATAACAAAGGATATTATGTAAGAAGAGATGGAGGATCCATAAGAGAGAGACACATAATAAATATGGTGCAAGAAAAAGAATTTTATACAAAAATGGAGAGAAAATATATGTGATATATAATGGAGGATCACAACAATTGTAGCTCCATAAAAGAGTTGAAGAATAAAACTAAAACCAAAATAATTTTTGATTTTGGTCAACATGATGAAAGCATTTTTAAAAATACATCATGAATTTACATCATCCTAAATCCATTGGGAGGAAATATAATATAAATTCCAATTGTTTGTTTCCTTGAAATGTCTTAGCCTCAATTTTTTTTCTAACTATGTGTGATAGGTTGAATATAAGCATTAGAAAACGAGCAACAAACAAAGTAATGCAAAATAACACTAAAACAACCTACACCTCAAGATTAGCCTAGTTGGATTCAACACAAAATAAAGAAGACAAATTAAACTTTTTACCTTGCGTCGAATCGATCCTTTGGTTGGCCCTTCGATCTTTGATGTATATGCTCCTTGGATGGCAAGAGATGCAAGCTAGATGATGATATGGTAATGGATGCAAGTAGGTGCAAACATGAAAATGGCTAAGTATGGATTCTAAGAAAATTTTGTAAGAGTTTGGCTACAATGCATGGTCTCTCCTAAAATGAGAAAAAAGAGGGGGTATTTATAGAGATTTTGGAAATCTCTAGGGAAATGGATGGTCAAGATTGAGCCACCAAGATCAATATGTAGGGCTAAGGTGAGTTGAGAACTCACAAGCCCTCACATCTTGACATGTGGCAAGTGAAGTGGCTTAAAAGAGGTGATTTGTACATGACATGGAAGGATAGTACATGACATGGAGAGGGTACATAGTACCTTGGAATTGGGACAAGATCTCCTCATAAAGGAGGTACTTGTCCCCATGTGGGTGAGAGGACAAGTGGGGAATTAAAAATTTCTCAAATATTCTCATGGGGATGAGAGAAGGAATTTAAAATTCCTTTAAATGCATTGGGGGATTAAATGTGAATTAAAAATTCACATGGGGAATGGAGATGCTTTGTTCAAAAAGAGAAAGTTTTTAATGAAGTTGGCTAAGGACACATTCCATAAATGATATGGGGATTAGAGGTGACCTAATTATGTGATTAAGGTTGTGCAAGTACTTGATTAGACTGATTAAGGACTCATTAGAGGCAAGTGGGAAATTATGGAGGATGGGATCCTAATGATGATTAGAGATGTGCACATCTTAATCATAAATTAATTATGAATAAGAAAGAGGGTTAGATTTCTAAGAGGGATTAGAGGACAACTTGCAAAAGTTGGAGGATGTGACAAAGAGAGAGAAAATAGGGAATTAAAAATAAATTTAAAACTCCAAAAGATAATATGACTAGATTAAATAAAGTGATGTATTTATTTAATTTAGAGAGGAAAGAGGGGAAGAAGTATTTATTAAATTAAATACTTTGGGAAATCTTATGCAAGAGACACAATATTAATTAAATGAATTATTTAATTAGTACCGGCAAAGAGGATGATTTTAAAAGAGCAGAGGGATAATTACGAAGACGACTTTGACCATATAGGAGTGGTCGAATTTGGATGTCTACACTATGTATCAAGGGATGCTTAGCTTTGTTAGAAGATTAATCTTTTCTTGGTAATTATTCTTTAATTATGATTATTTAATTACTTGTATGATATTCCAAAGGAATCCCACAAGTCTTTTTTCTTTTTTGTCTCCTCACACATGTGTGAGGATGACTCATTTTATTTTAATTATTTTATTAAGGGATATTAGTTGTTTAGGTGTAGCCTCATCATTATAAGGATTTTGACACCTTGCACACACATAGGATGAATGTTGGCATCCATAGAGTTGGGAGTTACTTTGTAAATCCTCTTCTCACCTCTATTTATTGAGGTGCTTCTCCTCTCATTCTTCAAGCCAGGAAATAAGCTTAAGTCTCTCTCTCTCTCTCATATCATTCTCAAGAATTTGCTTCATTCATATTATTGGTGTTTTTTTCTTTTTTTTCCCCCTTATCAAATTCTTGTGTCTCCCTTTCATGGTGTTGGTGCTTGGATTGGCTTTTCTCTTCTTTGGTAATATTTTTTCTTTAAACAATGCTCATTAATTAGTACTTTCCATTTCTCAATTTATTTTTCTTTCAATGGTATCAAAGCTTTCATGGTATCAACATCATTGGAAAAAGGTTATGCAAGAAGAATATGATACCTTAATTGCTAATAATACTTGGTATTTATTTCCTTTACCTCATGGAAAGAATCTTGTTTCATGCAAATGGTTGTATAAAAATAAGGTTAATACAAATAATGAAGTTAGCAAGTTTACCTCTAGATTAGTTGCTAGATGTTTCTCTCAAGTGGAAGGCATAGATTATAATGAAACTTTTGCTCCAATAGCTAAAATGTCAACTATTAAATTAGTGTTTTCTTTATATTCTCATATGCATTAGCCTAATCATCAAATGCATGTTAAAAGTGCATTCTTAAGTGATGATTTACATGAATAAAATTGTATGTCTCAACCTTTGGGTTTTATTAAAAAAGGTAATGAACATCTTGTTTACAAATTAAAGGAATCAATCTATAGTTTAAAATAATCTCTAGATAATGGTATTCTAAAATTAATGCTTTCTTTCTATCTCAAGGGTTCATTAGAAGTAAAAATGATTTGAATTTATATATTAAACATAGTGAAGATGATATTGTGATAATTATTTTATATGTTTATGATTTGATTATTACTTCTAGTTCTAACAATTTGATTAGTGATGTTAAGTCTCATCTCAGTCAACAACTTCAAATGACTGATTTAGACTTATTACATTATTTTTTGGTATGCAAATTTGGAAAACACCTAAAGGTATCTTTATTTCTTAACTTAAATATACTCAAGATCTCTTAGATAAGTTTTAAGTGAATGATGCAAATTGTGTTTCTACTCCTTGTGAATTAGGAACTAAATTAATGGTGATATAGAAACTCCTTTTGTTGATCCTACTTTATAAAGTAATTAGTTGGTAGTTTAAATTATTTATCTCTTACTAGACCTAATATTTCATATATTCTTGGTTTAGTTTCTAGATATATGTCTAAACCACATCAAACTAATTTTAAAGTTGCAAAGAGAATTTTAAGATATGTTAAAGGTACTCTTAAACTTGGCCATTTTTATGATGCAAATTGTAATTTTTCTTTAAAAGGTTATAATAATTCAGATATAGGAGGTGATATCAATGATGGGAGATTCACTTGTGGTTATTGTTTCTTTGTTGGATCAAGTGCAATCTTATGGAATATTAAGAAACAACAATCTACTTCTCTTTTCTATAGAAGATAAATTTATAAAGGTACAATACCAATTCATCCAAAGAAGCACTATGGTTAAGAAAATTACTTGAAGAATTGGGTCTACCTCAAAAGAACTCTACTTATTTTTATTGCGATAATCAAAGTGCTATTGCTTTGGAATAAAATCCAAATTTTCATGCAAGGACCAAGCACATTGCTCTTCAACATCACATCATCAGAGAGCACATTGATGGCAAGAAAATTCATCTTTTGTATTGTAAAGGTGAATATCAAGTTGCAGATACTCTCACCAAAGCTCTTTGTAAATATAAACTTATCTTTCATTGTAAAATTATAGGATTGCAACCCATTGAAGGGTTTGATGTAAACTCCTCAAGTAAAGATTAAAGGGGGATGTTAGAAGATTAATATTTACTTGGTAAAGGTTATTTTTTAATTGTAATTATTTAATTACTTGTAGTCCAAAGGAATCCCTTAAAAATTATTTTGTTTTTTGGTCTCCTCATGCATATGTGAGGATGTGTCATTTTATTTTAATTCCTTTATTAAGGAATATTAGTTTCTTAGGTGTAGGTTCCTCCTTATGAGGATCTTGAAACCTTCTACATACATAGAATGAATGGTGGCATCCATAGAGTTGGGAGTTACTTTGTAACTCCTCTTCTCACCTCTATTTATTGAGGTGCTTCTCTCATTCTTCAAGCAAGGAAGTGAGATTTTAAGTCTTAAGTGCTCTCTCTCTCTCTTGTATCATTCTTAGGCATTTTCCTCATTCATAATATTAGGATTTTTTCTTGTTTTTTACCCTCATCAAATTCTTGTGTCTTCTTTTCATGGTGTTGGTGCTTGGATTGGCTTCTCACTTCTTTGGTAATATTTTTCCTTCAAACAATGCTCATTAATTAGTACTTTTTATTTCTCAATTTATTTTTACTTTCAAGTTTATACTTGTGATTGTTGCATTGAGTGATTTTTGGTGTTTTAGCTTTATCATTTTGGTTCATAATTCTTATTGTGACTGTTGTTTTAGTGCATTGAGATGTTGGGAATAGGATGTCATTTAATTGTAATCCTAAACATATTTCATGTATCTCCTAAGTCCTTGGAAAGTGTTCCCCAACACTAGGATTAGAAAGAGATTAAATTCAAATGAAATGAACATGTAAATTGATATTTGTAATTATTCCTAAATGATAGGAACATGTGGGGGTGTCCAAGAAGAGCTCCTACAAAATAGGAGCACATGGGGCACCCACATGGGAGGTGGGACCCACCTTGTTTAAGTTAATTGTTTGTAGAATTGATAACTCTTATGTAATGCATGTCTACTTCCTACAAGTTAGGGATTGATAATTAAAATGTGTGGAGTGGCACATCAGTTTAGTATCAGTTCAATTTAGTTTAGTTCAGTTCAGTTCAGTTCAATTCAATTCAATTCAGTTTAGTTCAGTTCAGTTCAGTTTAGTTATGGTTCAGTTATCTTTAGTTGCATGTAGTTGACTTTAGTTGACTTGAGTTGCATGACTAATGACTTCAGTTGCATGAAAGCTAACTGGTTGATACTTTCAGTTAAGTGGGGATGATCAATCATGCATGATGCTTGCATGAATTGGTGGAGAGATATGTTTTAGTTAACTCAGATTGAATTGGACCCACCTTGGGCGCCCAAGTTGGCATCTTTCAGTTAACACCTTTGCATGAGAAGATATTTACAAGGCTCGGTTAAGTGGGTCCCATTCTTGGGCACCAAATTTGAGGAGATACTTACAAGATATCCTCAAAACCAACAATTAGTTAAGTCTTTAGTTTGGGATGCCCAAATTGATGAAGGACTTGGTTTGAATTTGTTTTTTATGAAAGAACTCTACTTGTACAAGAATGGCATAGATATTTGTGAGCTTTATCCTCTTGTAATTGCCAACTCTTTGGAGTTTACAATGTTCATAATTATCTATTAATTACAACAAGTTGAAGAGAGTTCAATCAGAGATTGTTACAAGTTAGCAGGTTGAGCTTGTGCATGTGTGTGTGTTTGAAGCATGGCATGGGATGTGTGGATTCATGCTTGGTCACATAAAATGCATGGATAGTTTATGCTTCCAAGTGTAATGAGAGTTTATTGAAGGTTGTGAAGAAGCAAGTTGAAGGAAAAGAAGCATACCAATCAAGGATTGATACAATGTTATTGTAATCTTGTTATAAGGTTAAATAATACAAGGACTATTGATTATGGTGGTAGATTTTTTTCCCAAAAGGGTTTCTCCACGTATATGATATGTCACTTCTATCTTCTTTTCTCATTCTTCTACAATCTTCTATATACTTCTACAATTGGTAAAATTGAATTAATTAGATTAATCACCCACAAAGAAATTGTGACAAAGAATACTTAATTTAATCTATAGTCTCATACAAATACAAGTTTAAAGCTATAGAATTTACCTTCAAATTGTCAACATGAGATACATGTATGGCAATGTGCTAAGTTCCTTGTGAAGACTTGATGTATTATATTATTCTTGTATCCTTTGAGATGCATATGTTATGTTTTATCTGCTTGGATTATCATGGTCTTTATTGTATGGATATCAATATATGTATCATGATTATATGTTTTATATGATGTTGAATCTCATTAGATGATTGTCATGTGCTTTAGCTATTATATATTGAGTAGGTAAAGTTATTGCATGCATTGAGTGGTTACAAGTACATAGTTAAATTTATCCACCTAATTTGTAAGTCTGGGTTATTCCTCATTTTTGGGAATGATTATGCCTATAAAGATGTTATTTCCTAGACTCTTCCTTTGATAACCCCTAATTTGTTCTTAGTTTGTATTGAGAAGCTATTGTGTTAAGGAAATCCTCATTTTTCTAGAGTGGCACCTAAGGGAGAACCTCATGAAGTGAGCCCATTTCTAAAAGTGAGGAATTATCTTTGTGAGCATGGAGGTCAGGTAGTGTTTTCCCCAGCTTTAAGGGATGCTTATTATTATATTTTGAGTTGTATCTTTAAGGATTAAGGCCTTAGTCTTAGGAGATACTATGTGAATGGAAATATTATGTTCATAAGCATCTTGGAGAGCAAAGATTTTTAGGGTTGTGTGTATTTTCTTGGTTGAGAGAGTGGTTAGATGGAGTTTCATGGTATCTATAGAAGTCCTAGTGTAGGACATTATTTTATTCTCATCAATTAGACCATATGGTTAGATCTTTCACTTATTTGTTGTAGAAATTGGAGGATGGAATATTGTGATCTTTGAGGTGATTACACACATAGTGGTTGGTTTTTTCCTAGCTCTTGCACCTTTAAAGATGTTTGTTTGATCCCTATGCTTGGTGAGAGCCTAGAGGGTTTATCTTATGAAATTTTTTGTGTTTAAAGGATTTAGTACTAATATTACCTTGTCCTTTCTTGTGTAGGATTCTAAGAGTAAGCCTAATCTTAGTGGGGGAGGATCTAACACCCACCCATTTTCTTCCTTGAGATGTCTTGGTAGTAGCTTTCTTTTCCAACTATGTATTAAGGGATACATATGTCATCTTTGTTCTTGTTGCATTTAGTATTTATTGGTGTTGCATCTTCACCATTTATATATATATTTTTTAATAAAAGTGGCAAAGCCACAAATTTTTTATTGAACTAAATAAAAATTATTACATTTTTCCAAGTAAAACTCGATCCTAAAGCTGCCAAGAGAGCCAAAACAGTGATACAACTTAAAAGATTGCATACTCAATGAGACCCATCCAGAAGCATGATCCCAAAAGATAAGGAAACAAAAAAACACCCACCATCCCCCAGTCTAGAACATCTAGACAAAGTATGCAAACCCCCAAAGATACAAAATAAGGGCATTATCAAAATAATAGAAAAACTACTCAAGATTATTCCACCTGAGAAAAGGAGCTAGAACTGGCCTCATAATGAGAGAGAGAGACATCAGATGATCCAAAGAAAAAGCCTCCACATTTTTGGATATGGAGGCCAAGGCTTGTCCCGGAGACAAAGACCTTGCAGTCATATCAAATAGGAAATGCAATTCTAGGAAGACCTCAATGCTAGCTACAAGGATTTTAGGAGGAACTTTGTCAACAAGATTATGACAATCAATAATGGTCCACTCAAAATCATCACAAATGATGCCAAACCTAAGAACCATCAACAAGTCTCCATAAGATCCATTAGAAAGTAAATCATTATGAGATATAAAACCACCAAGAGGAAAAAGGCCAGAATCAAACAAATAGTTATCCAAAGCTTTACGAAGCTCCATGCTAGAAAGCGAATACAAATGCACAAATTTAGTAGGAAGAAAGAAGACCATTTCAGCATCCAATAGAATATCCATGCATATAGTAAGAAAAAGGGAAAGCACTTCAGAAAAGGTGGCATTTGAATTTTCCCACAACCATTGATTTCTCACCACCTTTTTAAAAGCCAAAAAGGCATCTGCATCATCCAAACAGAAAACCTTGCCAAGTTTCTCATGATCATACAAATGAGAATCACTGTATTCCTTACACTTTACCGGAAAGACAATTCTATACCATGCCACTTCAGATTTTGTAAGCATTATTTAGACCAAAACAACCTACAAAGTTTGCAAAAATACCAACCAACTTGGAAATCCATTTCGCTTAAATATAGAACAATGATTAAACCACAATACCGTCGACCCAAAGAAGATCAGGCATGAAAAATCATCATTAGAATAACTGAAGCATATAAAGGAATGATGCACAAGGCTTTAATTTCCATGAAAGCCAAAGAGAAAATTCATTAAGAACCATGAAGCATGATTGCTAGAAAATAAGAAACCATTCCAAGAAATGATATGAATATCAAATCAAAGCCTTCGAACAAGATACCAGGAGAGTAGAAAACATTCCAATTAATGATAAGGCCATCAAAACAAATCCTTTGAAATGAAATAGGCTAACTGAATAGTGATAGAGATGTCACATCAAAACCCATGAAAAAACCTGTATGAAAATATTTTCCATGATGAGCAAGCAAGCTCATTCGAGCTTGGAAGAAACAAGGCTTTAAGAACATGATTATGATTAACAACAATCATTTCTTCACAACAACATAACTTACTCATTAAAAGAATATCTCGAAGAACCAATAGGAAACTTACTTGCATAAAGGAGGAATTTATTCCCCCAAAAAATATGTAAAAACAATTTACTCATCAATAGCTTTATTGGCAACATAATTCACTTCTTTGAAACAATGAGACATTGAATAGCTATTAAACAACATTAATTGAAGAATAAATTTTTCCAATAGATATTGGAGCTGCCACACATGAGTTTTTTTTATTGGTAATCACATGAAAAACTACCATAGAGTCTCCTTCAATAACAATATCTTTGATGCCTAAAGAAAAGGCCAACTCTAAACCAAGACTGAGGGCCTCTAATTCAGCCCAATTATTAGTTCCATTAGATAAGACCTTACAAGTAGCTTTCAAAACCTTTGAGCTTGAATTTGATATAACAATACCAACATTAGATCTCCCTGGATTGCCTCTCGAGGCACCATCATAGTTAAATTTAAAATTATTCTCCAGAGGAAACCATTTGGCTTCCTTCCTCACCAATCATTTATCAACCTTGTAATTAAGCCATGAAAGGGTGGAGATTTTATCATCGGTCATGATTTAATAATGAAACTATCCCAATTTGAAAAGGTTTTCAAACTATTAATTTTTTGAAAATATACACTTTTACTGCTTCAAAAATTGATTTCTCTATTTCACAAAAGCAGAGATGGGGAAACAACCCATAATTAGGAAAAAAAAGAATCCCAAAAAGATAAAGGCCAAGATTTGAACTAAAGAGATAAGGAAGGGCTTAGTACCAAAGACCAACCAAGTTTCTGAAATAACCAATACTTGTACTATGAAGCAAAGGGTCAATGCAAAAATAAATGATATGAAGATTCTAAAAAATATCCACAAAAGACATAGGGGAAAGTAGCTGTAATGCCCAGTTTGTCCGACCTAGCCCTAGTTAAGACTCTGTCATGAATGAAAACCCAAGAAAAAGGACTTGCCTTCAAAAGGCAAGCATCATTCCAAAAAAGAGTAAAGGGAAGCTCTGATTTTATAATAGAAGCCAATAAAGACTTATATCCTTCCTTCATAGAGTAATTTCCTAACTTTGATTTAGTCCAAATAAGTACATCATCCTTATCAGAGAAGACAATAAATCTTTTACCCAATTCCTCTTTAAAATCCAATTTCAAAGAGAGAGGAATGGGAAAAGCATCAATTGATTTCCAAGATATGCTCAAAATAGAATTTGAGAATTCCACTATGAAATAGTCAGCCACATGTGATCCCTAATGGCTTTTAAGCATTGGCATCAAATTTCCCCAATCTCTACTTTGAATCAATGTGAGGTAACCATATCAGACATCGTCCCAACATGTATCAACATGGTATAATATGTATCAAAATGTCTTATTTAAGAGAAGAATAAAGGTCCAAATGGGAAAATAAATTGTGATGTGTGAGAAATGGAAAGTGTCATAAGTGTCAAAGAGAAGGTATAGAATTAATAATACATGTGGCACACAAAAAATGAAGTATAATTAAAATACCAAAGGATATTATGTAAGAAGATGGAGTATCCATAATAAAGAGAAGCATAATAAATGAGAAGCAAGAAAAAGAACACTATAAAAAATTGAAGGAGAGAAGATATATGTGATAAAGAGGAGGATCACAATTGTAAGATAAGAATTCAAAACAACAAAGATAAATGACAACCACTGCACTAAATCTAAGCTAAAATCGAGAATGAAATAAAAGCAATAAAACATCAAACTCCCCATGTTGAAGCTGAATCACCTTCCTTGTCTCTCCTTAAATCAGCTTTTTGCAAATTTCTCTCATATTTTTTTGTGTGAAAATACCTGCAAACAATAAGCATGAATGTTGGAGAAATGTAGTTGTTAAATCAAAAATGGAGAAGAAAACCTTCTTTTATAGAAGGCCATTCGAATTGATGGACAAGATTGAAGTTATAGAAAGATTCACAGATTGACGGTTGAGGATTTATGCACCACAAAGTAGTGGGCTAGGGTCAGCTATGAAATGGATGGTCAAGATTGAAAGGAGGCCAGAGACAATCAACGATTGAGATTTGAAAATGAGAGAGTGGAGGGATAATGGAGGAATTAAATAATAAAATTATTTAATTCATGAGAGGAGAATCTTTGACCAAGTGGGGGAATAATTTATTTAAATTATTTATTTTTGAAAGAAGAGGAAAATGGGAATTTAATTAAAATGATTGTGCAACCAATTTAATTAAATAAGAAGAAATAGAAAAGAAGGATTAAATAATTCATTTAGATTAATTACTTAATAGTGGAGAAATGACAAAAGATAATTAATTTCAATAATTATTTAACTATAGAAGAACATAAAGATTAATGAATAGATAAATAATTAATAATAATTATTTAACTATAGATGAATAATGAAAAGCAAATAATTAAATAAATGATAATTTATTTAGTCATTGAAGGAAAGACTGTAGTGACACAATTAAAGTTATTTAATTGATTAGAGTAGAATGAAGATCAAGAGAATGAATTAATTAAATAATTAACATTTATTTAATTAATAGAGGAATGTGATCAAAGGAAATAATTAAATAATTAAAATTATTTAATTATGCAAGGAAGAAGGCCAACACAATGGAAAAATGATGCTCACAGACCAAGACATTTTTTAGTGTCTGCATTTTTCCCCTCTTTGGCATAATGCAGTTTATCACATTGTGTCAAAGAAATTCAGTCAAAACATGCCTTGGTGAAAGCAGGGTGGACATATGCCCCCTCGAAATAATTTTGTGAATTTTCAAAAAAAATTAAAATAAATTGAAAAATTATTCCGATAAGTCAATTTGACTACTAGGATTTTAATGGTGGTGACATAAATGTTTTTTGAGGTCATTTAGGGGGTCAAATTTAGGTTCAAAGTGCCAAAATAGTGCATCTAGTAGACATCTCGAATGCAAACTCTAGAAAACCCTAGGTTATTTTCCTATAAATATGTACATGATTTAGATATTTGCTCATTTGTGCATTCCAAATTTAGAAAGGAGCTCTCAGAGAGAGAAGCTGAGAAGATGTCGCTAGTTCCACACTCCGTACACCGAGGATATCACATCCATACCTTCTACTAACCTAAGGGAGCAGCAAACCCAATAAGTACTCCAAACACACTTTGTCAATTTTTTGATTTTTGTGCATTTAGGGCTAGGACAAAATTAGTAGGAAATTACGTTGAATGTCGTTCGATACAATTGTGTGCACAAATGATGCAAGTGACTGTGGTTCACCACAATCACCTCGTCATGACACAATTTCTAAGGAATAGGGGGGTCGATTGCAGTGTGATTCATTTGAAAAGATGTGCCACATTTGCTTCCTGCATCACACACATGACCAGGAATGACGTAATTGACATAAAGCATCGCAAGCACTAGAGGGAATGATGCATGTGGAAGGGGAATGACGCAATTGACAATGGGTTGACCGTAATTGACCCTGGTGATGCATTAGCTGAGGCATGCGACACAATTGTAGTTTCACGAAGCATGTCGAAGAATAGTGATGTGAATGAATTTTGTGATGCAATTGATAGGTAGAATGACACAATTGACTGGTTAAAAATTTGCCCCATTTTAGGCTAAAATGACTTATCAAATTTAAGTCTAATAGGTAAAATGAAGATTGTAAATTGACGTGATGAATTTTGTGGTGACCTCAGGTTGTTCTCCCCCTATCTATACTTGAGAGTCACTACCAATGACATTTCATCTTCAAGATCAGCTATTAGATGTTGAGAGGCACAAACTACTAGATCCAGGATTGTTCTATGTCACATATATGCCCATTGTTAGGGAAAACTAAGGTATGTTGACAATGCTTGTGGAGTGATGGCATTTCAAGACTTGCACATTTCATCTACCAACTGGGGAGGCTACTGTGACCTTGGAGGATGTGTACAGGATACTGCAGTTTCTGATATGTGGGGAGCAGTTTAGATATGATTGTGTTCAAGGATTATAGGTGATCTACGACCACTATGACTATGAGGACATGTTATAGCTTGGTGTAGAAGGTTATGAGATCAGATGGGAGACCCTAACAAAGAGTTATGATAGATTTGACTATTTTTTTGTACATTGATTGTTGACATCTTGATTCTAGATTGTAGGGGCCATGGTTTCCCAGTATGGTAGGTAGAGGTGTTAGCAGGGATGATGTAGGATGAGATAGTCTACACCTAGGGACCATGTTTATTGGGTATGCTTTATTTCCAACTGCATGAAATCACCTATCGAGGTGGATAGAGCATGCGTTGCATGGTGACACTACTGATGGTATGGGTGTGGGAGCACATAATAGTGTTTTGACTTATAATGGGATGGTAGTTGGGAGCTGGTATACCCTATGCATATTTGTATGTTGGTGTAGTGACATAGACATATGTAGGCGATACATGATACTAGAGACATGGCATAGATGTGTTGGCGAGCTTTTTCTAGAGACCGTACAAGGATTGGCAATAGTGGGTGGATGAGGATGAGCATTTTCCATGGTGTTGACAACCTAGATACTTGATCGGTCAGACAATGCAATCACAACACATCATCGAGATGTACCTGCCATAGTGGGTTCGATGATAGTTTGGAGAGATATAGGGTGTACCTGTAGGGACAATAGATTTTTCACACTCTTCATGAGAGGTGCATCCATGGGGACATGTGATACCAGTTACTAGAGCTAAGCAAGAGATTGATGCACTATAGCTAGTGCAGTGGGCATGGAGAGGGGGTGCAGCGGATCCTAGGATAACCACATAGTACGATGCATGGTTGTTGACCCATAGGCCAACTCCATATGCTAATCAGGATTAACCAACACCTGTAGAGCATAGAGGCAGGGGCTTGCAAGACTAGAGGGGTGATAGAGGAAAGAGGGGTGGAGGATGGGGAGATGGAGGATGGGGGATCAAGGATGGGGAGATGAAGGAGGGGATGGTAGTGGAGGCCAAGGAGGAGACCAAGATAGGAGGAGGGACAATAAACAGTGGGTGGTGAGGCCTTTGTCACGGATCTATGAGGAGGATGAGGAGGAGCATCCAGAGGAGAGGGTGGCTGAGGATAGGGTGGAAGAGGGAGAGAAACATGCAGAGGCACTAGCTCTAGAGGTAGGGAAATAGGATGTCAAGATGGTGGAGGTGGAGGTAGAGGAGGAGCATGTGGAGGAGAGATGGGAGGGGGAGCATGTGGAGGAGCTAGATATGGGAGAGGTTGAGAGAGTCCTCCAAGAGAGGATTGTGATGGGTGTGAATGTAGAGGAGGGGTTGGAGGAGATAGGGGTTAGATATGATGATGGGTTAGTTGATCAATGGATAGCCACTTTATGTGCTCGAGTATAGGAACTAGAGGTATAGGTAGGGGCATTAGATCAGAGCGAGATGGATTGAGGGCTGAGAGGGACACCCTATAGACAGAGAGGGACCTAGCAATGATTAGCCAACAACAGACATATTAATGGATGCTATATTTTGTGGCTATGTGTAGTGGATTAGTCATGGATGTGTCACAAGAGTCAGCTATATCGAGCATGGGGTTACAGTATTATTGAGATTTATATGAGAGAGTAGTGCCACATGAGAGGAGAGACTCAAGCTTTATTGATGTTTAGAGTCGATCTCAGAGTAGTTCATAGAGTAGATCCCACAGCCGACATTCTCACAAAAGCTCACAGAGTGGCAGGGTATCAAGCTTGACACAGTCTACCCCATATGACAGGCCATCGGCATCAGAGCACAGGTCCTCAGGCTAACCATGGCGAGAGGATGGGCAACCATAAGGTTTAGGGGAGTAGGGAAGCTCAAGCTAGGGCACCTTTTGACATTATGTATTATGACACTATACTTTGACCATCGATCTTGCGAGCTCCATTTTGTGATATATGATACATCTTGATGTTGTATTATGACACATTTTGAGTGATATATGATATGATTTTTGGTGGTGATTTATGATATACAATCTTATGTGATTATGCTTTATGGTTATGATTATGTTATGGATTTTTATGCTTTTATGATGTGTGTTTATGCATTATATATGATCATGCAATGTGATATGATGGATTATTATGCATTTATAATGTTATTTATGTATCTTATATGATTATGAAATGATGCTATCTATTAAATCAGTACATATGACCGAAGTTTATGATGTGATGTGATATGTGAATGCAATTAACATTATGTAATATTGTGTCTATGTATTATGCATGCAATGATTAGAAATGCTTAATGTGAATGCAAAATATAGTGTATAATATGATTATGACTATGAAATTCTTAAAAATGTCGATGCAATGTATATGAAATGTGATAAATGGAAGTGGACTATGATCATTTAATGTAAAATGCAATGACATGCTTAATATATTATAATGCTATGAGTTGTGGGGTGACACTACTGGTGGTATGGGCATGGGAGCACATAGTAGTGTTTTGACTAGTAGTGGGATGGTAGTTGGGAGCTAGTATACCCTATGCATATTTGTATGGTGGTGCAATGACACAGACACATGTAGGCGATACATGATACTAGATATATGGAATAGATGTGTTGGCGATATTTTTTTGGAGACCCTACAGGGATTTCCAACAATGGGTGGATGAGGATGAGGACAACCTAGATACTTGATCGATTGGATAGTGCATTCACTGCACATCATCGAGATGTACCTGCTAGAGCAGGTTATATGATAGTTTGGAGAGATATAGGGTGTACCTATAGGGACAATAGAGTTTGCATGCTCCTCATGCGAGGTGCATCTGTGGGGACAAGTGATACTAGTTACCAGAGCTGAGTAGGAGATTGATGTAGTGCAACCAGTGTAGTGGGAATGGAGAGGGGGTGCAATGGATCCTAGGATGACCACAGAGTATAATGCATGGTGGTTGACCCATAGAACAACTCCATATGTTGATCTAGATCAACCAACACCTGTAGAGTACAGAGGAAGGAGATTGCAAGGCCAAAGGGGTGATAGAGGATGAAGACATGTAAGATGGGGAGATGGAGGATAGGGGATGGAGGATGGGGAGATGACAGAGGGGATGGTAGGGGAGGCCAAGGAGGAGACTAAGGTAGGAGGAGGAGAGATATGAGACAATGGGTGGTGAGGCCTTTTTCATCAATCTGCAAGGAGGGTGAGGAGGAGCATCTAGAGGAGAGGGTGGTCAAGGAGAGGGTGGTAGAGGGAGAGCAACATAAAGAGGCACTAAATTTGGAGGTAGGGAAATAGGATGTCAAGATGGTGGAGGTGGAGGTAGAGGAGGAGCACGTGGAGGAGAGATAGGAGGGGGAGCATGCAGAGGAGCAAAATATGGGAGAGGCCAAGAGAGTCCTCCAAGAGAGGATTGTGATGGGTGTGGATGTAGAGGAGGGGTTGGTGGAGGTAGGGGTTAGATCTGATGATAGGTCGGTTGATCAGCAGATAACCACTTTACATAGAGTACGAGCACTAGAGGTAAAGGTAGGTCCATTGAGATTAAAGTGGGATGGATTAAGGATTGAGAGGGACACCCTATAGACAAAGAGGGACCTAGCAATGATTAGTTAGAAGCAGATAGATCAACAGATGCTAGATTTTGTGGCTACCTGCAATGGATTAGTCATGGATGTGTCACAAGAGTTAGCTATATCGAGCATGGGGTTACAGTTGTTATGTGACCTTTTCCCCAAGAAGAAAAAGTTATGAAATAAACCTTTAAAATTAAAGGGAGAATAAAGGATATTATGATCATTTTATTAAAAGAGATATTAATAAAGCATATATGTAAAAAAATCTCCTAAGAAGGTGAAAGCATAATTATTTATTAAAATAATTAAATGTAGCCTTTGTGAAAGGGTGTGATGGTTTGGAAACCACCCTTTAAGGCTTATATAAGCATTCATGTGAGACTTGGAAAGTAACACAAGAAAAAAGGGGAAAAAAAGAAAAACAAGTAGAGCACATTGCGAGAATATGGTTCTAGGTTAGCAGGCTGTGAGTAGGACGGAGAAGGGGCACTCCTAAAGTGGGTGTCCAACCTAGGGTACAAGTGCATGCACTTAGGATGGTCCTGGCCAAGGCATGATTTGTGGCACGAGTGTTGAGCATTGTTCTGGTGGAACCAACACTTGTGTAGAGCGGGAAAGTCTGCTTTCCTCCCAGACTACTCACAGACGGAAGAGGTTGAACCAAGGACCATTCCCACAATAGCTGGGGATTTCTTCTGCACATTTCTAAGATAAGTATTAATGCTGATAAATTATTTGAGCAATAAAGTTGTCTTAAATCGTTGAGTTTGTTGAATTAATAATTTATTTACGACATGATTGAATGTATTTGAGTGAAATTGTTGATCAATTTATTATATGCATTTAATTTCAAAGTCTTTACTTCGCCTTAAATATTATATTAAAATTTGTACATAAATGTTTTGGAATTAATCTATGGAAACAATTTAAATCATTGCATTTCCAATTTGGGAATTAGTCTCCTTTCATTTGGTATTAGAGCCTTATCGAATCCATTCATTTATTTCACTCTTTTTTTGTGCAAAATAAATATATTAATTGAAAATATTATAAAAGTTTAAGTTTAGTTACATTTATTTTTGCAAAATAGATTAAAAAATAAAAGTTACTCTTTATTTGTTGCATCAATTAATTATTCAAAGGGTAAATCATTTAGGTTAGTCAATTTAGAGTTTTATAGAGCATTTAATATTTACTTAAGAGTTAATTTAGATTTATGGAGTTATAAATTATTTTTACTTAAGTTGCATTCAAAAATAAAAATTATACAAATAATAAAGTAAAAATAAAAAAATAAAATGAAATCTTTTACCTTAAAGAGAGGCTTAATATCATAATTTTATTATTTTGCATTTAATTTCAAAAACTAAAAATATAAGAAATTGAACATCATAATAGTTAAATTAATTCTTATTTTTTATTTATTATGTTCATAGACTAATTGTAAAAATAAAATAAAAATGATGGAGTAATTAACTGGAGTGAATCAAACTTAATAACATTTTACCCATAGTTTTCTTTTCCCTTCCTACTTTTTACGGGGATTCATTTAAATTTAATAGTTACTTTATCTATAATTTTCATAGGGAATTAAATGAAATATTTTTTCACTCCTAGGATAAAATTTATTCATGCATACACACAACAGAGATTAGGTTTCTTGAATTCATGGGAAATAATTACCCTTGAAACTTCACTCAAATTACCTCTGCAAACTTTCCTAAGCTCCACTATTATCACTGGCGTAATTGTCTCTTGACAAGAATCTTCTCAGGTTGAAGAAAACAATAAGAATAACTTGAAGAAAACAGTAAGATCATAATTACCTTCCTCGCTTCGATTCTATCAAAGAATACCTTGAGAACAAATAGTTTACAATGGGACTGTAGTGTTGCCAATTTTATCGGTATGGAAGGTTTCTAGTGCCAAGAATACTCCTTATCTTATATGTTTTCATAGGAAAATGGAGGCACACAGGTATTAAATCTGTTGATTTTTTTTTGCCATCTCTACAATTAACAACCATCAACGTGCATAGAATAGAGGAAACTCAATATAGTTTCAAATCCTTCAGGTAAAACCCTAGACTTGGGTTGAGGTGACATCTTTTGCTTACTCACATTGTTACGAGAGATCACAACAACTATTATAGCCTGCTGATCATAATAATTTGAGGCGTCATAATGCACTGTTAATTTGTTATTGGGTGGTATGCGGACTTAAACAATTCCATATGGTCTGTAGAAAATATCACCATGTGAGAGCAGCTGTGAATTACTTAGCTAATAAAAAAAAAAAAAACTTTAACTCTATTTGTAAATTGATTGCACCAAAAAATAATTTGGAGTTAAAAATCAGGGAGGAAAAAAAAAAACCTATTGTCACATTCCAATAAGTCCGTATTAGAAATTATAATTCACTTGCTTGAAACCTTACACTGCAATTTATTTTGAAGCATTACACTACCAATTTTACTGTAGTATTGTTTTCTTTATTAATCTTTTGTGGTTGGAGATGACGCATTGTTTCTATTTTAACAAATTTCCACATCAGTGAAAGGAGCAATAAGATGCACAATATACACTCTTTCTTTTCTTTAAAAAACTCAACTGAAACTTTATATAGAAAAGAGGTCATAGCAAAACCAGTAACCAGTTCCTGAATTATTTAACACAGAAGAAGTCAATTAGCACATTGCTGAAAAAAAACATATGAACTCATCATATAAGCAGTATCAGAATATCTTTTTTTTTTAAGCATGTAGACATTGTAAATTCCTATGATACTTTGTTGCTAATACAGTTAGACATGCAACAGAAATCAGTAATCACAAGTCCTTTCATTCACATCTTAAACTTGGACAACTTAAAAATAAGTTGTGAGAATAACATAATTATAGTTATGAAATAAAATAGGATCTTTAGGGGGTCAAATATGAGGACATGTCATTCTTTTTACAAGGGGAGAAACCACCTCAAAAAAATAAAACTATACACATTTTCATAATGAAAAATAGTCATATATAGTTATACCATCTATGTGGGCTAGATTGATCAAATATATTTAAAACTTCAATTTGATGATGCAACAATATTAAAAGATGTAATGAAAACCTTAACAAGTTAGAATTCATTTATAGAGATCTCAAGCCTAATCATATTTTGGTAGATAATAGTGTACTAGTCATATTGACAAATATTGGATTGCTTTGTGGATAAAAATGAGAAGTGTGACAAAAGGATTTTATATGATTTATTGGGATCACTAATATAGAGCTTTCTTGTGATGAACCTCCTTACATGAAGGAAAACATAAGGAAAGAAATTATTGAATGAATTTTGTTGCTTTCTTGAAACAACATTGCCTCTATTCATTATTTGGAGGTCCCAATGGCCTTGTTGAGTCTCATATCATAGGACATGAGTCTATGCAAATCATCACTATTCTAGTCAAATCATCATTTTTAACCAATATTTTCTCTTGTGTTAACAGTGAAGGAAATATTAGACCTAATGTTTTTCTATGAAAGTACTCAATGTATGATAATAGTTTACTATCATTGTTAAGATACCTAGAAAGATTACCGTGCTTTGTTTTATTGTACCTTATTATTGGACTTGATCAACTCAATAACTTTGTGCATATATTGAAAGATATGAACTCTTTATAGGGATACTTTTTACTTGTCTTCCATTCAATTATACTTGACATATAGGAAAAGAGGATACTCATGTAGTCCGGAATGCATGATTATCATCTTAGAATATATTTTAAGTATATCAATTATATAGTTCAAGAATGAGTGACTACATAGTATGGGATATGTATGTCGTTTCACTAAATATATGTTATGTCAACACATGATTTAATAATTTTATAGATTTAGTGTTGAAGTTACATATATAAGATTTAAAATATCTATATTAAAAAAAATTGGTAACATGAGAGAATATTGATAAGGTTGAAATATATGTGAATAGACACATACACTACCATTAGTTTCTTTGATTGTAAATTCCTAATATTTATGTATGTACAACTCTTGTCATTGGAAAAAAAAAATGCTTTCTTGTAATTACTTAACTTAAAATACAATTAAAAAAGGGAGATATCTATGAATTAAGAGAAGAAAAGGATATAGATGAAGTAAATATATATGCAATATTATGAAGAATAGTTATATTCAATATCAGTTTCTTCAGTTATTGATTATGTGTTTGTTGAGTTGTGATGTAGATGCTTCACACGTGCTACTAAGGAAAACAACTAATTTATAGGGGGAGAATTGTTATGTGACTTTTTCCCCAAGAAGAAAAAGTTATGAAATAAACCTTTAAAATTAAAGGGAGAATAAAGGATATTATGATCATTTGATTAAAAGAGATATTAATAAAGCATATATGTAAAAAAATCTCCTAAGAAGGTGAAAGCATAATTATTTATTAAAATAATTAAATGTAGCCTTTGTGAAAGGGTGTGATGGTTTGGAAACCACCTTGTAAGGCTTATATAAGCATTCATGTGAGACTTGGAAAGTAACACAAGAAAAAAGGGGAAAAAAAGAAAAACAAGTAGAGCACATTGCGGGAATAGGGTTCCAGGTTAGCAAGCTATGAGTAGGACGGAGAAGGGGCACTCCTACAGTGGGTGTCCAACCTAGGGTACAAGTGCGTGCACTTAGGATGGTCCTGGCCAAGGCATGATTTGTGGCATGAGTGTTGAGCATTGTTCCGGTGGAACCAGTACTTGTGTAGAGTGGGAAAGTATGCTTTCCTCCCAGACTACTCACAGACGGAAGAGGTTGAACCAAGGACCATTCCCACAATAGCTGGGGATTTCTTTTGCACATTTCTAAGATAAGTATTAATGCTGATAAATTATCTGAGCAATAAAGTTGTCTTAAATCGTTGAGTTTATTGAACTAATAATTTATTTACGACATGATTGAATGTATTTGAGTGAAATTGTTGATAAATTTATTATATGCATTTAATTTCAAAGTCTTTACTTCAACCTTAAATATTATATTAAAATTTGTACATAATTTTTTTGGAATTAATCTATGGAAACAATTTAAATCACTGCATTTCCAATTTGGGAATTAGTCTCCTTTCAATAGTATTACTGAGATTTGTATGAGAGAGAAGTGCAACTTGAGAGGAGAGAGTTGAGCTTTAGTGAGGTTTAGAATTGATCTCAAAGTAGGTCACAGAGTAGATCCCACAACCGACATTCTCATAGCAAGTCACAGAGTGGTGGGGTATCAAGCCCGACATGATCTACCCCATATGACAGGACATCGACATCAAAGTACAGGTCCTTAGGCTCACCACAATGAGAGGAAAGACAACCATCAGGTTCAGGGGAGCAGGGAAGCTTAGGCTAGGGCACCTTTTGACATTATGTATTATGACACTATATTTTGACCATCGAGCCTGCGAGCTTCATTTTGTGATATATAATACATCTTGACATTGTACTATGACACATTTTGATCGATATATGATATTATTTTTAGCGAAAATTTATGATATACAGTCGTATGTGATTATGCTTTATGGTTATGATTATGTTATGGATTTTTTATGCTTTTATGATGTGTATTTATGCATTCTATATGATCATGCGATCTTGTGATATGATAGATGATTATGCATTTATAATGTTATTTATGTATCTTATATGATTATGAAATTATGTTATATATTCAATCTAAACATATGACCTAAGTTTATGATGTGATATGATATGTGAATTCAATTAACCTTATGTAATATGTTGTCTATGGATTACGCATAGAATGATTAGAAATGGTTAATGTGAATGCAAAATATGGTGTATAATATGATTATGACTATGAAATGTTTAAAAATGTTGATGCAATGTAAATGAAATGTGATAAATGGAAGTGGACTATGATTATAATGTAAAATGAAATGACATACTTAATATGTTACAATGCTATGAAATGATAATTTTATATGGATGCACTCTATGTTTTTTTTATTTTATCATGCAAATATACGTGGCTTATTATGGTGATGTCTATGATGATAATCTATAGTTTTTCCTAACATGATCATGTATGCAACATATTTTTGTGTGTCACAAGACAGTGTCAAGATGTGGATAGAAGAAATGTTAGCGCATAATAGATGGATGTTAGTGTGGAGAATGGAAAAGAAAGTGTGAAGTTAGGAGGGAAATGACAAAGGGCAGAAATTCATGCTTTTATGTTTATCATCATCGAGCGTCAAAACTATAGAAAACGGAGCAGAAACACCATGGTATGACATAAACCAAGGTGTGCAAGGTTACCATTTGTGAGAGACAAGTAGTCAAAAGACAATGCCAAAATACAAGGAATGCCTTGACTCATACTAAGACAAGCAAAATAAAAGAGATCATGATCTAGCATCACCCTTCTAAATCCTTGATAGGACATCCTTGAGGTAGCTAGTAACTCAATCAAAGACAAGCGAAAAGATAAGAAAAATTCAAATCAACAAAGTGCACAACCATTTAGATCATTTTCTAGAGAGATAATGTTTATTGATAGAATTGACAGGGTTGACTAATTGATTAATTATTTGACCAAAGTCGATTGATAGATTGACAAGGTTGATTAATTATGCTTGGTTTCAAGAAAGACACATCCTGTATAAGGAAAGATTGATTGACCAAGTGACCAATTGATTAAATATCCAAGATTGTGTGACCAAATTGGAGTGACCGATAGGACTGACCAATTGACAAGATTGATTGATTCATTGGCCAAAGTGATCAATTTTTTGACCATTTGACAAGATTGGTTGACCATTGTTGACAAATATGGGTAATTGATCAATGAGATGACCATGCCTAGGTGTCAAGAAAGACATATCCTATATAAGGTGAGAGATAAGACTAACCAATGACAATGTCTAAATGTCAGGTAGGACACATCCTAATAAAAGATGAGTGATAGGAATGAATGAGGAAAAAGACATAATGCCATATTCCAACATAAGATCAATGACTTAGGTGAAAGTGATGATTAGGCAATTGATTGATTGATGATTAGAGTTTTTGGATATGCTTGTCTATTGATTCATGATTTGGTTTGAATAGTGATTGCTCGAGGAAAAAGAATAGGACCAAACTTGATAAACCCTAAAGGAATAACCTAGGGCCTCAGGGGCTCATCAATTAATGGCCTTGCCTACGTTATACACACAAAGACCTTGTAGTTTGATTGACACTAACCAAAATTGATATGACTCGACAAAACCCTAAGGAAAAACCTAATATCTTGAGGTCCCATTGAGTGACGACCTTTCCTACATAGCAATGTATAGAGACAACATAGTTTGACTAGACTAACACATACTAACTCTAACTCCGACTTTGTTTTTTGGAAGTTTTAAAGTTTTATGATTTTTTTTGGATTTTGATGTTTTAAAAGGCTGATACCATGTGTAGGATCCCTATAAAGATGTATGTCAAGGAATTTCCCTTAGTCAAGCATAGGACCAACTTATTATGGGTAAGGGGATTGATGGATGCAAATGATGGTCATGAAAGTGAAGGATGCTAAATGTCAATGGTTCTCAGGTCATGGGAAGTATGAAAAAGCTTTACAAATGGATGGACGAAAGGAAGAAAACCAGGTAGAGTGATAGTAGATGAAGGAACATAGACTGACTAGGCATGGTG
This sequence comes from Sequoia sempervirens, assembly GCA_007258455.2. Taxonomy (NCBI): domain Eukaryota; kingdom Viridiplantae; phylum Streptophyta; class Pinopsida; order Cupressales; family Cupressaceae; genus Sequoia; species Sequoia sempervirens. The sequence continues at coordinate 626,300,016 of VDFB02047230.1, forward strand.
TCCTTTTTCTAGGTTTTCATCATGGTACTTATCCAAAGCACCACTGAAGTGGTTTTTTCTTTTGGATGAATTATTTCTCTTTACTATTTTTATTTTATTTTTTCCATTTTTTTATTTTTTTGTTGTCACCAAGATGCTTGTTTGCTAAGTTTTCATCGGGGTGACCATTTTTTAACTCTTTTTTACCTTTTTAAATATTTTTCTAACTTTTTGATGGGATACTCTAAGAATTAGGTGTAGTATCTGTGAAGGTGCATATTGTTGATGGGTTCAAGCAATGGTTCACCTTTAGGAGTGGAGATCTAATAAGCACTGGATCCATATGTTGTTGTGATGATATAAGAGCCCAACCAATTAGATTCAAACTTTTTGGGCTTTTCTTGATCTATCTGATTCTTTGGATTATCTTTCAATACTAGGTCGCCAATGTCAAAGCTTCTAGGTCAGACCTTCTTATTGTAGTTGCATCAAAGGTAGTTTTGATACACATGCAAATGTGTTAAGGAATTCTATCTATTTTCATCTAAGAAATATAGCTCATGTCAATGGGATACACGTCATTCTTCTTGATCAATCAATACTTACATAGATACCCTCATGGATGGTAACTCAACCTCAATAGAAAGTATGGCCTCAAATCCAAAGACGAGGGAATATGGAGTAGATTTTGTGGGAGTATAAATACTGGTATGGTAGGACCATAAAGCAAGATTGAGTTGGAGATTCCAATCATGGCTAGCATCATCAATAGAATTTTTGAAGATTTTAAGGATAGTCTTATTAGATGCCTCAACTTGACCATTACCTTGGGTGTAATATGGGGCGACGAAATGGTGTTGGATATGAAACTTCTCACAAAGTTCACGAACATCCTGATTCTTGAAAGGGTGACCATTGTCTGTAATGATGGATTAAGGGATACCATATCGGCATATAATGTAATTGAGAATGAATTTGGATATCTACTCACCAGTAATGTAGGTCATCGGGTGGCTTCAATCCATTTGGTAAAGTATTTTTTAGCAATAAGGATAAAATTTTGCTCATTTATGGAAGTGGGATGGATCTTTCCTACGAGGTCGAGTCCCCATTGAGATAATGGCCATGGTGATGTACCAACTACAATTCCTGAGCTCGTGCATGTGTGAGATCTCCATGAATTTGACATTGATGACACTTCTTCACAAAGTAATAGGAATCATGTTACATTGTAGGCCAATAATATCCCATCCTCATAAGCTTTTTGGCTAAGGTAGGACCAGCAGAATGAGCTCTGCATATGCCATGGTAAACCTCTTGTAAGGCCATTTTTACTTCATTTGAGTCGAGACATCGGAGGAGGGTGCTATCTAGGCTATGGCAGTAAAGGGTATCATCGATGATGGCATATATAGAGGCTTGTTGGATAAAGGCTTTATGTTGGTTGGAGGACAAGTCAAGAGGGATAATTTTCTCATGCAAATAATTGTAAATGTCTTTGTACTAGGGGGATTCAAGACCAACAAGTTTGCACACAAGTTTAATTTCGGGGACATCGAACACATGGACCAAAAACTATTCCACCAAGAACTCATATTGCGATGCATTGTTAGGGATGTCCAAGAGACATCTAATTGTTTCCATTGCATTAGCTACCTTGTTCTAAATCCTCAATATTTTCTCAAAGGTAATAGCTTCGAAGTACAGTCTAAAACTATCAACCATGCACTTGTAGGGAATTAACTTCTCATCCTTGGTATCATAATCATCATTGACTTGCTTGATCACTGGTTGGGAATCACTATAAACTTAAAGATCCCTCATTTTCCACTTAATTTCCATTCAAAGACCTATTATTAATGATTTAGACTTAGCCATATCATTGGTGCATGGAAATTCTATTCAAAATGACTTAGGAATGGAATCCTTTTGAGGCGTGATGAATAAAATACCAGCTCCTGAACCATGACTTGTGTAGGACCCATCAAAGTACAATTTCCATGTTGTTGGTGTTTCTATGAAAAAGATTGATTCATCCAAAAATTTGGTCATTAAAGGATGGTCTTATTTCATCGGTGCATCTACAAGTTGATCAGCTATCACATTTCATTTTCTTTCCTTTCAATCAACATATTCAATTTCATACGCACTTAAAATCATAACCCACTTAGCTAGTCATCCTATCAAAGCTACTTTACTGAGCATGTACTTAGAGGATCAATTTTGGCTATCAATTTTGTATTATGGTTTAGCATGTAATGTCTCATTTTTAGTCCTATGAATACAACTACTAGGTATTCTCATTCAATAGCACTGTAGTTTAACTCATATTCGACCAAGGTACGACTGATGTAGTAGATTGCTTATTCTTTTCCATCATTATCATTTTGTGCCAATAATGCCCCTAGTAGTCATTGTTACATATACTATTAAATATCTACCATCATTTGGAGCCATAAGAATTGGTGAAGTCAGTAGATAATGCTTAATTTGATCAAATGCTTCTTGACATTTTTTTGTCCAAATGAAGGGAATTCCTTTTTGCAACAAATGTTGAAATGGATTGATATAGTCATTGTTACATATACTATTAAATATCTACTATCAATTCGAGCCATAAGAATTGGTGAAGTCAGTAGATAATGCTTAATTTGATCAAATGCTTCTTGACATTTTTTTGTCCAAATGAAGGGAATTCTTTTTTGCAACAAATGTTGAAATGGATGAATCTTATCTACTAGCTAAGCGATGAATCTATGGATTGAAGTCTTCCTTGTAAAGTCCTTAGCTGACTAATGTTGGTGGGTGGTGACATGTCTAAGATAGCTTTTACTTTTGCAAGATCAAACCTCTATTCCTTTGTGGGAGACAATGTATCCTAAAAGTTTGCCTGATTGGACCCCAAAAACACATTTCTTTAGATTTAACCTAATTTTTTGTTTTTCAAGTCTTGTGAAAATCTTATCCAAAACTGTTAGGTGACCACTTCTTTCTATAGATTTTGAGATAAGATCATCAACATAATCCTCCATAAGTACATGTATATAATCATGAAAAGTGGTAGTCATGGCTCGTTAATACGTAGCCCTAGCATTCTTGAGTCCAAATGACATAACATTCCAACAGAGGGTTCCCCAAGCACATGTGAAGGTTGTCTTGTGTCAATCTTAAAGAGAAATCCTTATTTTATTATAGCCCGAGAATTTTTCCATAAGTGATAACATCTCATATCCAGTAGTAAGGTCCACTATGATGTTAATATTCAGTAAGGGGAAATCACATTTAGGACAAGCCTTGTTAAGATCCCTAAAATTTGTGTGTACTATGATTTGGACATTCAATTTTGTGACAAGAACAATATTAGATATCCAATCTATGTAATCAATAGGGTGTATTAATCCTACATCATTTCTTTAGTTCAACCTTGACCAGGATTGCAATCTTTAGGTGCATTTTCCTTAACTTATGTTTATATGGTTTGGCCTTTGGTATCAATGGAAAGTGATGTAAAAAAAGCTCAAGATCAACCCCAAGAATATTAGAATATGACCAAAAAAAATTAACTTGTCTCTTTGAAAAGAATGTTGTAAACTCAAGTTTTTCCTAAGTGGTCAAAGATGCTGCAAGTTGTATGATTCTAGAGTTATCTTGCATCCCAATGTTCACTTCTTTTGTCTCTTCTACAAGAAATGGAAATTTCTCTCAGTCTACAGGGAGACTATCCAAACTTCCATCCTCAGGTGCCTCTGAGAGGTTTTCACCTTTGAATATGTCCTTTATTTTTACTTTTTCATTTTCAATAGGCGCCTTTTGGTTTTCACCTAAAGACCTATTCTTTTTATTTTGACTGTTTATTTTCACTTTTGCAACTAGAGGAAAGGAAAGCCTCACCCAATTATACTACACTATCAAGTTCTATGATGAAGCCAACCTTATGATCCCAATATAAACGTTTCCTCAAGGTCATAATCACTGAATGATTTATCTCAACCCCATTCCCATTGATTGGAATCAGAGCCAGTCTAATAGTCCTCAAATGTCTTGATTTCATTTGAAGCATTAATAGTTTCACCCAAAGGCAACCCAATACCAAGGATGCTCACTTTTTCTGATACAAACCCCAACCCTATATACTTTGGTAATTTGGGAGGTAGTAAGGGTTCCACTATCCTGTGTTTGTTTAGACCAAGGGCATTGTGTCCATCATATCCTTGTTGCTTCATTAAGAGGAACCCTTTTGGATGATGTTCAACTAGCAACGACTTAGGTTCTATGCCCTCCTCTTCTTTTTATAGCTATGTATAAATGTGTTCATCCAAAGATTCTTTGGTTAACTCCCCCCATTTAGTGAAGATGGTAGGAGGATTGTAGATGATAACTTTAGGATGCATAAGATTCGGCTTGCCATAAGACTTTGGTGATTTAGGAAACTTTCCAATGCAAAAGAGGCTCTTCATGTTGTATTCTCTACATCTTTTGTCTTGAATCTAGATTTTGGTTTTGGATGGTGTGGTGACTAGAGTGGATGATTTGACAAGGTTAGATGGATCGATGTAGTGGGAAGAGGTGGAAGATGAGGCCTCTCAATTTATGGGCACTTTGTGCTCAATGGTTCCCTTTAGGTTAGTGCAATATTGAAAGGGATCAGGATCCCCAGGAATAGTAATTTAAGTGCCATCATGTGGAAACTTGAGGCATTGGTGGTATGTGGATGGTATGGCCTTCATGGTGTGAATCCATGGACATTCAAGGAGAAGGTTGTAGTGTAAATATAGATCTAAGACATGAAACAATGTGTTTTGCATAGCTAGACCAACTCTTATGGGGAGTGAAATTACTCCTTCAGATGAGAATTCAACATCATCATAAGCCTTGATAATAATTTTCTTGGTTTGATCTAGGCAATTATCAGACTATCCCAATACTTTTACTAGTTTCAAAGAGAAAATGTTTAGACCTTCCCCCCCGTCTACCAAGATTCATCTGATCTAATGTTTATTTATGTATACTTCCAAATGTAGGGGATCATTATGATCTGACTTTTATGTGGAAAAGTCTTGTTTAGAGCAGGTGACATTGTGTGGTATAGCTAGGTATCCAACCACATGACCTGAAATTAGTTGACATTTAGGTCGACGGGTACAAATGATTCCTGCAAGGCTTTATCAAGGATAGCTCTTTGTTGAGGGGATATGTGAAGGAGTTATATAATAGAAATATGTGTGAGAGTCTTCTGTAGCTGCTCTAGGAGATTGTACTAGCTTTTCGGTTGTGGATTGGAAGGGGTCTCTTGTAGAGTTACCTTGGATCTACAAGTGGTGACAACACATTCTAAACTTTTTTTATTTACAGTAATGGTGGAAACTTGATCATCAAAGTTTAGTATGTGGTGAATGATAGTGTTGTAATCATGCACAACATGGGTATAATTGGAATTATTGTTATTCCATGAACTAGAGGCTTTTCCTTTATCATGATATTGCAAGGGAGTTTTAAATATAGTATTATCAGAATTTTTCTTCCTAGTGAAATGTCTACTGAGATGACTCCTTGTTTGATGAGGTCTTGAATGATATTTTGAGTCTCCATCATGATGATGTCTTATGTCCTTTTTCCACAGTGATATTTACAATATTCGTTTTCCTTCCACTAGTTAGGTTTGATCAATGAAGCTTCATATTTCTTGATGTCTGGCAGTTGGATGACATTGGATTGTAAAAGTGTCTTTAGGATGGACTCAATGGGTTCACCCAATGGGGTATATGTTCTCTTAGTGCGTGGAGGTCCTCTGCGTTGTTGATTGTTTTGGACTGCATTCAATGTTTGATCTTGACCTTGTGTTTGGGAATTTGATATGTTTGATGTGTTTGATGTGGAAGGACCTTTTGTTGGCATATGGCTTCTATTTTTTTCATTGATGGCAATCTAAGTCATTATTTTTGTCCGTAGATCATATTTTTTCCTACTAGCAGGCAAAGTGAAGAACAGAGTTTTACTGGAAGTGAGAATGACAAGGTATTTGGTTAGTATGTCGATCTGTATGCTTCATCGAATTATCATTTCAGGTTGTGGATCTTGGGGAAGGTTTTTGAGCATATATTTTATCTTATTGTTAAGTTTTGTGTTGTCGCATTAATCGGTGTATGAGTTAGGAGACCTGACAGGATGATTTTTCTATTTATTTGCTCATGGTGGTCGACTTGGTGAATGTAGCATGTCACAGATGTATAAGGAGTAATTGTTTAATTGTTTCTTGTGTGGAAATTTTGTTTTGGGTCCCAACATAAAATTAGCTAACTTTTATGGGTGTGCATTAAATATAATTTATGATTTGAGCTGACCATTGGAGAATTTTTCATATTTCATTGAAACCGACTTGAAGCGATTGAAATCCTTAATAGCGGATATATATGTGATTTTAGGTAATTCATTTTGATGTGTGAATAGGTGTTAAGAGAAGAGAAAATGTGTGCGTGAATATCAAAAAATTAGTTGAGAAAATTTTTCTTATGCAGAAGAGGATTTTTGTGTAGTGAATTAAGGCAGAGCGGAGAGAAGTTTAGAATCAGATAGAAGGTCTAGAACCTGATCTATGAGCTTCACTGGAACTGATACTAGGAATTTGCAGATGCTAATTTTTTAGGTCAACCTTTTGTTGTAATCCAAACATTTTGTAAGGCAGTGAGCCTTCCTAATATTGAGTAGTGAGCGCTAGGTAGTGTGCCTGAATGCATGTGCATTCCCTTTTTCTTCATACTTTTAACAGAGTATAAATTGTGGATTAATCTCCATCGTGCTTTTTCCCCTAACAGGGTTTCCACATAAAAATCTTGGTGTTATGGTGTTTTTATTGTTTCCTTCATGTTCTTGCATCTGTACTTCTATTGAAATGTTGTAAATGGGTTAAGATCTAAAATTAAATTTAAATATTATTGAACACTGATTCACCCCTGCGCCTCTCCATGTTACTTGAGTCCAACACCTTTGAGGTGAATGGTAGGACCTTTTTTTATCACTTTTGCATCAATGACTCCATCATTAGTGACATGCTTATTTCGGGACCAAAATTTACCTTTGTCATTATTTAGCTTTGGGGTTTCTTTGTGTACTTTAACTAGTCCCTTTGCGACAAGAGCCTTTTCAATAAATACACCTTTCTCAATTATATCCTCAAAATTTGTACAAAATTGTATTTGAAGACCATACATCAGTTCTACATTAAGTTTTTCCAGGAACATGGGGACTAGTTGTTTCTCTGGGATGTGACAAGGACACTTGCTAGCCATACGTCACCATCTTTGGTAAAATGAGGTAAGTGATTAATGAATCTATCAGCCAAGTCACCCCATGTCCTAATCCCTGGAGGAAGGTTTTCGAACCAATCTAGCGTTGGCCCTATGATACTTCAAGGGAATAGTCTCATCAAATAAGTAGGATCATAAGTGATTTACATACATGTATTAAATTCTCGAATGTGTTCCATTGGATCTACTTTCCCTTTGTACTTGGGTAAACTTGGTGTTGTGAAGTGAGGGGGAAAGGGCAACATGTATAAAATTTTGGAAAATAGATAGGGGCACAATTCCTCCATGGAATAAGTTTTCTTGTTGGTCCCTAATTGTATTTTTGTCATATATTGTTGTATGACTTGTATTTGTTGCATCAAGGTGTCTACAAGAGATGGTGTTGTGTTGGTTTGATTTTGTGTCATGACATTGGTGTTGAGGTCAAATGTTGGGTTTGGATTCAGATTGATATTTGGTGACATGGGACCTTAGTTTCCTTGTTGATATTGATGTGTGAATGTTGTATTGGTGTTAGTTTGGTTTGGAGTGAAATTAGTATTGAGATTTTTCCCAAAAGTCATGTTTGTATTTGGTATGGTGTTTTGAAATTGTGGTGTGGGCCCTTGATTTGTACTTTGGATTTGAAATGTTGGACCTTGATTTGTGTTTTGGAAAGATGGTGTAATTCCTTGATTGATGTTTGAAAATTTAGGTTCTTGATTAGTGTTTTGGTACGATGGGGTAGGTCCTTGATTTGTATTAAAAAATGTAGGTCCTTGATTGGCACTTTGGTTTGGCACTCTTTGTGGGAAAATATGAATTCTCCTAGATTTTTTGGTTTATTTTGATTCGAGGGGGGAGTGTTTTGAAATTGAAATGTGGGGACTTGATTCATGTTTTGAAGTGTAGGCGTGGGACCTTGAGATGTAGGACCTTGGTTCGTGTGTTGAAATAGAGGATTTGTGAAAGTCATACCCATGGAACTTGATGAAGCTAATGAGCTACCAAATGTAAAATTTTCCCTTGTGTTGTTGCATGAGTTCTCTTGTTTCCAAATGTGGAGATATTAGGAATGTGTGTAGTAGTTGTTGCCATGTGTGTTGTTGTCCCAAGTGGTAATGCAATAGACATTTTTTGTGAAGATGGCATCCCCAATGTGAATGGGTTTTGATTAAGTCCTTGGTTTAGTGATTGAGTAGCTCCTTCCATAATTGTGGATACATAAAAGCCTTGAGGAAGTTTAGCACCCCTTTTGGATAGTGCATAAAAGTATCTATTAGGAATAACACTAACAAGCTCATCAACAGTGCGTAAAATCCTTGGATCTTGGTAAGCTCTTTCAACCTCTTCAGGAGTCAATTTCTTGTTGAATTCATCTAAGCCTAGATTGCCAAGTGTGTTGGTTGGCTCTCTTTGTGGTGTATATTGATTTGAATTTGATCCAAGGTTAGTGTCATGATTTGGACTATAAAAGGGGTCACTTGAAGAATCCATATTCTTCCTTTTAGTTCGTGATCTTGTTTCAACCATGTAAGACTTGCAAGTTGGAAGAGATGCAAGATGATATGAAACTAAACTATGTTTTTTATGATTTTTTGGATATAAGGATGCAAGATGACCATGAAAGGGAAATGATGACCTTAGGACCAAAGGATGATGTTAAATGAAACCAATAGATCCAAAAGATATCGAAGGGAGAATAATCAATGGTCAAAGATGATGAGATTGTGAATAGGAAATGCTAAACCAATGACCAAAGGTAGTGATGCAACTAAGTCTAAGATGAGATTAAGCTATGTTTTTGTGGTTTTAGGACATATAAGGATTGAAAATGATAATGAAATCTAAGTCCAAGACTAAGTATTGAGAGGATGATAATGATGTTATGCTTAAAGGATATGGTATGAAGCTAAATGATACTGGAAAAATGACACTAAGGATATGGACCTTAAGATTTAAGAGAAAGGATGATAACCAAGCTTTTGTAGATCCAAGATAACAAACCCAATTGTCATTGACCTTTGTGATGACCAAGATTGAGAAAATGATGGATTTGAAAAGGTGAATCTAAACTAGGACACAAGTTTGAGACTCAAATTTTGACCAAGATGACAATGACAAAGATTGATAAATTAAAAGATAAAGGTCAATGACAAGTTGGATAAGTAACCATGGACTATCCAAAAGCTCAATAAACTTCCTATGTTTGAAATCTAGAAAGTATGTATAATCTAAAACCAAAGATTAACTATGCAAGGAAAAAACCAACAATGCAACCTAAAATGCAATGAAATCCTAAATGAAGATGATGGAATGGATTGGTAAAAGTTTGTAAATCTAAGGTTTAGAAGATAAGATCACTATCAAGATGAATTAAATTAGGTTTGGATTAGTATATTTTTGAATTTCTGATAATTAGGAAATTGTGGCTCATGGCTTTGCAGTTGTGATGTTTTCAGATGTAGGTTTTTGGTTAACAAATGTGGTGAATTACAACAGTTGCGGCTTTTTTTCTGTCAAATGCAGTGCAGGATGTCAATTGCATTCTTTTAGTGAATAGATGCAACTCAAAAAGAAATTGCAGACCTGTTTTAATCAGTTGTGATTAACAAAAAGTTTGATTTGCAAAGTGATGGTTTGAACTGGTTTTTATGATTGATTTTTGACTTATTTTGGCGTGATTTTACGAAATTGATTTTGGAAAACACATGAAATAGTCTATAAATTGCTTGGTTTGATTTGAGTGTGAAAATGTATTATTGCAATGTGTATAAAGCACTTGTAAACAATGCACAACCTAGGCTAGAAAGAGATACTAATTGTTGAGTCCCTACTTGGATTGCTCCAAAAACTTAGACAAAGTGGATAGCTAGAGATCTTTGTGACATTGGCTCCCCCTTACATGGCATAGGAAAACCAAAATATCTTACCCCCGAAGATCCTATGAGCTGAGGGATTTCCTATCTCTACAATGAATAGTGGAATGTAGGGCAACTTCAGAGGTCTGACCTCCTATACAAACAAGTAAAAGGGTTCTTGGCCTCTACAACAAGTGGTTCTTAATTTGTGTTTTAGGGTAATACTAGTGCCTATACATGTGATGGTTTGCTTAATTAAGAGGCCTCCCAGTCCCTTCATTAGAAAGGATTTTTACACATCTTAAAGATACCAGAGATACATCTATTGGTATAGGGCATCTGCACCAAGTGATTGAAGACTTTCCCAACAATCACAATAATTTATATAGCAGATCGAAACAAAGTACCACTTGGGTTGTTCCCTCTCAAAAGTTAAGAGGCAGGCCCTCTAATGGTAACAAAAGTGAGACAAGTATGTTGTTTTTGATCTCCAAGATCGCACAAAGTGCAAGGAGAGAGCATACACAACACCTCTTTCTCACACATGCATGGGGTTGATTTTAAAAAGAAAATCCCAAAACCAAATGTGTGGGTTGTTATATAAATGCAAAAGGATGCTTTTGATTCTCAAGATCACCAAATGGCACAAGAGAAGAGCATATACATCTAGAGGAAAAATACCAACCACAAGATATTGCAAACACAAGTTAATTTTAATTGCACTTATGTTGTCAAACAAGCACTTGAGATCTTTTTAGACCAATGACGTGTGATGCTACAAGTCAATTTTAAATCCCATGAGTGAAAATATGTATGGTGTTGTTCATTTTAGCCTTCATGAGTGATAATGCATGTTCATTTGAAAACCCTTATGAGTGTAATGCAAATTTTCTTTTGTAAGCAAGTAAAACAAAATTGATAACTTTAAGGAAAAAGAAGGTAAGCTCGATTGTTTCCAAAGAAATAGTTTTAAACTCCTCAAGACCAATGCCACATGCTGAAAATGGAAGATTAGCAAACCAAAAATGCTATTCTAAAGAAAACACAAAAGGAAAAAACTTAAACAAAACCCAAAACTGAAAAGATAAACCTTAATAGGCAGTTACATTGTTTGGACTGACAGTTACGGCTCTGTAATGTGGTTTCAAAAGTGACGATTCTGATTCGCTGTACAGCAAATGGGGCTCACTCTAGATGAGTTGTGTCACTGGGTCTTTTGACGATTGCATCTCAAGAGCTTTCATTTGTGTCATTTTTTTTCAAATTTGAAAGCCCACCTTCAGTTGTGTTGCCACCCTTCATAGTTGCCTCATTTTTTGGAATTTCAATAGCCTGCCTTTAGTTGCGTCATTTTTTTTCACAATTGTGTCTCATGAACCTCTAACACAACAAAAATAAAACAAAAAGCACAATTTTTTCTACAAATTCCGTACACTTCACGTCAGGTTCACCAATGTAAGATAGGAATTCAAAACAACAAAGATAAGTGACAACCACTGCACTAAATTTAAGCTAAAATCCAAATCCAAACAAGAAAGAACAATCAAACACAAGGAATGAAATAAAAGCAATAAAACATCAAATTCCCCATGTTGAAGTTGAATAACCTTCCTTGTCTCTCCTCAAATCAACTTTTGCAAGTTTCTCTCAAATTTTTTTGTCTGAAAATACCTGCAAACGATAAACATGAATGTTGGAGAAATGTGATTGTTAAATAAAAAATGGAGAAGAAAACCTTTTCTTATAGAAGTCCATTCAAATGAATGAACGAGATTGAAGTTCTAGAAAGACTCTCAGATCGACAATTGAGGATTCATGCACCACAGAGTAGTGGGCTAGGGATGACTATGAAATGGATGGTCAAGATCAAAAGGGGACAAGAGACAATCAATGGTTGAGATTCAAAAATGAGAGAGTGGAGGGATAATGGAGGAATTAAATAATAAAATTTAATTAATTCATGAGAGGAGAATCTTTGACCAAGTGGGGGAATAATTTATTTAGATTATTTATTTGTGGAGGAAGAGGAAAATGTGAATTTAATTAAAATGATTGTGCAACCAATTTAATTAAATAAGAGGAAATAGGAAAGGAGGATTAAATAATTAACTTAGATTAATTATTTAATAGTGAAGACATGACAATTTAAGATCATTAAATAATTTCAATAATTATTTAACTATAGAAGAACATAAAGATTAATGAATAGATAAATAATTAATAATAATTATTTAACTATAGAAAAATAATGAAAAGAAAATAATTAAATAAATGATAATTTATTTAACCATTGAAGGAAAGAGTGTTAGCGACACAATTAAATTTATTTAATTGATCATAGTAGAATGAAGATCAAGAGAATGAATTGATTAAATAATTAACATTATTTAATTAATAGAAGATTGTGATCAATGGAAATAAATAAACAGTTAAAATTATTTAATTACACAAGGAAGAAGGTCAAGACAATGGAAATATGATGCTTGCAGACCAAGACATTTTTGAGAGTCTAAAACAACAATTATAGCTCCATAAAAGAGTCAAAGAATAATACTAAAACCGAAAGAAGCTATTTTTTTAGTCAACATGATGAAAGAACTTTTAAAAAATACTTCATCACTTTACATCATCCCAAATCCATAAGGAGGAAATATAATGTAACATCTAGGCATTTGCTTCCTTGAGGTATCTTGGTCTGGATTTTATTTTCTAACTATCTATGAAGGGATACATAGGGCATGCTTGTGCTTGCTACATTGAGTGTTTAATGGTGTTTTAGCTTCATCATTTTGATTAATAATCTGTGTTATGATTGTTGTTTTTGTGCATTGAGATATGTGTATGGTAGTGTGCCAAGCTCCTTATGAGAATTTCTTGTATTCTAAATTAATTTTTTGTATACTTTGAGATGTATATGTTATGTTTTATATGTTTGGATTATCATGGTGTTCTGTTGCATGAATATCATTATATGTATCATGATTATATACTTTATATGATGTTGAATCTTATTGGATTATTTTCATGTGCTTCAACTATTATATATTAAGTAGGTATGCTTGATGTGTGTATTGAGTGGTTACAAGTATAGGTTTATTTTTGAACCTGATATGCAAGTCTGAGTTATTCTTTCAATAGTGATTATATTGGAGATGTCACTTTGGATAATGTGCATGTATCCACTATTAAACTTGGTCGAGTTCAATATGAGCACTATTTTCCCCTTTGATTTTGGATCCAAATCAATGGCTATTCTAGTATCTATGTGTTGTGAAAAAATAGTGAATTCATTATTTTAATGTGGTTTTCTATTTCTCGTTTGTATGCAATTGTATTTTTAAGATGAAATATTGCATATGAATAGTGATTGATGCATTGGGAATCTAGAAATTGGTAAAGAAAAGGAAGGGAAAATTATAATTTAATATGCATTATAAATGATATTTAAATTGTTGCAAATAGTTAAAATTGTTATTCAAAAATTTTCCTTTGGCTTTAGAAAATTGATTAAATCATATTATTTTAATTGCCTGAAAATATTAGTTAATATTGCTCTATATGCCTCTAGAAAATAAATGAATTAGGAACTTTATTTTAAATTTCCATATTGTATTTTGTGAAAATTAAAATTAAAGAAATAAAAATAGAGGAAAAATATACTAATTAAATGAAGAAAATAGAAAGTGGAAGTGAATAGAAAAGTAAAAGAGATAAAATAAAAAGGGTTTTTTTTGTTTCATTCCTCATTTTTACTAAATTCTCCCTCTCTCAAACCCTCTCCCCTCAAAAATTTAAGAATGGATGGAATTTCTTGTAAAGAACATATTAGTGCTCAATTATTGTGTTAATTACAATTATGTTAAGTTTGACATTCCTTGCTCCTTGTCGAATGAAAGTGGATACTTTGTGAAGTGTTTGGGACAAAGTATTTAAAACTTTGTATGCATATGTGTCTTCTACTATGAGTAGCTTGTACATTGATGTGAATGTCATTTACATGTTTAGCATTGAGTGAGGTATGTTTGAATCCCAATGTGAGGTTGATGGTATTTCTTTTGGATGAGCTTGAGAATGAAGTGTGTTTAATTCCTTGTTTGGATCATTAATGGTTTTTTTTTCTAGTAGGTGGTTGGTTGTTGATTCACTCCACCAACTATTCTTTTTCTTTCTTTTCTTGTGCTTATTTTTTATGTTCATGTGATCATATTTCCTAGTGCTTTAGCATATTTGAGTGTTTTTTGAAGTTTTGTAGATACTAAATCCATGTTATTTAATGGATTGAAGTGCACCTCATATCAATTAGATGTGATTTCCATAGCTACACTTATGTTTGACATATAATGTATGGGTATCATGATGTATTAGTAAGTTTTTTTGCACATATTATTTATATTTGATATATTATAATTTTATATATCTACCTCTCATTGTGTTTCTAGTTTAGGTAAACTTGGTGGTTGTAGGAGTTTCTTCTTAGTAGTTTAGAGGTGTTCATAGCTTAGTGTTAGAAGGGATGCAATTCTTATGTGAAGAATTGGCTATCTTGTGTATTATATTTATAGAATACTTGGTGTTTGATCCTTGTAGAGGTTCTTTGTTTTGCCTCTTCTTTTTTTTTATCATGGTTTCATGATCTTGTTGGGTTGTCTAACCCTTAGGTTGGTCATATTTGAGCATCATTATGATGTAATATTTGATTTTTTTCTTTTTTTTTTGTTTACTTGCCTCCTTGGATATGCCCTTGTGAGTTTTTGGGTTGTTAAGCCTCATTTGTTAAAATGCTTATTCCTTTAAAGAGGTTGTTTCCTTGACTCCTACTTTTGAGAACCCCTAATTTTTATTAGTTTTGTATTGATAATTTAGTGTGTTAAGGAAATCATCACTTTTCTAGAGTGGTACCTGAGGGATAACCTCATGAAGTGAGCCTATTTCAAGAAGTGTGGCATGCTCTCGGTGAGAATGGAGGTGAGGTATTGTTTTCCCTAGCCTTGAGGGATGGTTTTCCCTAGATTTTGAGTTGTATCTTTGATGATTAAGGCCTTGGTATTAGGAGATATTATCGAAAGGACAATATTATGTTTGTAAGTATCTTGGAGTGCTAAGGTTTGTTGGTTGTGTTCCTTTTCTTGGATAAGTGAGTGGCTAGATGGAGTTTCATGGTAGCTATAATAGTCCTAGTGTAGGATATATTTTTCTTTTGGTCAATTGGACCATGTAGTTAGATCTTTCCCTCAATTTTAGTAGTAGTTGGAGGATGAAATGTTGTGATCTCTAAGGTGGTTGCACACCTAGTGCCTAGTGTTTCACTATCTTTTGCACCTTTAGATATACATGTGTTGTGTTTTTGAGCCCTAGACTTGGTGAGAGTCTAGAGAGTTGATATTGTGAGATTTATTGTGTTTAAATGATTGAATTACTAAGAGTACCTTATCCTTATTGTGTAGGCTTCCAAGAGTAAGCCTAATCTTAGTGGGGGAAGATGCAACATCCACCCATTTTCTTCCTCGAGATGCCTTGGTCTTAGCTTTGATTTTCAATTATGTATCAAGGGATGCATAGGTTGCACTTCTATTTGTTGCATTGAGTTCCTATTGGTGTTTCATCTTCACCATTTTTGTTGTTAGTCCTTTTTGTGACCATTGTTTTGGTGCACTGAGAAATGTGTATGACAGTGTTCCAAGTTCCTGTGAGGACTTGATGTATTCTATTATTGTTGTATCTCTTGAGATGTATATGTTATGTTTTATATGTCTAGGTTACCATGGTGCTCTATTTTATAGATTTTAGTATATGTATCATGATTATATATTTTATGTGATGTTGAAACCCACTGGATAATTTTCATATGCTTCAGCTAATCTATGTTAAATGGGTACACTTGATGTGTACATTGAGTGGTGATATATTTATAGTTATTTATCCACCTAGTATGTAGGCTTGAGTTATTCCTTAGCAGTGGTTATATCAAAGATGTCACTTTGTTCTAATGTGTATGTAGCCACCATTGAACTTGATTGAGTGTGAGGTGAGCCATGTTTTCTCCTTTGGTTTCAAATCTAAATTAGTGGTTATTATAGTATTTGTGTGTTGTGGAAAAATAGTAAATGCATGACTATAATATCATTTTTTATTTCTTGTTTGCATGTATTAAATTTTAAAGATGAAATATTGCATGTGAATAGTTCTTTATGTATTGGGAATCAGGAAATTGGAAATAAAAGGAAGAGAAAATTATAATTTAATATGCATTAGAAATGATATTTAAATCATTGCAATTAATTAAAATTATTATTCAAAAAAAATTCGTTAGCTTTTGAAATTTTGATTAAATTAGATTATTTTAACTATCTGAAAATATTAATTAATAGTGATCTATATACCTTTGGAAAAGAAATGAATTAGGTATTTTATTTTAATTTCTAGATGTTTTTTGTGAAAATGAAAAATAGAGAAATGAGGATAGAGGACAAAGAAAATAATCAAAGAAATAAAACAAAAAATGGAAATGAAAACCCTTTCCTCTCAAAAATTCAAGAATGGATAGAATTTCTTGTTGTTCGATTTCTTCGGGTTGGAATGGGAATTTGAAAAAAGGATTGCATGGGATTTTTGCATTACATTCTAGATTAGCTAGTCAAATTTGAGGAAAAGTGGAAGAAAATGGTAAATTTTGCAAGTGTATATTTGAGATATTTTTCCTTATTTGTTCATGTTTTGGGTTTCTCCTTTGATTTCTGCCATGATTTAGCCTTAAGGAAGCATGTGACCTCCATTTTAGGTTTGATTTTATGAATTTTAATTAAGTAAATTTAATATTTTTAAAATTTTTAAAATTTTCTATTTTGTACCCTCACTATGGAATTTTTTTCTTAAAATTTCTAAAACATGAATTTAATGTTAAAAGTGTGGTGTAGGGAATATTTGGAACTAAAGGATATCTTATAGTATTTAATTTTTAAATTTGAACTTTTATTTAATGGTGGATTTGGGGTTTTTATGGTCTTACAATGACAAATATTTAGAAAATTTCAATTTTTTAGTGATTCTGAATGAATTTTAATGTTGGGAAATAAGTATCCCTATTTACTTTTGATTTAGAACCTTTTGAGACTATGTTTTCTAATCCCTCAAAACTATGCATTAAAATATGTGTCATGCTGAAATGGTTCTTTGACATGATGAACCTAGGATTTTAGGTGGAGGGTGTAAGAAATGATTGGTTATTGATGTTGGTCAAGGAACAAAGGGGCCTAAGGAAATGAAAAGAAAAGATTTTTTTAATTAACTGATAACTAAATACATTGGGTAAATAATATAACCAATATAAACATTCCTATGGTATAGCTAGAGTGATTGTATAGGCCTGGTATTAGCATATAAGGCATGCCCTCTTGGAGGGCACTAGTCCTTTCTAGTTGGGTTCCTCATGTGGGTGAGTTAATGCATAATCAAATCCATGACATTCCCTCCCTCGTACATCCTATTTTTCATTTTCCTTGATGGTGTTCAACTTGTTGTTCAACAAAAGAGACCTATCTCTTGGCATGTTGTGATTGAAAGAGAGATGGATTACATGTCATGTCCATTTTGTGTTATTCCTTGTTAGCATGTCTATACTATATGATGAATATTTCTTTTTCTTATTATTGGTGATGTTATCCCCTTGAGCATATATATTTGTGATTTGATGATCATTTTTTTACTTGTTATGTATTGGATGTGTATCATTCTTGTTGGCCTATATTAAATTTTGGGCCAAAATAGGGCAGACAAGGGTGAGGGTGCCCTAGTATGATCTATTTTGAATTTGAGATGTTCATGAAATAAATAAATAGTTTAATTTCCCAAAATTAAATTGATTATCTAAAGACGGTAATAAAACAAGAAATTATCAAGAATAATTAGGCTCAAGCACTTAAGGGGGAGCCATACATAATGTGAAATTGTTAAGGGTGACAATTGTCGATGCTACAACTAGAACATCCAATGGCTAGCATAGCTCCTTTCCATATGTATTTCCCAAGTATCAAACATAACATGCATCAATTGTTAAACGTATTATGATCAATGATAGGGATTTGATATTCCTCTCGTGAGCATTGTTATATCTCTATTGTGTTTTTCCACTCTTAGTAGGACTAATTTATTCAAATCCACAAATCCTAGTGACCATATTTTAAATTTAAATACATGCAAAGGATCATGGTACAACATTCATGATACATTCAAGGAACATTTTCCCTTCCATTCCAAATCAAATTTGTGGGCATTCATATATTAGGTAGATGGATTAGTTTGTGTAGAATTTTAGTAGGTAGTTACATGCATGTTCTATCCATGACTTTGGAATTAATTACCTAGTCTTTTTTATCTTTCTAGTTAATTTCTCTATTTTGTATAAATAAGAGATCACCATGCTTAGTTTTAAAATTGGAATATACACTAGGTATGATTATAGTTATAATCTTTGTAGACTTACTATTTTCTCAAGCAATTTATCTATTTAGTAACCTTCATATTTCTATAATTATTCTCTAACATATGATTAATATAGAAAATTGGAATAAATTCTATCTTTTTTCTATTTATTTATATGACTACCCTTTTTCTTACTTTTTAGATGCTTAAGTCACAAGTTTCTCTTGATTATTGTTGTGAAAATTGTATCTAATTGGAAGATAAACAAATTATCTAGTGAATAATATATGATTTCTCACTTAGAATAGATTTAGTTTATGTATTCTATTTTTGTCCTTTCTTTCTCTTTTCCCTACAAGTGAATTTGAGAGTTGTTCTTTGAGCCACATCCCATTCTCATAGGATTCTCATGCTTGATATTTATACAAGCACAATATTATAGTGAGAATGAAAACTTATCAACAATAATTAATGGTAAATACATTTTGTGAAATTGGAGATTCAATCTTACATATAAGATCATTTTATTCTTCATATTGTGAGCATATACATAATTATTGTGCATTAATGAATACCTTTTGAGATACTTTAGTTATTAGACCAAGGCTGATGATTTGATTCACATCACTTTTACCATACATCATTCCATGATTTATCACATGCTTTCATATATTACACTACCTCGTACTCTAGAGTGCATTTATATAACGATCCACACTTTCTACCTCTTGTAATAATTACTTAAGGGATCTTATAGATTTATCTTTGTCTCATGTTAATACAACATTTTCAATTACTTATAATGACTCTCTTGTGGCCCATTTTATGACTTCTCATGACCCATCTTTTGAGAACTATGATGCACATGATTATCTTGTTGTCCCATTATATATCTCATTAAGCAACAAGAGAAAACACAACTTATTTATGTTGTATAATAGGTGGCTACTTTTGATAGACCATGTCTATTTAGGTCAATCAATGAGTGTGTTAACATTATGGATGTGTTTCACCATGGATTTAACAAATATAACATTCTAGGAGACTTTGAGCAAGACAATTTGTCCCCAATTGCACACATTCACACAATATTTCTACCTTTAGGAATTGATTTTATAATTCCAAGTTGTTGATGAGATAACCTAAATACTTGGTATGATAGGATTAAAGAAAAACTTTAAAAAATCACTGCCAACAATGTCCTAAATCTCTTTATAAATTTATAGGGGAATCCATCACAAACTCAAGGTTTATCATTAGGCATACTCATGGCAACCTCACATAGGTCATCCATAAAAGGTGGTATATTGCAAGCCACCCATTGGATGAATGAAAGAAAACATAGGACTTCATCAAACATTATTTAAGAGCTTGTGCCTATATAGAAAGAGGGCTCATGGGCTTGGGAAACTTGGTTATATTGTCAAACAAAAGCATGGAAAACTATTGACAATTTTGTCAATTGTGTATTAGCCTCACAAATAGCTACAATTTTTTATGTTGCATGCTTAGAAAATGAATCATATGAAAAAAAACTTTGGAGATTATATTTCCAATCTTAAGCCAAAAGAAGAAATGGCTTTGATTTTCAAGCCCCTCTAGGATTATGTGCACAAGAATGTAGAGTTGTGTTGTAAATACTCTTGAAAGGGTTAAGACTCAACCATAGTAGTGACATTCCTACACTCTAAGACCATAGTTCAACATATGACTTGTGGTGAATATAAGTAAGATGGAGGTCAAAAGTGTGCAACAAGCATTATGTGTTAGTGATAGCATCATGGTACTAAGCAATCCATTTGATTTTCACTATACATTACGACACCAAATTTTACTTGTCAAATATGTCTAATGTCAAAAGAGGAAAGTGTTAAATATATTATGTTTTTCAATCTCAAACCTTTTGAAATTCTATTTATACAAAAATTAAATGAAATAATAATTAGAAGATAGTATTCAACAAAGAAGCTCCAATAAAAAAGAATAACAACTAACAAAGAAAAAGTAATACTACTTTAGTAGACCACTACCTACCAACTCTCTGAATCACCCTTCCATTACCATGTATAAAGTTAAACCACATATACCTCTTAGCTATTTAAAATTTGTGGAGTAACTTGTAATGCTTTTTAATAAAAAATACTATGAAAATAAATATTTTTTCTTTTAATAAATTTTCTAATATGAAACAACTTTTTAAAACATTTTCTTAAGCTTGCAAATGTACATGGGAGAGCCCATCAGCAACCGTATGGAAATTCTTGTAAATCATACCAATTTTCTTGAGCTGTCTAATTACAATGTGCCTGTTCACTATCATACCAATGTTTGAATGGCAGCCGCCATGCAACCGCTGAACATCATTAAAAAAATGACTGAATTTAGATGTTAGATTGTTTGCGTTTTTAATTCTCAAGGATGAAAAAAGGGACACGTGGGGTACTAGATAGCACCGCCGTCACCATTTTGTGCATATCACCCTGCAATCATTGCTGTGGCGAGTCGAACTCTTGCAACCTCGTCAACTTAACGTAGTTTTATACCACGCTGCTGCAGAGGACAAGCCGTTAGATTTGTTGATACTTTTAAATTTTCAATGTTATATCTCGGTCCTAATCCGTTGTTACGTCAGGTGACGACATATATTATAATAATAAAACATTATAAGGAAGGAAGAGGTATCAAGAATTTTAAAAAATCACTAATACATTAAATTAATACTTTTAGGATAAACAAATTATATCACAATACAATTCAAAATTTAATTTAATTTAAAAATTTGTTTTTTGAGTAAATTTACAATTGATGAATTATATATATATATATATAGATGGGCTCTAGGAAATTCATGGCCACGGAAAATTAAGCGTCAAAAAATTCATACAATTAATTTTTCCAGTGTCGGTGAATTGCTAGTGATGAATTTGTGTATGCAATGTTGATGAATTGTTTAAAGAGGCTCAAATTTTTTATTAATAGATTAAATTCTATATTATAAATATATAAGATTTATCAATGTGTGGAGTTGATAATATATTTTTTAGTTTCTATTTAAAATTTTGATGTAATTAAACTAATTTTATTCAAAGTGTGTTTGTCGTGAATATTCTATTCATTTTGTAATATAAGAATTTTATACAATTAGTGTGGATAATTAATGTGAATAAAGTGTAAAATTGATATTAATTATTTGGCTATTAAACTAAATAATATTTTTATAAAATAACTTGTATCTATTATATTCATTCAATTTATTGTATAATTGTAGAAAAAAATACAACCATAAACATTAGATTTAATAGAATATTGTATATAGAGAACTATTTTCTTAAAACATTTAAATTGCTTAAATATAAGGAAAAATTTAGATGTTAGAAATGGAGAAATATAAAAAATGTCTTCTAAATCCATTTCAAAACTATACAGATATCAATTTGACACCATTTTATGTATTTAAAATTTAACTTATTTTACTTTGGAAGAATTTTATTTACTACATTGTTCATTTTATTTTTTAATACATTTTACTTGTGTAACTTTTCATTTTAATTTTGAAAGTATACATTATTTTACCCTTTTTAACACAAGTCATATCCCTATTTTGGCTTATGTAATGCTTTCACTCTTCTTTCTACATTTCTCTTTTTGTAAATATTCTAATTTTAATGTGATTTTACCTCCTTTATGTAATATTATTAATAAAATTACAGACGTTTTATCAAAAAGAATGTCATATCCCTATTACCTTGAGAAGGCCCTTCCAAATATATACTATTTTTTAATAAATTTTCAAAGTTTTTATTAAGAATTTAAAATAGTATTCATTCCTTATCTTGAGTTGTGGTGATGATGCAATAATAAAATTTAAATTATTTATACATTTAATTGTTTGTAATGTATTATAATTTGATTGATATATTTTGTTAAGGATTGCTCAAGGTTATATTTTGAAAATAAAGAGTAACAAAGAGAACATTGAAAATAACATACTTGAAATTGTATGAGACAAAGATGTAAAAAAATGGCTAATGTACAAAGAGAGGAAGTAAGAAATTATTGAAACCTAAATGATAGAGAAAGATGTGTTAAATGTAAAGAAAATATGTTAGCAGAAAAGATTAAAGTAGAAACAAGAGAACATGTAGATGAGATTATAACACATCATGCATGAACATCTCAGGAGAATAAATACGTATTAAGAAGAATATTTCAAAAATTGTTTTTAGATCATGATAAATACACACACAAAACTATGAATTAGTTCAAAGATATCATTAATATCATGGGAATGTTGAGGTTAGCTATGAAGGGATGAACTGTATTACAATAGATCATGTGCTACAAACACTGGAGAATAGAGTTCAATATGTAATGAATATTAATACTCAAAATCATTTAGAAAATAAAAATTCATAAGAGTTAACATCTCAACTAAAAAGAAAAAGATAAATACAAATAACATAAAATGAAAGAGATGAAGGTGCACACAATAATAATAGAAATGTTGAGATTGATTTGAAAAATTTACAAATGAGATTTCAGTATGGACTAGATAAATTTTTTGTGCCAAGTACATGCGTTATATTTTTTGAGAAAGTTACCCTACAATGAAGGTTGTATGGGTACTTGAAGGCCATGTATTTTCAATCGATGTCAACAAGAGAAGGATGAACATCTATATTTTTAGAATTAAACATGGATCTTAGTTCACTATAAGGAAGCTAAGGTAGTGAAACAACTTCCTACACTAGTCTTGAGAGGAGAATAATGAAAAAAATTATAGATCTTTCTAATAGTTACAAAAACTTAAACAAAAATAAACACAAATATCATGCATACCACAACACAATGATTTATGTGGGGAAAACCCTTTCAGAAGAAAAACCCCACACTCCAAAATCCACCCAATATATATTCCAAAATCACAAAGATTACAATATACTTGCAGAGCAAGCTTCTCACAAGAGTATCACCAACTAGAGATCTAGAGACAACATGACCACTATCAGACTCTCATAATACATCACCGTCTACAAATGTAACTTATAATGCCCTCATAAAATAGGGTTACCTTCTAGGGAAAGACAGGCCAACAAAATTTCCACCATTAGATCTAAAACCTAATAATTAATGGTCTAGATTTACATATATCATTTATTTAATGTATGTCAGTCATTTAGGAGTTTTCTAAAAAAGTTAACAAAAAATTGCTTACATTCGTCCCACTCCTCCCCTCCACCCCATGCTCCCATTGTATATTACACTTATCGGTGTAACTAGGAAATATATATATCCTATTAACAATAAACCTTATATAATTGCAAGGTAGAGACATATTTTCCCAATAAATCTCCCACTTGTCGAACACCTTGCAAGAGCAATGAGAGGGAGTAAACATTGTCTCCTAATTGCTAGGGGCTGAAAGGCCTATAGTCTCTAAAGACCATCTGAACTTATTTATGCTCATAGGCTTAGTTAAAGAATCAACAACATTCATCAAAGTCTCTACCTTAACCAATTTCACCTTGCCATCTTCAACCATATCTCAAAAAAATGATAATGTACATCAATGTGCTTGGTCCTGGCATGAAATGTCAAGTTCTTGGATAGACATATCACACTCTGACTATCACAATAAATTGTCACTATACCCTTTTTTATTCCAATATCTAAGGGTGAAGCCACAATAGTGGTTTACAATTTGAAGGAGGAAGGAAAACTAAGAAAAAATGACCCCATGGCAAAAAATTTGGTTTCAGGGGTTCGAATGAACCTATAAGTTCGACCGAACCAAAGAAGGATTCAACCGAACTAGGGTTTGAACGAACCTATTTAATTACTAGGCCCATATTTCCCACCTAAAAAACAAAAGGAAAATTCATATTGAGGGGGGTTCGAATGAACCCTAGTTTGCTAGAACCCCTTGGGGTTCGCTAGAACCCCCTGGTTCTAGCGAACTCCCCTTTTCCCTAATTTTTGACCTTGTTCACAAAAAAAACCTATTTTTTTATGCTTCGAAGCTTGGTTTGAGAATGAAAATGGTGGAATATTTACAAACCCAACTAGAATCAGGTAGTCCTTAGAACAAGCTATCCAACAAATATAAATTTAAAATGTTTTGGTTTTATTATGTACTTGTTCTTTTAGTTTTATTAAACATAGGTTTTTCATTGAAAATGAAGGTCTTTGTTCTGTACATATGGGAAAATAGTAGATTATCAAAAGAAAAAATTGAAAAATATGAGTGCACCAAATATTGAAGTCCTTGATCTAACAAAAAAATAATAATTGAATTTTGATATATACAAAAAAAGTTATGCGTTATGCGGTCGTGCTATGTCTGAATTGTAATTGGTTTGACTTCAAAACTTTATTAAAGAAAAAATATCCAATAAAAAACTATCTAACCAAGTGCAAGCACTAGATATCGGAGTTAAAAATCTAAATTTGAAAGAATTAGAATTTTCTTCTTCATGGAAAAAAAGTTATGCGTTATCCGATGTGTCACTTTTTTAAAATGTTGTTTTTGAAAAAAGTTTTTAAGTGGGGAGATGGAAAGAAGTACAATCTGATTCAAAGGGAATTTTTGAAGAAATCTTTAGAATCTAGGCCAGAAAAATGTGGCCCGAGACTCTAGTTTTGCATCATTTTTCAAAATTCATCAGGTTGAAACATTATGGGTGCTTTCGAGATGTGAAGATTTAGTTAAAATAATAATTTCAATGTCAATTTGGTAAAGTGTGACCACTGTGTGGGATAACCCCTAAGCAGTATCTTAAAGCCAAACTTAGCTTCTTTGCAAGCATTATTAGTTGTCATAGACTCTTCTTTTGAAGTAGTGAGACCCCAAAGCAACTAGGAAACACATTAAAACACTCATCCAGCTAATTGCACCACCAAATAAAGTAAACATATAAGCATTGGTGGATCTTCTGCTATAAACATCACCTGCCCAATCTGAATCCACATAACCATGAATATAAAGGGAAATCTCATCTTAGGTCCATATTATTATGATGGCACAAAGGATAATCGGTGCCATTACCAGGTAATCACAAAGAGATGAGCTTTGGCTACGTCCCCGGTGGACTTTGCAAAAGTTGGACGCCAGCAATCACAGAATAACTCCAGCCTAGCCGGGCAGCGTTTGATCTGAGTATGGAAACCATGAAAACATGCGTCAGACTTCCAGCTTAACTTGGTCTGTTGAAGTCACTCTACTCATGTCTTCCATCTCTGATGGAGAAGTTGGACAATTTGAAATAGATAACTTTATTCCAACAAAAAAGGGAACACGCAATGGTCTACAATATTGCATGTTAAATCTTTCTAAAATTGAATCAACATGTACTTACTGTGGCCAAGCCATAGCTTTCTATTCACTCTATCTCTTTTAATTTCCATCCCAAGAATGTGTCTAGCTACACCAAGGTCTTTCATTTCAAATTTAGTAGTAAGTTGAGATTTTAGTTCTAAAATTATACCTTTCCTTTTGCCAATAAATAACATATCATCAACATATAATGCAATAAACAAGAAATGATCACCATCAGTTTTATAATAAACATAATGATCTGATTTAGAATGCTCAAATCCCAAACTCAACACATACATTTATCAAATTTTTGGTACCACATCCTAGGACTCTGTTTTAAGCGATACAAATATTTCTTCAATTTGTAAACCAACTTACTTTTACCTTTCACCATGTAGTGCTCTGGTTATGTCATATAAATATCCTCCTCCAAGTCACTATGAAGGAAAGCTATTTTCACATCCATTTTCTCAACCTCTAGATCATAAGCTCAACAACAATAGAAAGGAAAAATCTAATGGATGTCAATTTTACAATAGGAGAAAATATATCACCATAATCAACACCCTCAACTTGAGAGCAACCTTTCACTACCAACCTTACTTTGTAATTCTCACTACCTCCATTTGAACCAATCTTTTTCTTGAACACCCATTTGCAACCAATAGGTTTATGTCCTTCAAGCAATGGTCCAAGATCACATGTATCATTCTTTTTCAAAGATGTCATTTCTTCATCCATAACAATCTTCTAGGATTCTACATCATTCATACCTAATGCCTCTTCTACAAATTTGGATTCATCCATATTAGTATTCAAATAAAAAATACATCTCCAATCATCAGGTGAATACCTTTCAAGTGGTTGTATATGCCTTGTAGACCTACGA